>CM063501.1:70386221-70438721 GCA_032207245.1 Pardosa pseudoannulata
TTTAAAAATTCAATTTTCTATTAAAGATTTCCGATATCCAAGATACTAGTGATCGCAATTAGCTCGGATAATCGAAGTTCTACTATATATATTTTTTGTTACCCGAGAAAATTTTAATAGCCTCATTTAAAACTTTAATTGTTCCCAGTTTAACTAAGAAAATTTTTTTTTAAATCACAGTTTCTATTAACCGAGATTTCCGATATCCAAGATACTAGTGATCGCAATTAGCTCGGATAATCGAAGTTCTACTATATATATTTTTTCTTATCAAAGAAAACTTTAATTGCTGCATTTAAAACTTTAATTTTTGCCTAGTTTAACTACATGAATTACTATTTATAAAATAATCTGTACATTTTTAAATTTCGGTAAGTGAAACTTAATAAACTTTAAGAGCGAGTACACGCGTACCGGCTTCATCCTATTACCTGTCTTAGGTCAGAGGTGAGCACGCATGACGTCAATGAGACCACATTCCGGTTTTTGTAGATTATTTTTCAGGAGAATTTAAAAGTGACGAAACCCACAAAGACTCAATGCCTCTCTATCTCTAAAGGGCATAGAAAGACCAATACAGAATTTTTCCTCCGTGTCTTTTTTTATGGTCCGTTCGCTCAGTTGGTTAGTGCGTCGTGCTAATAGCAGGAAGGTCGTAAGTTCGATCCCTCCTAAGTCCAATTAAACTTTTTTTTAAATTATTATTTTTTATATTGTCCATATAAATGTAGTAGGAATAAAGATTAATTTTAATTTCTGAAAATCAGTAGGCAAAGATTTTTATTTAGTTGGGTTTTATATTCTCGAACTACAAAGCTTAATAACATAACCATTGCATTAACATATTTAATATACATATATTTAATATATATATATATATATATATATATATATATATATATATATATATATATATATATACATACACGAGGGTTGGGGCATAAGTCATGGCAACTATTTTTTTTCTTGTAGATATATGAACAGATCACAAACGTATATGCGTCGTGTGGAAGTTCTGCAGGGATAGTGGGTATGCAGAACAACAGATGGCTCTGTGATAGCTGATAGTAGCGCAGCGAGGGCTGTGAAATCAGTCAGTTGGCGAGTGTCGTGCGAGAGGAGAGTAACCCGTGTTGAGCAGCGCGCTTACATCAAAATAGCCGTTCTCCGAGGGAGAAATGTGATGGAATGTCACAGTGAATTAGTGGAAGCCCTTGGGAATAATGCCCTACTTGAATGCTACTTTGAGGGTCTTTAGGCCCAGGTTTGTCATGTCAACTTTATGTGTACTGTGTTGTCATTCTTTTGCACCGTGAAGGCCATATTGCCCTGTATACTACCGTAATAAATTAGTGTGTTACGATATTTCAGTGCTATTCATTGTCCACACATGTAGTTAACACTTTGTCCTTTCATCTGTATATATCACATTTCTCAACCGGTCTGGTATCTTAAAAAAATAAAATAAAATAAAATAAAAGTTGCCATGACTTTTTTCCCAACTTTCGCAGTAAATGACGTTTTATTACATTCTTCTTAAAATCCCTCCATCAGATTTTCAAGATAGCTGCCACATTTGAAGTCATGAATTCAAACAAACATACCCAATCTGACAGTAGATCACCAACTTACAACATTTAACTGGACTCTGAAATTTGGCACGCTATGCCCTTAATTAGTGTAGTTTAACCCCATATTCTGACACGTTACAAAGAGTTCGGTCACTTTTTATTAATGCTAAAATTTTTAATTTAAGCATTCGAAACCTGACACACATACGTCTGTGCATATGTGTATATATATATATATATATATGGTAGCCTGGATGACATCGAACACCAGGTTTGATGCGCGCATCGAGCAAGTGAAGTTCTACTTTGACGGTATGGCAACAACTCTCCCGAGTGGAACGCTGAGATTGACTGAGGCCTGACGTGAGTTGGACGGTACCGAGTGCAGACGGCACTTCTCGATGACCGATTAATCGCCAAGACGGGCGCTGATGTTATACCAGATGGGCACTGATGTCCAGTTTTAATTGTCCCTTAGACACCATATAATTTGTAAATAGTTTAATTAAATAAGTTAGTGTTATCTAAGCTGTGCATCTGTTCCACCGTGGGAATAAATCTCCCACATATATACACTAGGGCTGGATCGTTTATCAATATATCATCAAATATTGGTATAATTTAAGTATCACGATAACAATATTAAAATTGTTCTCTGCCGATATATCCCTGTCGGCGATACTGGTTTTTCCTTCGCGCACGATACCGTAGATCGCTAAAATGTATCCTATATATTCTACATAAAGTAATACTATTTCAAGTTATTGCTTTCGTTTCGCGTATTTACACATGCATTTGATAAAACTCAATCCAGAAAATTTGCTTTATAAGATTATGACGTCTCTGTCAAGGTCTTCAGTAGAATATCCAAATATCATGTTAACGAAGCACCGGTCATTTCACAGTTCCCAATGGGCAGAGATAACTTGGTTGTTCCCGCTCTTTACGTACTGTTTTATTGGATTAATGTCGGGATATATATAAAAAAAATTTCAAAATGAAAGTTAAAGTTATTCAAAAATAAGGAATATAGCCCTTCTTTAAACTGTCATTGTGATATATCAATGATATCAATATAATTGGGGGATATATCGCGATATCAAATTTCTGATATCGTCCAGCCCTAACACACACACACACACACTGTGTGTGTGTATACACACACGATCAAGCAATGCCAGTTGCTTCTTCAGCTCTCTAATAACTCTCAATAACTCGCTTTATTTTAGAAAATTCCAACGAGAGACTAATCTTCTACCGTTACCCAGGTACTGAACAGGATGTGAATTGCACGATCATTAAACATGTTCTCAGAAATAAAATAACCATGAAATTAATGGAAAGCTTCAATCAATATTTGCATCTATCTCGTTTTGATTTTATGTCCCTACATCGTTACTGGTCAGTAACTTTGTTCATAGATTCGTACTTAAGTAGGTAATGCTTTCAAAAGCAAAATCACTTCAATCGACATTTGATGACTTTGAGAGATATTGCAACTATATAGAGTTGCAGCACGAAATAAAGATGAGATTTGTTTTATTGTAACTGCTTTGTTATCTAATCTGTAAAATGTATCAACCTTTTGCCATCTAGTTTATACGGCAGTACAGTCAATGTTAACGGCTACTCATAAAAGGCATTATGCACATGTGTTAAATATAAGCTAGACATAATGGCTTATAGATAACCAATCTTTCATTGATTGCCTGGCCTTCGCTAATCTAAAAGATCTTCTAAGCACTTGATTTGGAACACTGGCAGTGGACAGTTCTTGAATGTTTAAACTCTAAAATGGAATTTTTTTTTATCCGTTTAAAAACTTGTGGTTTTGATTTAAATGAATATACAACTTTTCCAAGTTTTATTTTTTTTTTAGCTCAGTCAGTAAAAGCAAATCGGGAGTGTACTGATTTGCATACAACACATAAAGACGCGGTGGCTCAGACGATAAAGGCAATGATCGAGGATTGATTCGCATACTACAACATAAGATGGTGCAGCGGTAGCTCAGTCAGTAAAAGGGAATGATCGAGAATTGATTCGCATACTACCACGTAAAAAAGGAGCCGCGGTAGCTCAGTCGGTAAAGGCAATGATCGAGATTGATTAGCATACTACAACATAAGATGGTGCAGCGGTAGCTCAGTCAGTAAAAGGGAATGATCGAGAATTGATTCGCATACTACCACGTAAAAAAGGAGCCGTGGCAGCTCAGTCGGTAAAAGCAATGATCGAGATTGATTAGCATACTACAACATAAGATGGTGCTGCGGTAGCTCAGTCAGTAAAAGGGAATGATCGAGAATTTATTCGCATACTACAACATAAGATGGTGCAGCGGTAGCTCAGTCAGTAAAAGGCAATGATCGAGAATTGATTCGCATACTACCACGTAAAAAAGGAGCCGCGGCAGCTCAGTCGGTAAAAGCAATGATCGATATTGATTAGCATACTACAACATAAGATGGTGCAGCGGTAGCTCAGTCAGTAAAAGGGAATGATCGAGAATTGATTCGCATACTACCACATAAAAAAATGGATCCGCAGTAGCTCAGTCGGTAAAGGCAATGATCGAAAATTGATTCCCATACTATCCCGTAAAAATGGAGCCGCGGTAGCTCAGTCGGTAAAGACACTGATCACGATTGAAGCTTGAGCTTGCCAAAGATCCACCGTGGTCATTAATTGTGATGGAAGTTACTAAGTTATGTCTAATAATAAATCAAAATTAGATATTCTGTTTGTGTGATAACTTTTTTTAAAATTTATTTTTTAACAGGTGAGTCAAAACATAATGAACAATAGAAATGGTGCGTAAAATGAACAAATGCCCAGGAATTCAAGATTCAAAGAGGATGAGATTTGCAATTTTTTAAAGTACAATTCCTGAATACTTTTTAGTTATGAAAAAGATTATATCTATATATATGTACTTGTGTAAGTGTATGTATGTATGTATGTATGTATGTATATATATATATATATATATATATATATAATATATATATACATACACATACACAAGTTGTGTATATATATATATATATATATATATATATATATATATATATATATATATATATTCTCTCTCGAGAGAGAGAATATAAATGGAATTTACACATAAACTCCATAAAATGTAAAATAAACTTACACCACTTAAAGTCTAAAGTTTTCAGAAGTCATGAAGTCTGCTAACTTGCTTAATTAACTAGATCGATTGATTTGATTACATAATACTAAATATTAATATTGGTTTGGTTTAATTTGTGAGCACTACGTTTTGTTTTCTTTCTACGTGATGTCTATTGAGACCGAATCCTACTGCTTAAAATAGATTCAGAACGGTTACGAACATCCATGCCAACAGTGGGATTCGAACTCGTGAACTCCGGTACCGAAGAGCAGCGCTTTACCCATTCAGCCATCCTTCGGCTATCTACCCATTTTTATAATATATGTATTCCAAAACTCTTATGAAATTCTTAGCTTTCGTGAAGCAAAATATTAGATATCAAAATAACCAGAAAACGCATTTACTACATAGTTTCTATTTATTGATGAAAAAACAAAAGTACACGCATTAAAAAATTACAGTTTTTTCTGAAGCACAAATTTGCTTTGGTATCTTTGGGAATGATTTTAAATACCATAAAATTCTTAACACATTTGATAAATTACCTTTGCAATATGGATTTTTAGTGTTTTATTATTTTTAAAACATATAATTTTATTTTTTCAAATTTTTTAACTTTATCGTTCTGATCATTATTATTCAATAAACAAAAATCTATAACACCTAAACTAAGTTAATAAAAATTAGTATGTTATATTTAAAAATTATTATTTAGCCCGGATTTTTCAATACAGCTTATTTATTTTTAAAACTGCAGTTCCAAAAATCAAAAACGCATTTACTAATTTTTCGACTTTTTCGTACGGATGTCACTGCCACAAAAAAAATGTTTTTCTATTTATTTACTTTTTTTTGTAAAAAAAAAAGCTCTAATTTGCTTTGGTATCTTTGGCGATGTTTCTAAATAACATAAAATTCTTAACAAGATATTTGATAAATTACCTTTGCTATATGATTTTGAGAACTAGGGTACCTGTCCAGCTATGACTCGCGAACCTGAGGTTCATGGTTCTGTCCCCCACGATGTCATGTTTTCCAAATTCTCATATAATTTTTTAAAAATTATATTTGCAATTACCTTTACTTTTTTTATTTTTCTTAAGCTTATTTCCACCTTTTTAAATATAACTTTTTATTTTTAACGTTAACTTCTGTTTTTTTTTAAATGCTCAATTTGTTTTCTTCACGAATTCTGTTTGGGTGTCACTGGCCGCAAAAATATGTGTTTTTGTTTCTACCCCTAAACTTTTTGTTCTTTAATTTTGGGTCTTGAACTCACGAATTCACCTCCCTATCCCCTTTTAGTTTTATTTTTCTGCTCGTTGTTATTTTATGCTTACTGTTAGTTTTGGTTTTGATTTGGAGTGCCACGGTCTACTCTTCCTAAATAATATAAGCTCTATTTTATTTAAATAAAAATATGTTTTCAGTTCGAAAACTCAATATACGTAATTCAAGTCGGAAAAAAATAGCACGGTTTAGCTGCTTTTTTGGTGCACGCTAACCGACTGGTTTGATATATGTGAACATAATGTAATACAAAAATATCATCAGTAGACTTCAAAAAAGTCAGTGACATACATAATATACCTAGTTTACTCAGCTAGCTGAAACCACGAACGATTTTAAGCTCAAAGGGGATCCTTGAAATTTAAAAGAAGTAATCAGAGATTTGGTTTTGTTTAGTTTGGAGTGTTACGGTCTACTTTTTGCAACACGAGGGCTAATGAGACCGGGACCTACAGCTTAAAGACGATTCTGAACGGCTACGTACATCCATGCCATAGTGGGATTCGAACCCATGAACTCCGGTACCGATGGCCAGCCCCCTAACCAATCGGCCATCGTTCGGCAAACTTACTGTTACAAATCTCTGGATTAGAGGGCTTGACCCAGGAAATCCAGTTGACCTACCATCCTGAAGGTCATCCTGAATTTTGAGAACTGCAACTTTCAATTGCACTTTTATGCTTGTCGATAACTTATTCATTAAAGAAAAGACTCTTTCAACGGGTGCATTAGTGATAGGTATACATAAATATTCAATAATTATAGGTCAGGAATAAAAGGACAATAATCAATCGTTAGAGTAGTTGCGCGCCAGCTATATTGAATATGTCAGAGTTTCATGTTAATCTATGGGAAGAAGTTTTCCAAAGAAGTGATTAAAATTTCTTAAACAGAGAATCAGGAAAAATATATTGCACGCATATATAGGAATATTTTTCTATCCGATTTGTTTAAACTATATAACACGTTTACTTCAATAATCATTTCTTTCCTATTTTTTTTAAGAGGAAAAAAGTGTAATGAATGTTTATAATTTCATTTACTGACAATGTAGTTAAACATTGTCACAAGCAAGCCCCACTTTTTAGCAATTTATGAATTATTTTCTATTTCTTTTCAAATATTCAGTTTTTAGTCAATAAATAAAGCTTTGCATTTTAATAATCGTGTAGACATGTTTAAAATATAATTTCATTTAAACCACTTTCTAGATATTCCACAGCAAAAACTAATGAAAAAAATAAAATTTTGCTTCAGTCAATTCGCTTTAGGAACTTTCTGACGTATTAACAATGCCCTGAAAAATTCCAGCGTGTTTCCAGCCCTAAAATGACACAGAGTTAAAACGGATCTAAACTGGATATTCAACTTAAAATTTTGAAAGAAACGGAAAACAATTCTTAAGTGTCTGGTCAATAGACAAAGCCTTGCGCTTTAATCATCGTGCAGTCAAGTTTAAAATATAAATTAATTTAAACCAGTCTCTAGGCAGCCCGAAATAAAAACTAAGGAAAAAATAAAACTTTGCTTCTGTAAATTCGTTTTAAGAACTTTATGACGAATTAATGATGCCCCCAAAAGTTTTTGCGTGTTCCTAGGCTAAAATAGCACAGAGTTAAAACGGATCTAAACTGGATATTCAACTAATTCTAACCGGCAATAGCGACATTTTATCTCGAGTAACTAAAATATGTGACTAGAGATATATTTTCTTTTTAATTGTGAAAATGCACACTTTTGTGCACGTAATCCTGAATGAGAAGCTTCTGGTTACTTTTCATCATAGAAATTGTATACCTGAGGGGTTATATTTAATTGGGAAGTCTCTTCATTCTGAAAGTTTTATTACATGTAGAAGAGTCTTAAACAACAGGCTTCTAACCATCCATAAAGAGCCTGGGAATGCACCTAACGAGTATCTGACTATGTAACCCGAGAATTGTTTTCTTATTTTCAAATTCCAAGGACTATGTGCACTTGAATGTGTTTCTCCACTCCTGTTCTAAATAATTTAAATGGGCTGCACCTACCAGATGCTAGGTACTTTGCTTCATATAAATCGATGGAGATTCCAATAAATATGTAGTTTATTCACAATGGACAGCAATTGTAAAGCACCACTTTCTGGGGCGCTATGCTAGCGTGGGACCTGGCCACCTACTTTACTGGGGCATATATGCTTTCTGTTTGTAGACTGTCGCTGGGATGCATTACCAAAATAATTCTTTCAAAGCTTAAACGAAAAAAAAAAAAAAAAAAAAAAAAAAAGCACACAAAAACCTTATTTTCTTCGGCGCCCCAGAAAAGCAGATCAGGTGGTTGAGGTTCCATATGCAGATAAAAACGGTACAATCTGCGTTCTTCACTCCAAATATCTAAAGTCAGGCTCTATCTGGACTCTCGAATTCAACCGAGATCTCCCTTCTTCGAGGGTCAGCTCTGGAAACTTGATCCCTTCCAAAGTATGGAAAAATTTATCTATTGTTGCCTTATGCCGCTTTCTATTTCTCCTCGGGTAAAAAGCTGATATCCACTAGTTGGGCGAGTTTGCAGATACAGTAGGGTACAATCTCAATAACTAGGTCGGGTGTTCAAATTCTGTTATAGTAATATTCATATTCTCTGGCACATGTCGCATTAAAAAACTAGTTGTCTTCTTAATTTCTTTGACTTGATTAGTAACAAAAACCGACCGTTCCCCACATTCTTTGATCCACCACAAAGCAATATTATATACTACAGCTAAGCAGTTATCAACATAAAAAGAACACTTAAGTTTTTGAACAACATCATGAAATTCTGTACAATTGTCTAGAAGCTGCATAATTGTAGCATTCAATAAAAAAGGACTCGAAGAAACTCCAAAAACAACTCGATAGTGTCTATAAATTAATTCACCATTGCAAGGGAAAAAATTGAAGAAGGTCTCTGTTTTTAGGAGCAACAGACAACATTAAAAAAGTCTTTTCTACATCAGAACTTAAGCAATAGTATATATTCTACATCCATCGATATCAGTTATTAATTCTATTAGATTGATTCCTTGAAGTAAACATTCATTTAATGAGGGCTTCTCTTTTACAGAGGCAGAAGCATGACATACCGGCCAAACTTTTGTAATGTGATTATCATATTTAACCACCCGTCTATATGATAAATAATGGCATGCTGTGCTCCGCTCAAAATCTGGCTCAGTTTCAATAATATTCAACCTTTCCCACTCCCTAAATACCTTTTAATACTCTGAAAATAATGCCCGTTTCCGAATGTTACTCATTTTTTCATGTCTTTTTCGGGATAAATCTTTATTACTGAGTAAATTAGAAGAATCAAGTTTCCAAGTGAGTTCTACATACCTCCTTTTGTTATTCTTTCATGAGCCAGGGAATCCAGTCTCTGGGCTCAAAACTTAATCTTCACAATAAAGCTGAAAGGGAGATTCAGAGAGACACAAACTTCTTAAGCGGGAAAATGTTTAGGAGTAAACTTTTCAAATGAGAAGTTTTACAATTATTGATATATGGTCAAAATCGGGATGGTAGAATAAAAATGTTTTAACTGGGTTCCCCTGTGTCTGTGTGTGTATATATATATATATATATATATAATTAAATTAAAGCAACGACAGTGCAGTAAGCAAAGGCATTGATCTTATAACTGGAGAGTTGTGAGTTCAAGGCTTGAGACAGAAAAAGATCACCATGTTTATTAATGGTTTCTGAGGCACGTAAAATAGGTTCTAGTTCCTCCAAGTTCAAACGATACCTCTGAAGGTGCCAGGTTATGCCTGGAAAGTCTATTGCTTGGTCCTTGCTTTTAAATTACAATGAACCAGAGGGGGTAGTGTTACTCGCATCTGCAGCATTCCTTTGCTTCCCAAGTGATACTAAATGAATAACAGCTTCACATTCATATTTCCCATTAAGCTATCTGTTTGTACTGCCAGCTACATTAAAAACAACTAATTAAATTAGAATACTTTATGATGACACAAAAGTAATTAATGCAAGAAGCTTTCTATACTTCTGTAACTAACCAGTCAATTAAATTCTTTCCAATGTATGAAAGCAATAGATAGAAGAAGAAAAACCTCAAATTTCTAATGACAAAATATTTATTGATTAACTTTATGGATAATATACTGAAATTAATATACACATGAAAAAGAATGTAGGCATGAAATGGTTACAATAAAATCGATTATAAAAAGTAATTACTGCTTCAAAAATATGCAATAAATAAATATATGTATACTATACAAAACATATTACATATTTCAAGTCCTGTTATAACTTGAATTACACACAGTTAAGACAAAAATCTACTACTGAAAGTTAAAAAATAATTTAGAAAAGCTCACAATTAAAAATTTAGCCTTAAAATCCCAAACCAGATCTTGCTTTTATCATTGTAATTTTTTTAACAATAAGTAAAATAACTAAAGAAATTAAAGAATTTTTAGTTATAGTTTAAATGCTTAAAAAGTGAAGTAAGAAAGTCAGAACTAACCAAAAGTTTAATTCAGAATATATTTATTAACTATCAATGAGAATCTCATATTTATAAAATATAGTAAGATATTTAAAATTCTTTCTTCTAATAAACTAAAATTATTGGTCTCTTTCCAAATTACTGAAAAACATTTATTATGCAAACTCTCTAACATAGTTCATTAACAACTCCGTAGCACTTAATGTCTCACCATGTACTGCATTATGGCCTAAATGTTGACAAGATGTACATAGTGAGAACAACGTAATATTAATTTTCATTACCTTAATTTAAAATTATGAATTAAAAATATTATTTTTATAATATAAATTAAACAAATACACATTAACAAAAATATTTTAAATTATAGCAAAAATTTTAGTACTTGCACCTTAAAATTAAGTAGTAATAGAAAGTACCTTGTGAAATAGAAAAGAAAAATTTTATTATAGGAGTAACAGTGGACTGTATGCAATACACACTGCAAAACAAAATATCTAAAAACCTTAAAACCATTATGAAGCATATGTACCTAATCACATGAGCAGTGGTAGCTCAGTCAGCAAAGGCAACAATCTTGTAACTGGAGGGTTGTGGATTCAGAGCTTGAGCCGGCCTAGAATCCACCATGTTCATTACTGGTGACTGAGGCACGAAAAATATGTTTGTAGTCACAACGTCCTCTAAGTTCTCAAATGATACCTTTGGGGTTGGCAGGCCAAGCCTGAGCGTCTTCTGCTTGGTCCCTGCTTCTAAATTATAAGGGCCCACAGAGATAAGATATTTGTTCAATCTAGTAGTGCTCGTCAAACAAAAGATGCACCCCTTTGCCTCTACCTGTGGCCTCTAGCCAACATGCTTGGCTTGTTCAAGTGGCATTGGCAACAATCCAATCACACAGATCTAAAAAATAATTACAAAAACAACTGACTTTATTATAGTTTCAAGATATGAGAACCACACAGAAAGTGCACTTTATACCAACAAGCTGCAATATATGTTTGTATAAATGTGTATGCATATACATGGTCTAGTCAAGTTACTGCGAGCACTTTCTACTTTTGACTTTATACCAACAAGCTACAATGTATGTTTGTATAAATGTGTATGTACATGATCTAGTCACATTAATGGAAACACTTTCTACTTTTGACTTCTTTTGATTATTTTAGAACTACTCAATGAAGTACTTGGAAATTTTAGCTATGAGTAGCAAATCTGATTCCTCACATATTCTTATACAAAATAAAGTCACTATTACATTTAGGAGACTATAAAAAATTAAAGAATAAAAAATTGTAGATTGTGTATGTAATGAGCAAAAATCATACCAAAACAAAACAGACATTTTATATAGGCATCTATTTCAGTGTGATTAAATGTTTCTTATCACATGTAATGCACACAATTATGTATGCTTATATTTATATTTGGTGAGATTTACAGATTGTTGGCAACTTTCTTTGCTACATGATAAACCAATTTCAATTTTTTTCTGTAATTTTTTATGGTCCTTTGTTGTTGATGTTACTTATCCTGGTCTACAAAAGCCTATCAACAGATCCAATAAACTCTGGCGCAATATGTGACTGGTTAAAGATAATATACAGTTTCACTTGAGCAAAGAAATAGGAGGGTTAAAGACTGACTACACCTCAAGTGGGTCCTTGTAATGTAGAAGCAGAAACCAAGCAGAATAGTCCAGGCTTGCTCTACCACTTCAAATTGTTAAGACAAATAATCGATTTTTTAGTGTGAATGGTCACTCAAAAACAGAGGTTAATGGGAATACTTTTGATGAGTGAAATTTTTATTTCTTTTTAAATGGACATTGTATTCTTTATTTCTGTGTATATATATATATATGTATTATATATGTGTATGTGTATATATATATATATATATATATACACACACACAAAGTATACACACACACACACACACACACACATATATATATATATATATATATATATATATATATATATATATATATATATATATATATATATCAGGGTGTAGTTAATATAATTCTATTAATTCAATGAGCTACATTCAATTTTTTTATAAAAGGAGGACTTATTTTAAGCATAAAAACTGCATTATCAAAAATCAAGTACATTCTGCAGAACTCTTCTTCATAATTTATCAAAATTCTATATGCACACACAAAAGAAAACAAAATCTCAAAATTTACGGAAATAAAGTTTAGTGGAGATTAAATGTTTTTGATATTGAATACAAAACAAAAATTTCACTGAAAAAGCATTTACTTTTTAAAAGTTTACATATAGTAACAGCAAGACAATAATATTACATGACCCACACTCATAATGTTGAATTAGGTATCCTTGTTTCATCCCATATAGATACTCCATCACACTGGCAAATTCTTTTTGGATTTTGAAATAGCCCAGATGACCTTGCAATAATAGCACAGGCTAAACTGTAAAAAAAAAAAAAATAAATAAATAAATAAAAATAATTAAATAAATAAAACAAATAGGCATCTACATGATGAACAATTTATTGGAGAGTTAACTTGTAGATATAACTTAAGTTTACACTTAAACTAAGGCTACACACACACACACATATATATATATATAATCTTTTGTATATTGTATACTTGCCCATTTCCCATGTATTCCAAAATAGTCTTATCAATCATAATGAAATTTTAGGGGTAAATTTCAGAAAAGTTTTATATAGGTCAAATTTACCAGAGGTTAAGATCACGAAAATGGTACAATGGTTTTTCTCCCATTATCAGGGCTGGTGATGATATTATAAGGTGTTATTGTATATTTTACTTTTAATAAGGTGCTGAAATCCGCAAAACCTAAAAAGTAACTTAATTCCTCTGCTATCGTTTAAAATCTGTTTTAAGATAATATAAGTTTTGTTACTTTTTGACTAAATTTTATTTTGCTATATAAGTCTATCTATATTTAATTGATATATATATATATATTTAATTTCATTTTTGCAATTTTTGTGAACATCTTTCCATGCTAATCTGTTCTACTGCTAGAAGTAAAGGCTGTTATCAAAATTAAAAGTATTTAACATTTTTTTAAAAGTATTTAACAAAATCACATTATTTTTACCCATGCTTAATATTTTTATAAGTACTCTCTCTACCTATAAATAATCTTGCAAAAGTGTAGATACTATTCTGCACACCAAGTTCAAGGATAAATAAACACAGTATTTTTAAACTCTTAATTTATCTGAAATTAATATAGCCTGTAAAAATGTTTTTAAAAGACATCACTACATCAATATAATAATTTCTTCAAATAAACTAAAATTATTGGTCTATTTCCAAATTACTGAAAAACATTCAATATACAAACTCTCTAACATAGTTCATTAACAAATCAGTAGCATTTAATAATATTTGCAATGTTTTGCAAACCCAGATTGAAGGCTGAAAACAGAGTATCTGGGTAAATTGATATGTAATTTTAAATTACATAAGGATTGGAAAGTTTCTTTACATACTAAAAAGTATTTTTCATTAAATATCATATCATAAATTTGGATTGTGTCTTATGATCTGTAAAATACAGTATTCTTCTTAATAACAGATGTGAATATAAATTTGAATGCAAAAATTTACATGAATAAGAATAAAGATAAAAAAATACGTGCAAACTGGAGTTCGGTTTTAAATATTCTCACAAAAGAAAAAGTCAAGGAGTATACTATTGGGAGATATTGGTAGCCATGGTGTCAGCCCCTAACAACCAGTTCAATAATCAGGAAATGTTTTACCCAGCCCCTTAGTCTATGGAGCACTAGTGTGATAGAGCTAAGTCTTGTTGAAAGATAACTTCAGGCTGACATCATTCAAATTTAAGAAAAGCATATCACTCTAAAATATCCAGATATGTTATGCTTGTTGCTGACTGTTACTTAAAGAAAAAATTATCCAAAAATTTCATCTGCAGCCAATGTGCATTACACAATATATTTCAGACTACTGTGTGGTTCTTACTGCATGAGGAGAATCATGTTCCGAGATCTGACAGTTACAATGGTTAACCAGAAACCATTGCCAGGATCCAGAAAGTTATTTCACGGGAGAAGACAAACTTTCTAACTGAGAATTTAAAATGTATGCTTAAAATTTTGTCGGGAAAGACTGTTTTAAATTTCTTTTTAAGAAAACAATCAACATGAAGTACCTTATTTAGTTTATTTTTTTCAAACAAGAAAAGAGTTCCTATAGACCATTCTATAGTTTCTACTTTCAGGAATCATAAACGAATAAATCTAATTTAAAAGTAAGTTAATAGTAAAAAAAGTTACATGTTTCCCGAATTTCCTGAGATCTTTGATGTTTCATTGTTTCCTTTTCCTAAATCATCTTTATCTGAGGTCACAGCAATTGATCTTCCAATGATATCCCAAACTTTAACTACATCATCTTCAAGAACAAAACTTGCTCTGCCATTATCATCAGCTTTAACATTACCCAGATCACCATAGTGCTGCAAAAAAAGGAGATGAATCATTTAGCAGTGCTGGTTTTTATTACAATTTAATAATTGGTAATACTTTTAATACTAGAATGCTATTGTTATGTACTGAGGCTATTTTGTAATTAAAACAATAAAACATTAATATGCAATAAATTATGTTTTAAAATGGAAATAAGTATTACTTGCTTTTCATTGCTTTAAAATAAATATTTTAAAAGTTGTCTGGCAAATGTATTGATAATAACAATGTTTTACATAACTGTATTTGTTCTAGGGCTAAAAGATATAATTTGAACATATAAAAATAGAAGGCTTTTCTGACTTTATGGAAATGATTTTGTATTTATGTTTCTAGCAGCAGTTTGAGCTAGAGTTTTGGCATTTTCAATACAATCATCTGCTACTATTTTTTGATTTTAATGCAAAATAAAAGATTTATTTTAAATATTGATCGTAAAACAGATAGATAAATGAAAAGTTACAAAATGTGCTTTTTGAGAAAAAATATTCAAATCAATTAGTTCAGTCACTTAGCATGGGGGGGGGGGAAAGCACCTGCCTTAGAAGGAAATTTGTTAAGCACAACAAAATTCCTATTGTTCAATTAATATTATGGAGACTAATTGTAAAATATTTTTTTTTTTTTGCTTTTGATTGATGATACTACAAATGATTTTCTTCAGCCAGAGAAAGAAAAAAATGTTTATCACATTGTAACATCCATTAGTGTTTGAATATTTAACAAAAATTTTTTTTGCAGTAATAATACTGTTGTCAGATCATAATTGCTGAAAATTATTAGATTTCAAAATATGTATTCACAACTAAATTTTGTTTTTCAATTTGTAAAAGTTTTAAATTTTGGAAAAAAATCTTTGAGTAGCTTATAATTTTTTGCACTCTAAAAAATTGTATAACTATAACCGTATATTTTGCAGGATGAAGGGGGAAGATGACAAATTTGGCATCTGACCTGGGTAACAAATTTAGTTCCTGCAGTGGGCAGCAGAAATCTATGCTATGTAACTGCTTATAAGGCAGGTTATTCCATTTCAATGGAAAGTATTCTTAGTATATTGAATTTTGAAAATGTTAAGTGTCTAGCTTACAGTAAATGTTTTAAAATGAATGCAGAGCAGCCTAAGATTGTTTGACACAGGTAAATATCACTAAAATCTCTAATTTTAAAAGTAAATCCTCCAACTACTCAGACAGCATCAAAATAGAGAATGTACACCAGAACTATGAGTGAAATTCTTAATAAAAATTTTAGTATAATAAACATGTTTAAACCTAGCGTTCATGCTATTTTTTAATATATAATCCAATAAGAAACATATTGTAGAAAATTTTATGAAATGCCTCAAGCTGCTAATAAATGAAAGATTGCAGTAATTTTTGACGATACATGGATATATTTAAGATACTTTAGCACACACACAAAAAAAAGCTTTCTACTATTTAACAGGGTATCCACTCTTTTTCCAGAACAAAAATTAAGGACTTTCTAAGGACCAAAGTAACTTTTTATAAGGACTTACTTGAAATACACGACATAACAGCATAAACCTGTTTCCTAAGGAACATATTTTAATGATTATGACCCAAACAAGGCATGTTCAATAAATGCCCTACAATAGTTCAGAATTAAGTTTTTAAAATGTCTAAAAATTAATATAAGATAAATCTATTTGACAAAAACTGATTCTGAAAAATGTACATCTAAAGTTTTTGAGTGATCAAATTAAAAATAAATTGTGAATAAAAACATTATAAACAGTACTTTCTGAAGATTTAAAAATGACAAACATATATATATATATATATATATATATATATATACACACACACATACTAGCTGATTATACACAACATTGCCTGGGAAAGAAGAAAGTTTTAGATTTTTCTATTACATTCAATGCAAGGAAAATTAAACTTCCATAAGTAGCTGAAATATCTACAAATCCCCATCCTCCATGCTTCGTTTAATTAAAATCTGCAGGACTGTTAGCTATTCAGAAAGGGCAGCTGACTTTATACTTTAAACCTTTTAAGTATACGAAAGATTGTTTGTCAAATAAGTAACTAAGAAAAAAACTGTCATATAAGAAAACTGATAGGAAATCACATGACGATGGCAGATTTCGTGGATGGAGAAATTGATTGCGCTTCAATTTAAAAATTGAAGAGTTTTTAAGGACCTTTGATAAAAATTAAGTAGTTTTAAGGGCCCTTAAAATTGAAAGCTAAAATTAAGGAGTTCTTAAGGATCATGGGAACCCTGTTTAAACAACAAGAATGACTGTATGAAAAGTGTTTGTCAAAGTTTCTACAAGGATTCATGATAGCTGCATGATTTTGTTACAATAGTTAATTAAAACTGAAAAAAATAGGAGTTAAACCAACTTATGGTTATAGCACAACCTTTGTGCTTTTTGTTTTTCACAATGTGTCTTAATAATACAGGATTCAAGAAAAGGGAATAAACTTTAAAACAACCCAAAAGGAGTAAGATAAAATTAGCATATGTGTTAAAAAAGGTTTACTTTCAGAAAAATTTCAAACTAGATCCATAGTCAAGACTCAAAACTATTAGATATAAAAAAAAAATCATGGCAAAAAACAACCTTTTATGCATAAAAAATTATCAAAATCTTGTCTGTAAAATTCAAACAACCTCCTATTAAAAAAATTAACTAGTTCTGTAGACTATATTCTAAATAAAACAATAACACAAAATATTAAGACCACAAAGAAACAGAAAATACCTTTACCCTAATTGAAAAATATTTAAGGAAGTTTTAAATAAATCCAGAGAAATATTTTTATGAATCAAAAATACTTTATTAAATAAAATATATTTAGTTAACAATTTGCGATTGTTAAATTTTGAAATAGTAATTTATAAATGTATCTACACAAAAGAGAATGTACAACAGGATAAGAAGATAGGACATACTCTAATTTCATCTGATTGTCCTCCATGTTCTTTATCAGTAGGATTATAATGTAGTCCTATGCTGAAAAAAAAAGGGAGAAAAGAAAAAAAAGAAAGAATTATTGTGAATTTTTATGCACACTTATAAATTTCTTTTATTATTTAAAAATGTATATTCATAACATTAAAAAAAAGTTTTGAAACACAATAGTTATCACTGGAATGTATGCTACACATAAAAACAATTCCAGTAGTAGAACCAACAATTGCAAGACTTTAAATATGATAAACATCTAATTTTTTTTTAATCCTTAATGTAAGAGAATAATATTTAATTTAATGATATTTTAATACAATAATTGATATTAAAGCAGAAATAAGTATGCTTTAACATATTTTTAAATGCAATCGGCATACTGAGTTTGTTGTCCTTACTATCCCCAGGTAGTTTAGCTGTACTAGACTGTCTCAATCTCAAAATATCCCAAAGGCCAATGTATAAAATTAGGATCTTTAAAATGCCTTCTCTGGTGATACTCAAAAAACTTAGAATGTGAGAAGTGGATGTCTGGTCAGCTTTACATCAACAGTAAACCAGAAAGAGTTTTGTTCTTACTGGAAAATAGCTCATTTGTGTACTACTAATAAAATGAGAAAGGGCCATTTCCTGGAAAGTTTAATATTGAATTGAAGAAATCCATCAGGGCTTCTACCAATGTAAAATGCATGGTTAGGTACAACTTTCAAAACCACATATTTTTGAGAGTTAGTAATGAAGATGGATGGAACCATGTGTGGTGTAAAGAACTACAACTTCTACTTCAAGTGGAGAAGGTTTTCTGGTTTTTGATTGGTATTGTGTAAAAAAATCATTGCTTCACTGTATGATGAGCCAGTGTGAAATTATAAATTTGTGATTAACTAAAGTGGTTTAATATTGAATGATGGAGTGATATGTTCAAGTTCGCATGTTTTCCTTGTCAACAAATAAATAAATAAATAATTGTCAATTCATGACAGTGGGTTTCATCTTGAACTAAAACTTTATCTAGACAATAACAACCAATAACTTAAAAATATGCAAATGATACTATTGCAAATGATATGCAAATGATACTAAAATCAATAGCAATTGTTAAAAATCTTGACGAAATAGTCAGGGCAGTAGTCAATTTCAGAAGAGTATGTATGTGCTTAAACTAGACTAGCCCAATTACATTTATCCTTATTTTTTAACCAATCAAACATTAAAAAAAAATCAAATAAAACTTTATTTCTGATAGCAATAAAAACTATACAAAATTTAATCTGCATATCTACACGTTCATGCCCAATTTTATGTAATATATCTCAAATATATAAAAACTTGGAAAAAAATACTAAAATTAAAAAAGTAAATAAAATTTTTAAAAAATTTAATTTTGAATATGTATACAGTTTTAAATAGTTATAATTGACAGTATGTTTTGTAAAATGCATTAAATCCCAGAATTTCAGTGAGCAGGGGGAGGAGAGACTCAAGCCTGTCACGTCTCCCTTCCTCCTCTGGTTACAGCATTAGTAGATAGAGATAACAGAGAAACTATCAAGTTTAGTATCCTCCCTTATATAGAGGGGACAATGTTGAGCATTTAGGTATAGCATTTTGAAAAGAAAATTAAAAAGTACTAAAAAATCTCTAGAATTTTGTTAAGAAGAAACTCAATAGCTAGGTAAATTTGTAGTAGTAGTCTAACTATATGCTCTTAAAAAGACAAGGATACATATATAAATACATATAAAATTATATACCTGTTACAACCATCAGATAAGTCACCAAGCTCATGAATGTGGAGACCATGATCTCCAGGAGTCAAACCATCAATTGTTCCATCAATAATACACAAATCATTTTGCTTTTGGTGAAAGCGTATTACACCAAGTATACCATCACTGCTTTTTAATTCGGCAACAGCAGATCCTAAATTGCTATGACCTAAAGAAAATTAGAATTATTTAAAGATTATTTACTTATAGAAAATTTTTTAAATGTACAAAAAAATATAACCCTTTAATTACAGTTGTACTGATTTATATCAATTGATTTTTTTATAAAAAAATCATTGATTTAAATCAGTTTATTTCAGAATTATAAAATTATCTATGTAGCCTTAATTAATGACTGAATATATAATACAAATTTAAACAAACAAAAACATGCATATGAATAAAAACATTTAGAGGGAGTGAGAAAGATAAGTAACTTCATTAAATTGAAGCAACTAATATATTTAACATCTTTATTTAAAAATACATTGAAAGCAAATTAGATTTTAAATAACTATTATAAACAGCACAGTGAAATTTACAAAGGGTAATTTACAAACCTCTTCTAATGCATATAAATACAGTGGGCACTCATTAATTTGAACTTAAAGGCTATCAGAAAAAAATTCAAACTATACAAAGTTTGAATATGAAGTCTTTTCTTTTTCATCTTCCAGGACAGAAGTATTATGTCATCATCCCTCAGTTTTCACAGACTTCCACACTGCCATCTACTCTTATATAATCAGAAAAAGTTACATTATCACTTTTAAATTGCTTGAATTCAGGAAAATCTGTTTAAATATTGTCACATTCTTCAATATAATTGTTTTCTTTGGTGTGCATGAATTTAAAATGATGAAAACAATTACTAATTGTGCTTTCTTTAATAGCAGCTCATGCAGTGCATAGATCATTTATAGCTGTCAGCAGAGTAATGTAGTAATTTTCTCCATAATGTGACGAAAAAATGATTTGTTGTAAGAGTCTCTTATGATAATTTGTTTTAACATTCTGAATGATTCAACCATTGGTTGCAGTTTTGCAGTTGTGTTTGGCAGTAAATATTCAACCTATATGGAACTCAGTTCTGGAAGGTTATTGTAGTAGGCTGAGTTATCCACAAATAAAAGAATTTTTCAATTTTGCCTCGAAAACTGCATATTTATTCCTTTTAACCAGTTACTGAAGATGTCTCATATCATCTATGCTTTTGAATTGGATAAATGATCAACTGGCTGCATTTTCATTCCTTGAAAACACCATGGAATCTTTGACTTTTTAATGACTAATAATTTAAGCTTTTTGCTTCCATCCATATTCACACAAACAAACTTTAATCCTCTGTTTACTGCTTGTATTTCCTGTGCAAGCATACCCTGTAAAACACAATATCTTGTTTGGCAAGAGTTTATAAAAAAGTGCAGTTTCATTTGCATTAAAAATATCTTTTGACAGGTAAGTAGAAAAAAGACCAGGAAGTTTCCTACCCAAACTAGTGCATACATCTTTGTCTACATCGGAGCTTTGGCAACATACAGTTTTGTAAGAAATGTTGTGTCTTGACTTAAATTGAGAAAACCATCCACCACTGTATTTAAAATTTTCAATTCCATTTCAAGTTACCAATTCATCAGCCTTTGTCTGCAGTAGAGGTCCATTTATCAGAAAATTTTGAGATCTAGCATCCTGGAACCATAACAGTATAGCTTTTTTGAGATCTTTTTGGGACACATTTCTCATGCATTTCCTTCCTCTAGCAAATTTAGAATTTTCCCATGAATCTAAGTTTGATTTGTTGTTCTGAAAATAAGCTAACAAGTTTTTAATTCTGTAATCAGCTGCCAACTGTACTTTTACATTTGCCATCCTCTACTTTCTTTGACTTCTACCTTTGTTTCCAAAGTTACGGTTTTGAACTTCCATGTGTAAATATCCTGAATTTTTACACATTCACACCACACACTGAGGAAGAAAAACTAGAGCACATTATTTAGACTGCATCGCAGGTACAACTGACACAGCTTCCTAGAATCTGTAAAAGACTGGTTTTTCTAAAATTCTAAGAAAATCAATAACAAATGTAAGCATGTGATTTTCCCCCTACTCCAACCCATTCATATATGAATCCCAAATAACAGGTAAGGCATGTAGAGAGATACAAATAACAGATAACAATATTTTTTTATGATTAAAATTGAAATATTAGTAGATCAGAACAAATATAAAAGTTGAAAATTTAGTTAGATTGAAATTAAAACTTTATAAGACAAAGACTTTATTAAAAAAAAAAATACTAACCGAAACCTTTCAAAACTGCTCTTTTTCCTGTTTTTTCTATAGTTTCCTTAACTGCTTCAGATGGAAGGGAGCTTTCAACAATCACACTTTGTTTCTCAAGGCTAACATCAACATTTTTAATTTCAGGTATAGTTGATAGCAACTTCTTGACAGAGGAGACACACTCATTGCAAGTTAAATTTACATCAAATTCAATCTAAAGGATATTTAAAAGACAAAATGATGTAATGCAGATTAAGGAATTAATAAACTTTTCACCAATTATTTTTCAATATGTTTTTCAGTTAAAATAGTCAAATTTCAATGTACCACAGTTTTAATGATTCAGTTGAGAAGGAGGAATACTATATAAACAGTATACTATATTTTGATGTTCTATCATATATCTGATATACGGTGGAATTCTCTATCAAAATGCTAACTGCTAAGGCATCACTCACTTACAGTAAAGGTTATTGAAATGAAAATGAAATGAGCATACTTTCTCTTCAGAAACTTTGTCTTTTTCTTATTGGAATGATTAAAATGAACAAATTCAAGGGTTATTAGGCTATGATATTACTTTTTATGCAACATATATTCATTAGGCTTTTCAGCTAGCTTAGTATATATTCCACTGAAATATACATACTTATAGCTATGATTATTAATATAAAGAAAACGAGTCTGAAAATTTAGAAAAATTATACATTTTAAAGAAATCTATCATAAATTAGTTTAAGGAAATTACCTAGGTATAGATATTTACTAAACAAAAACATCAGTTGCATTTAAAACCCTTTGAGAACCAAATATTGGAGTGTATAATATTTTAAAGTTTTTGTTGGATAAATTAGATATTATATTCTGTTTCAAGACAAGAATTTATGGACATGAATCCTATTGCTCATAAAACTTTTAATTAATATATGAAGGAAATAAAAACATAATGTACAATAAAATTTTCACATTTGTTAGCGTTCTTTCTACTGCAGTAAAAGACGTGAAAAGTTAAGTGCGTCTGTATAGCTTTTTAGTTAGGTTTCATTCGTCATGGATAAAGAAAATGAGCTTTAAAAAGTTTTTCACAAGGTATGGTAGTTTTTCTATGATGTGTCATAATACAGAAGTCATATAGAAATACAAAACTATAAAAAATATAAAGAAATTAATATAAACAGAATCATGTAAAGTAATCGTAAGCAGACATAAAGATCATTTAAAGTTTTAACAATGATAAATTTACTCACTTTTGTGAATTCAGATGTATTCATTTTCGTGTCTGAAATTCTAATTAATTAAAAAACGCAACTTTTATTAACTTTTTATCTTTTAGCAATTTTTTTAAATTAAATAAATCATCTATAACATATTAAGGAAGTTCGAATGCGCCTTTCTAGATTATAACTGTGAATATATATTCCCTTTGTAATAACTGATGAGACTAAATAAAAAACGAAAAGATAACTAAAAGAAAATTAGAAATTTAAATATATTTTTAGGATGAACACCTTTATTTCACAGATACGACTGTTTTCATTCACACCGCCGTTCTTACTATATTACGTAATTTGTATTTCAGCCATAGTGTCAATAGAATAGGGAAAATTTGACGAAAATATTGCAGGACATTTAAATCTGAATATTGTCGCTGAAAGTTTCTCATCCACAATTGTACTGTAATAAAGTCTTTAAATGTACATTGAATACATTTTAAATGATTATGTGAGAATTAATTTACTACACAAAATTTAAATATTAGCAGACGAAAAATTCTTTCCCTTTCCTGAAATTTTCCCTACATTTGATGATATATCATCCCTAAATCCCTACGGTTGTTTTGATCCTTTTGATGGAGTAAACATTGGATAAATTATCTTCAGTAACGAAGTATTTGTTTTCATAGCATACCCGGTAGATTAACGTGAGTTTAACTCGTATATGGTTTTAAGAATACATATTTTTATAAACTTCCATCGTGAGGAATACTAGTTGACACCAAAAACACTTTCAAGGTTTGTATAGTTACTGTTACACTATTAACTCCTGTTGGTGTTGATTTTATGATGTACTGTTTTTGAATGTTTCAATTAAAAAACTCCGAGCGTATTTATTTAAAATCAACAAAAAATATGGCGTGACATCATTCAAACTTTCATTTTCACAGATTCATGTTTAGATTGAATTTAAGTGTTGATTTTTGGTATTTATTTTTTTGTATTATACAACTACAAAACTCTGTTTTGGGATATTGTCAATGTTGCATATTGAAAGGTAGAATAAAGCTACACAGAGAGTAAACATTCTAAAAAATGATTGGAACAGTTAAGTAAACAGACAGCATGCAGCTCTTTTAAAGCTATATGTACTTTACATGTATACCATTTTACTTGTAAATTTCATATGCTAGAATAATTTATTTACTGTTGGGGAGAGTTTACTGTTTTTGAGCACAGTGATTTTATTCAATTTATTAGCTTATGCTTTTTCATCATTTGCTGAAAATTTGCAACTATATAGGGGAAATTTATTTTTGTGTTTTATTTACATGCTATAAAAACTTGTATTTGTAGTTTAAAAAGAGTTGTGAGGGAATGGGCTTGCACATAGTCATGAATTTAAGTAGAAATCAAATTATATATGCCTATAGGTGTCAGAGGCAAAATCATCCGAATTGTAGAGTGTCTCGATATTTTTTCTTCTTCCAGATTTCAAAACATCAGATTAAAAAGAATAATTTGTGATGAATTATCTTTTACATTAATTGTTTTAACATCAGTGTTGAAGTACAAAATCAATGAACAGCTAAATGTTACTAAAACAAATATTAAAAAGAAGTAGAATATTTTAGATTAACAATACTGTTAGAAAATATATCTTTAATAAATTAGAAATTGTCAGCAAATAAAGGTTATTAAAAGAACAGTATAATTAAATTTACTTTAATAATATCAAGTGTTCTAATTATTTGAATTAGTCTATCACTTACTAATAATTATTTTTATACAATTTCAGTATTTAAATTTGTAATGGCTTCATCATCGAAAGAGAAGTATCGGGCTGACAAGGACTGTTTAGAAATGTCTCCAGAGAGAGCTAGAAAGCTGTTTGATAATGGTGGTATATTAATAGTTATGAACTTACCAATTGGTTCTGTGTTTGGCATTGACATGAAAGTTTATCAGATTGGTGAAAAGTTCCGTGGTTTAAAAATGATACCTCCTGGTCTGCATTTTATTTATTATAGTGCAGTAAGCAAAGAAGGATGCACTGCACCTAGAACTGGTTTTTTCCATTATTTTAAACCAAAAGAAATTCTTATTAGAAAGTGGGATAATCAAAATGAAGGTAATTTTGAATTATTTTATAAGATTTTATTAAAAGTATATAACTATAGGATTTTGTGTTTACAGGATTTTATATGAACTGTTTTGTAAGTTCCTTTTAACTATATTACCACTACTTCAATTTATAATTTTTGTTTGAATGATATATAATATATATTGGAAATAAATATATCATTTATAATTTGCTTGAAGTATGTAAAGATCATGCTTAATTTCATTAATTGCAAGAAAAGCAGTAATAATTTTTTTTTAAATATATCAAAATAGTTATATGTAAAAAAATAATGGACAAAATATTAATAAATAATAAAGTTATGTGTGTGACTGTGAAAGCCTGGTCCTGTGATCTCCGCATTGATCGTTCGATTCATTTGGTCCTAAATTTATTCCCCTAAAACTAGCTTTTTTATCCCGTGTTCGTCGTTCCCGGATTGTTTATTACGCTGCATCTATAGTCGAAAAATATCCTCCCACACCGATGTTTTCCCCGTATAATATAAAGTATGGTTTAAGTTGTATTAAGGCTAGCAGTAGAAATGATTCTCTGTTGATAAGAGTGTTTCAAGGTCGTGGGAACCGCAAAAAGAGTTCTGGCATATCAGGGCTCTTTCCTAAAATCGGAGCTGCAATTACTGAAATGGAAATAAAAGCAAGATAAAGAAAGTTTAAAAATTAATGTATAAAAGTAAAGGCGAGGTCCATATTGTTTCAGAACATCTATAATATAATCTATAAATCGGAAAAGGGAAATGAAGCCAATATTGTTTTATCATTTTACCAGCGCCATCATGAAAGCCGCCTATAAAACGTCAGGCTAAGAGTCGCCGAAGAGCTGAACTCGCCCAAAAAGTCGCCAAATGTATATTATTGCATGCGTACCATTTCTTCTATGGATTACCATAAAAAAATAACAATAGAACAAGCTATACCTGTAGATTCAACTAATTTGTTATTCCCTTATTTCTTCTGTCTTTTTCGTATGTGAAAAAAGAGACATGTTTATCTTATTTTATTATTACCATTTTTGAGTATTTCTTCGCGGTGTATTGCTTTTTTGGGCGGATTTACAGTTTTATTTGTGATAGGTCTTTCATTTGATATTTATATTCTTGCTTTTATTTGACTTATTTACTCAATTTTCTATTCTTTAACGTGTTATTACTTTTAAATTACATTTGAGTATGTTTCGTTTCTGTTATTTATAATCCCGTATTCTAACTACGGCTCTGTTATTTTCTTTTTTATTGCTTGCAAATCTTTACTACTATTGGTCCTTTTCATCATCCAGTTATTTAGTGTTTGATATTTGTTACATCGTTTAGCAATTTTTATAGATTTTGACATTAGTTTTTTTTTTTTTTTTCTCTCGCGGTCAATCTGTTATTTCTTTTCCGTTTTTATAGTTTTGAAATGCCTTACATCATTGTTTAGTCTGATTTCACGTATTTTCTTTCTTTTTATATTCGTTACTATTGTTCTTTACATTAAAAACTTTTTTCCTGTGGTCAAAGTGTTTATATTCGATATTTTATGACAGTTTTACGTCATAGTCTCTTTTTACTAATTGTCATTCTCTTAATTTTACTATTGTTTTTACTTTAGCATTGTTACTTTTCATTCTTTAGTCTCTTATTTTCCTGTGATCGATTTGTTTTCAACTGTTATTATTTTGCAATTGCATTTCAATTTTTACTGTGTAGGCACTGCTTACTATGATTTTTTTAAAATATTTATTATCCACTTAGATCTGTTATAATTTTACTCCTTTTTTCTTTTTAATTTTGTTATAATCTAATTATTTTCCTTGTAAATATGTCCAGCATGAAAAAACATGTAAGAACTTTAAAAGAGCGACTAAGAGTCATAGAGGAAGTGGAAAAAAACCCTACAGAAAAACGTGTTAACATTGCTAAGCGTTTGGGTATAGCACCAAGTACATTAAACTCTATTTTTTCTAAACGAACTGAAATCCGACAGCAAATAATCAAATGTGGTAGTAGTTGCAACAGGAGAAAATCAGGAAAAGAATCATCTTATCCTGAGTTAGAAAATATCCTATTTACATGGTATAAACAGACAAGTGCTTTAAATGTACCTATTGATGGTGGTATGCTTCGAGCGAAGGCTAAGGAGATTGCTGCAGAGATTGGGGTATTAAACTTCACAGCTTCTAATGGCTGGGTATCGCGATTCAAAGATCGGCATGGACTTATGAATAAGAAGATACCTGATGAAAATGCAACCACAGAATCATCTTATCCAGAGTTGGAAAGTATCTTATTCTCATGGTATCAGCAAGCAAAGACTTTAAATCTACCCATTGATGGTGATATGCTTCGAGAGAAGGCTAAAGAAATTGCTGTCCAGACTGGGATAGAAAATTTCAAAGCTTCCAACAGCTGGGTATCACAGTTCAAATTTCGGCATGGAATAGTGTATAAGAAGGTATCTGGTGAAAACATGACCATAGATAATAACACTACAGGTATGTGGATTGAGGATTTACCTATGTTATTGGATGGTTATGAAGCAAATTCTTCGGACATGTGGTTTGAGGATTTACCATTGTTATTGGAGGGTTATAACCCATCTGACATCTATAATGCCCAAGAAATTGGACTTTTTTATAATGCTCTTCCTGAAAAAACCCTAATTTTGAAGGGTGAATCTTGTCAGGATGGCAAGAATTCAAAGGAAAGACTAACTGTTTTATTATGTGCCAATAGTGATGGAAGTGATAAACTAATGCCAATTGTTATTGGAAAATCAATAAAGCCACGTTGCTTTAAAAATGTTAAAAAACTCCCTGTGGAGTACCATGCAAACAAAAAAGTTTGGATGACAGCAGACATTTTTACTTGCTTTCTGTGCTCTATGGATGCAAAAATGAGGGCTCAAAACAGAAATATTCTATTGTTTATAGATAACTCTGCGGCACATCCTCAGGACATCTCATTTTTAAAGAATGTCAAAGTTGCCAGATTCCCTGCAAACAGCACAAGTGTTCTGCAGCCTCTTCACTTAGGAGCAATTAAGTCATTTAAACAAAAATACAGAAAGCAGTTAGTAGATACTGCAGTTTGTTCAATAGAAGCAGGGAAAGATAAGGCAAAAATTGATGTTTTGCAAGCTTTGCACTTTATTGTTGCTGCTTGGCAAGAAGTCAAAGCAGAAACAATCAACAACTGTTTTGCTAAAGCTGGTTTTAAACAACTAAGTGAAGACAACCAAACTACTACTGATGAGGTAGATGATTTGTTTCAGGAAAATTGGAACAAATTTTTTGATGTGAACTTTGAGGATTATGTAGCAATTGACAATAACATAGCAACTAGTGGGGTCAAAGCAGCGGAAGAGCTATGCACAGACCAAAAGCAAAATCATGAAAAAGAGGAGGAGGAGGAGGATGATGATGAAGATGAATCAGTACCAAGTTTTTCTGAAGCATATGAAGCATTATCAAAATTCAAGTCATTCATGTATGCTCACAGTGACAGTGACAGTGTCCTTAAAGAGGTAGAGGCAGTAGAACGCTCTTTTTTTGCTGTCATGCAATCAACTAGCAAAAAGTAAATATCAATTATAAACTATTTTTAAAATTATTTAGCATAATTCTAAATATGATTTTTTTTAAATAAAATATGAAGTATTTCTATTTGGTGTTGTAAATAATTTATTCATGGTCACACATTTTACTAAATATCTATCCTTGTGAAAAACAATTCTCTGGGGTTCTACAGTATTTTAAAAAGATAAAGGACATGCATTTTTAATATTACTTTTATCTCAGAAACTTAATTTTGTCAAAACCTATAACATTTTAACTATTTGTTTTATAAAGCCATTATTCAATATATATATATTATTTCTTATTTAAAGTGTGCAACAGCCCCTAGGGGGCCAAGGCTTACGGTGCCAATCTCCGTTTGCATGACCAAAGGCCCTGGGATGCGAAGTTCTGGTTAGGTGGTCAATCTTACTCGGAACCCCCAGTGTTTAGTTCCCAAGCATGCTTGGTCCTCAATTTCTCTACCCACTGAAAAGATGAAAGGCTGAGTCAACCTTGCCCAGCCCAGGATATATATATATATACACCATATATATATATACATATATATATTTGGTAGGAAGCAGATGTTACTTTTAATGGTTCTAATAAGAGCATAAACTACATGGCTACAATAATTTATAAATTTGTAAAATTCATACTTCCTTTGACTGTATTCAGTCGTTTAATATGTTTAAATTATTCTTATAAATATAAATATTTAAGTTAGGTTACCTTATACTTTAACAAGCTATTTTATGAACATTTTTATTAAACTAAAATATAGTGTTTTATATCCTATATGTATACAATCAATATTTTTGCAGTTTTGTTCAACATTGAATCATCTGAGGGAGAACTCCAAAGAATCAGAGATAATCTTTTAGACTTAGATCGCAGTCTTGGAGCTTATCCTTATCAAAATTTAAAGCAGTGGAAACGCCTTACTTGTAACATATCTGGTAATTTTCTGTCATATTGTAACTACTACTTTGAGAATGTAAAGAGCTGTATTTATAACTGTCTAAGTAACATATATCTAGTACTATAAAATTGATCTTATACAGTTAATTTTCTGGGATCATTAAAAATTATTTACCTTATGAACTTGGGCATAAATTATTAGTTTCTGAAATAATTTCTTAATGGTTATCTTAATAACCCAAAATAATTTAATAGGAATATTTTAATAAGTCCTTAAAATGTGTTTTGTTTTAGACTTAACATAAAAGTTCTGTAACATATCTTATGTTGATGTCATTATAATAAATCCAGTTAATAATAATTGCTTATTATCAATTAAAGCCTCTCCTGTGGTAAATATGCTAAATACTACAGTTATTTTATCATATTTACTGGTTAATTACTAATAGAATCTGATAAATGTGAAAAAAATTTATTCCCATATATATATTAAAATTAAATATTTCAAGAAAATATATTCATAATTGCTATTTAGATACAGTATTAAGTTTCATGGAATATTAAAAAGAACTATCAGTAAATATAGATTTTATTTAACTTCTGGTATCTAAATTCAGATTTCAGGTAATATGAAGAAAAGCATAAATTAAAGTAAAATTAAAAATTATTTTAATAGAAATTAAGAAATAAAAAAGATTATACTGAATCTAGATCAAAATCTAAAAAGACCAATTTTTAGTTTACTGAAATTCACATTTTAAATGAAAGAAGATACAGTAACTTATGCCAATGCCACAAAGGAATACTACTTTTTTTACAAACAACTGATTTGTTGTTGTTGTTATTATTATTTTTAAATTTCAGAAGTCTAATGTTATAACATAGTATTTCATTACTTCTAAATCACCAACTTTTCTTTTCATTAACAAAATATTGGTGCAACTGTAAATAATGAAAATATAAGTATTCGTCGTTTTGGATAGAGTTTCGACAGAGACATGGATTAAAATAATGTGGAATAAGACTGCATTGATGCAAGTTTAAAAATACAATAAAATTTATTTTGTTTACCTAATAGAGCTCGGAAAAATTAATAGTAACTGATTTATCACTTTAACTGTAATATATACAGTAGAACCCTATTATGTCAGACTTCCAGGAAAAATTTTGTTCACTATGTCCAAATTCTTAAAATATTAGATTTCACAAAATTTATATCTCAATTGTTAAATGTATTCAATAGTGATGTAACTGAAAAAAAACAGGTAAAAATCTATTAAAATGATCTTTATAATTGCTAATTATAATAAATATTAAAATTAATTTATATGAATTAGTCAGACAATGGCATTGATAGGGTGCTGCCTCTCTATTAAATTCTGTGGGTTTAAATCCAACTGCTGGTATTGATTTTTGTATCCTTTTAGAATCAGTTTTAATCAGATGGTTCCAGTCTACATTTATGTCCTTGTGTTGCAAAAAAATTGTCCCCAGCTTACAAAGCTGTTCTTGAATTTATTAGATTAACCCATCCACCAACCACCCTCCCCACCTTTTTCCCTTTCAAAACAGTTAACCTTTTCGTAAATTCCAGACGGAACTTACTGTACCATACTATAGTTGCCGGTTTAAAAGTTGTCAGGCTACTTTTAAGTTATTTTCCCTGCAAGGTAAAGGAGTTCCGTTAAGCAAAATTAGTTTCTTTCATTTATTATCGCTTTGCAATATTTTTTTCCCTCAAAAGTGTGTTATACGAGTACGAACGAGAAGGGGTCGACAGGTCCGTTTTCAAACAGGAATTCGCTGTCGAACCCCCATCAACGCGTCCGTTCAGTGGGTTAATGACTAAAATAGGTTAAATTAAACTGACCAATTGCCTATTAAATTATACTAACTTAAAGTGAAGGCAAGTGAAAGAATAATTAATTTTACCTATTATTTTACTTACTGATATGATGCAGAAATAATCAGAAATCTGTTTACATGATGCCAATTCCAAGAAATTTTTTGGAATTTTCTTTGTCCCATGCACCCAAGAACTACACTTTTTCTTTTTTTTTTTTTTTTTAGTCCAAAATATATTAATTTTATGCTAGTTACACAAATAAAATAAAATTTTAAAAAAGCTGTGCACTAATAAAAAAAAATGGTTTGTTATATTCAATTTCTTAGATTTTGGAGGTTTTCTATAAAAGAATAAATTTAAATTAAAAACAATAGGAAAATAGCAAGACCAGAATTTTTATTCATTATTGCTGGATTCGCTTTAACAGGATTTGACTGTGTGTAAATATATAACTTTTTATACGGTTGCTCTAAAATTATATGATGTACAAAGTGATATATTTAATATGAAAATAGAAAATTGATGTTTCACTGAAATGAATTTAAGCATTTCTCAAATTTTAATAGTAGAAATACGATAACATTCAAATTTAGACAAATTTCTATGCATAGTTTAAATTTTTATTTAATTGTTAAGTTCTTATACTTATTTAAGAAAGAATGCAAAATTACTAGCTGCAATTGGTACAAAATTTCATCATTATAAAAATGTTTCATTAATATTTTATTGAAATTGTCTAAATTTTAAATACTTTTTTTTTTCTATTTGTGAAAGGTTCAGTAAGAATTGCGCTAAAGTTATTTATTTTGTATACCTATATTTTTAACAGAGCCATTGGTCCATAAACTTCAACCTCTGTCTGGCGTAGTAAGTTCTGTCACTGAACTGGTTCCGCTAAATTATCCAGTTCAAGATAGTAAGGAGCCAGATAGCTCATCGGATAAAAGATTTCAAACTTTAGAAGATAAGTATCTTCCAGATATGAAAAAAGTTCCTGGAACAGAAATAAGATTTACAGAAATACCAAAAATTAAGTAAGTTAATTCCTAGTAATTTTACTTTGAAAATGAATATTTTATGATTTTTATTTAATTCTTTATATTTAGTTGAATATATTTATACTTATTTTTATGAACTTAATGCTTAATAATATTGTAAAACATTACAAATTTGAATATATTTTTTATTTTATTAGTTAAGATCCCAATTTTCCACATGTAGAGTTTTTAGTATTTATGTAGAGCATAAAATGCCTAGGTAGTAAGGTAAAGTTTGATAATTTAACTAATGGAAACAAATTGCATTAATTTATGAGTAATTTTTTTTCCCCACTATGAAAAATTTTGAGTTCAAAATGTTGCTTTATTTTCTCTAGTTGTAATAGCTTATTTATGACTTAAATACAATGGGACCATGGTTTTATTATTTTTTTATGCACTTTCTTATCTATTTTTTCCCCACAGTTCATTAAAAACCCTGTAACAGAAAACCTGGTTTATACCTTTCCATTCAATACACTTTTAGGGGTATATTACGTTTATGCTTACAGGGTAGCATAAAATTAGGTTACATTGTATATTAATTTAAATTATAAGTGGCCAAACTGATTAATAAATAATATCTTTGCAGCCTGAAGCAGAAATTTTCAAAATTTATATTTGAAACAAATATTGCTTATATTTTATTATAATAAATATAATGTTTGATTTATTGTTATAATAATTATCAGACTTTTCTATTATTAATTTATGATTAATAATGTATTTATAATTTTCACCTTAACATATAATTAAACATTTAATGCAGCTTACTAGACTAAAATACATTTCCAATATAGCTTCTTTTGGGTTGGTTAGGCATGATTTTAAGAGAAAAGCAATTGTTTGTTACTCATTATTACTTAAAGCCCTTCGGCACTATGGTCCATTGCAAACCATTACCACACTATATGGAGGGGTAAGACTTATAGAGGTCGACAATGGCAGACCGTAAAATGGCCTTGGCATAGAATGGCTTCAGAAGCAGTTTTTCTCCAGATCAAAGACAGTCAGCATGTGCTACCAAGTTGCACTATAGACTCTATGGATGCATCCACATTCTCTGCATATTTAGTGGCCCAGTGTGTGGATGCAACCCATGAACCATCGTCGAAGGTCGCCATGAGGACCAGTACTGGAGTGGTGAATAATTGACCATAGTGTGGAGGCTACATTAGGTGCAGAAAATGTATATGAATTTTTAAAGCTGATGATTTTCTTTTGTTAGATACCCCAAAGGTAGCTCTGCAGCTGAGATAACTCTGCATAATATGGATTCTACATATATACTAGAACAATTGCTGAGGACATACGATGACGAAGAAGACATTCTTGGTGAATTACAAATGGCCCATGTATGCTTTTTGATTGCACACGTGTATGATGCTTTTGAACATTGGAAAAATTTAGTTCGTGTTTTATGTTCAGTGGACACTGGATTGCAAAAATATTCTAATATACTCACAACATTTCTTTCTATTTTTCATTATCAACTAAAAGAAATTCCAACAGACTTTTTTGTTGATATCACTACTGATAACAATTTTTTACAGACAACATTGCAAGTATTTTTTGAAAATGTAAAAAGCAGTAACACAGATGACAAATTTAAGCAGTTTGCAGATAACTTTCGAAAGTGCTTAACAAGCACATATAAATGGGACTTTGAAAGTGTTCCTGAAGAAGAATTGCCAGTTGTTGTTGATCTATAGCTATGTATTATAATTGTTTGTCAATAAAATTTTATATTTAGCATGTTACTAGGGTTTGTAAATTTGACTTTTTTCTTTTCTGGTAATTCAATAAGTAGAAATCTGAATATTGGTTAACCAGTAATTTTTTGTGAAAAAAAAAGTAGGTAATAAGTACAAATACATATATTTTTTTAGATTGTGTCCCTTTATTTCAAAGACAAAATACTGAATAGTAATTAATGTAAACATTTAAATATTAACAAAGTATCAAATAATAAAGATAAATATAAAAATGCTAAAATTATAATGTAAAAATAAAGAGCAATGCAGATATGAAACAGTTTTACAACTTAACAATTATTAAAAAGAACTCTCATAAGATTTAACCCTTTGACTAGGTACTTGTTTCATTTCCATTTGGCATGATGATTGTTCCCTTTCTTGCAAGTAAGGAACTGTGTAGAATGAAAGGATTCCTTAATAAAGGGTATTGCTTCACTGAGTGAATATTTACTGCTAATAGATTTTCAGGAAACTAAGAATTTCTGCTTCTAACTGTACATTTACATTTTAAAGACTTCCAAATTTACCCAATTTATTGTATATTTTTCCAATATACAGAATAGGTTACATTTTAGTCCTATTGAATGATTTTACAATAATTTGAAGAAAAGTGATTGATTGACATAAATTATATAAAAATTTATAAAATGTCTAAGTTATAAGGCTATTTAGAATATCCTTTGTATATGAAAAGTTTTAAATTGACCATAGACAATGAAAATGGATTTTTTAAAAAATACAGTCAGTACCGGCTATATGGTCAGTTTTCTAAAGTCCTGTCTAACTTAATAGGGAACATGTGTTAAAGCGCACCGCTTATACAGTAATTTTCTTGTACATGTTACCATATACAAGAAATTGTTACCAGTTATATGGTCAATTTCATGTTTTCAACAAGTTTTTTTTAACTTTTTAAAGAAGTCAATGTGAAATCGGATAAGGCCTGAATTCAAGCCTTTATTTTCCTCTCTTTCCCCCTTTCTTGTTTATGTGTAGACTCATTGTCAGAGTTTTCCACCTCTCTCAGTTCTCGCCCTCCACTGATAAGTGGACATCTGTTTATTGGTTGAAGTTATCTCTCTGATACATGACCTCAGGTGTTATTTTACTAATTCCGAAGCAGCAGATGATCATTTAAAAGCTATTAGGGATTTAAAAGGAAGTAAACTTATATACCTGAGTAATTTTAAATACATTGAACATAAATGTACATATATATGTGTGCTGTACTTTGATTAGTAAGATAAGCTAATAAATTTCCCCAAAAAAAGTATTGCACATTTTTAATGTAGTTTTTAACTTTTCGAATTAATTTTTAAAATGTTCTTAAAAGTATAATTATTTGTTTATGAGTACTACATTCTGATAGGTGAGTATAATCCTGCCTCAATTCAATAGGGTTGTATTGTTCTGCATATATGGTCTGATTTTTCTGGACTGCTGAGCTGACCATATAACCGATACAGACTGTATATGGTTAAAACAGGGTTAATTATTTTTGCAACTATTGATTAATAATTGCTTGAAAATAGACTTTAATAAAAATGCTCAATCAGGCATGAAAATAGACAATGACAAAAAAAGCTGAACTTCCTCGGGTGATGATTACATTTTCTCTTACATAACTCTTTTTCACAATATGATTCAGTACTACATACAGGAATGTTGCGCTCCTTCAAGCATTTTGGAGCAATTTTCGGAGCAGCAAAACAAAATTTGTAGTAGGAGAACGAATTTTCGTAGCAGCTAAAATGCAGATTTGGAGCTGGATAGTGTTTTCGTAGCAGTTAAACTAACAATTTAAAGGATAAACCGTAGTTTTTGAGGAGTCTGCCTAATAATTTAGAATGATTGGATGGTAGCATTTGGAGCAGCCAAATATTCAATAATTGCTGATATGGTTTGTTGGTTTGGTACATGCAATATATAGTACGTAATTGTTATAGTACGTTGAGCCAATCGGAATGGAAGTGAATCAGTATGCGTAGTCATATCTCCGCCAGTGTACATCTCAGCGAAAACACGCGGTAAAAGATACTGATTTCGACCAGGATTGCAACCCCCCCCCCCATTTTCCAATCACGATTTCTCGATGGATTTGCATCGATCTCAGAAACAGTCCTAAAGGCTGTCAAAAAAGCGGATTTCCGCTTAAAAGCTGAAAACTTTCATGCCTGCTCAATGTGTGTTTCTTTTATATATAATTTGGCCAATTTATTTATATCATACATGTAAGACCTTAATTATTCTATCAAAATGTAAAGAAACTAATATTTTTTTATAGGAAAATAGATAATAAAGAAATCATTTTAGACTCCATTTTTAGTTTTATTTCTTAATTTAATGAAGATGGAATAGCTTAAATTATAATTTTCCTTTAAATTACTGAAGGCAACCTCTCAGAGGAAAGAGAATTGGAAAAGCATCATCTTTATTACAAAATTTCTAAATTAAATCAGGGAAACACATGCCCTGTACTTTATAATTGACATGTGAGCTTAGTTCAGTTTGCCTCACCTGTGAAAAGTAAACTAAGTTGACTTCAGGTTATCCTTTTGTAGTAAGAAACAGCTGGATGAACTACACATTTTTACGACAATAAGCAAAACCCACTGAAAGAGTTGAGCTTGCCACATGAAAAGTTAATTATAAATTTATTAAAAAATCAGTGGTAGAAGTTGGTTTGAGATTATTTTCAGTGAGTAATATACTTGTGACTTGATTTTCTACTAGAAAGACAATGTATAAAAAGAAAACAATACGAAAGTAAACTTTATTTGGTATATTAAAAAACAAAGATGTCATTTACAGTTCTCTTTGTGCTATTCTTCCATTTCTACATCCATTGATACATTTGTATTATTGGTTTGGTCATTTAATGTATCTTCAGATATTATTTCTGACTGAATGTCATCAGTTATAATTTCAGTCATTATATCACTAGTTTCTTCATTAGGATTACATGTATCTGATGGTATTTCTGGAGGGCATGGATAATCTGGAAGCTCATCTGGAAAATCTAAAATTAATTTAAGAAAAGTCATATTTTATGTCATTTTCAAGTTATTTACTATACTACCAAATGTATATTAATTAGAAACTATATTTTAATGTTACCAAAACATATATTTAACTCCCTTGAGGACCAGCACGTACATGCTATACAAGTCAACCATTGTGAAAATCATTGCCATCTAGTAATTAAATGTAGCATTTAAAAATTAAAGTAAAATGTTCTGATCCTCGATTACGCATAAGCGAAGCTGATCTCTCAATATCAACCAGAGCTCTTTGTGTGGTGGCGACTCGGCTGGTCCACGAAATGTTGGTTGCAAACAGGTTAAAGGACATTCTGATGGCCTAAAGACTGTTAATTCTTTTTAAAATTTGAAAATGAACTAGGACACAGCATTCAACAATCAAAAACAATTTTGAATATTAAATTTTTAAGAACATTAAAATTTAAGAATATATATACATACCTATACAAGGTGTTGTGTCTTTGACTAATTGTTCTATAGCTGTAGTTAACATGGAATTTGAAAACACATCATCTCTTTGAAGCCCTAATGCCTGTTAATATAAAATTAAACTATTTTATATAATATAAAGCTGTTTAGTTGAAAATAAGAATTTATAACACTTTAAAACTAATGTAATATAAAATTTGATTAATAACAGTTCTATAGCATAATTTGAAAAAAATAATTAATGATTTCAAATAGATGAATTATTATTTAGCTTAAGAAATGTTAACTTTTAGAAATTCAATAAAGCTACACACTAACTTATATTTTATCATTTAATAAAAATGACCCAAAATAAATTTTTAATAGTTATTTTTTAATTATCAAACAAAAGCAGTTATAATTATACTACAAAACCTAAATTCTTAGAAAAGGGATTGAAACCATAATTGATTCATGCTACATGAAAGAAATGCAAAGAACAATGTTTTTATATTTAAAACTACCTTATGAAAATATTCTACAGCTTCTGCCCATTTTCCAGTTAAACTATATACAAAGCCAATAGCAGCAAATGTAGATGGATTCTGAGGTATAAGTATTAAAGCATTTTCATGGTATGTTAGAGCTTCGTCATATTTTCTAGAAAAAAAAAATCATAGATGTTAAAAATTATCTTACAATATTAGTTTAAGATTATTTGTGGTGTTTTGAATTCTAAGAGGCAATTAAAAGTTAGAAGAACGAACATGTACCAGAATGAAAATAATCACTCATTTTTTTTCCTGATCAAAATCAAATCAATGTTGACAATAAAACTTAAAATTTTGTGACATTTATAAACATAAAAATATATTTGCATATAACTTTTACAAGTTCATTTTTTATTTTGTATGCCTCTTGTTATTATTCATCAAAATTTGAGAAATAGTGTCTACAGGCTTGCAACTGCTGAGGTACTTTCAAAAAGGTGAGAAAAGTGACAAATAATACAGAATAAGTGACCAAAAAGTGACTAAATGTTGAAAAAAAAAAAAGCAATTTTTCTTTCTCGATTACAAATACTATTATTAAGATAGTTCTATTTATTTTAACTCTAAATCAAATGATTCATGTAAGACGTGATTTTAGCGTCAAATACAAAAAGGTTAAAAATTTTGTTTAACACAACTCAACATTGCTTTTTATTCAAGAAAATCTATAAATTAGATTTGAATACATACATTAGTTTTATAATCACAATTTTCTGCATATATTAATGATGTTTTGAAATATGTACATAGCTAGATTAGAGTATCTAAACAAAAATTGTGAAGAAAAAGAGAAATGTGTGCTTTGACGTAAATTACTTTAATGTATTAAATGTACATTTCAGTACAAATGCAGATTTCAGGAACTTCTTTACGACTTTTTAAAATTACTAAACTCTGAAAACCATATGATTAATTACATTTTAATAAGATTAGAGCATCACATTTTTGGTCTTTTATTAAAATATTTTGTTATTAATTCAGATTTTCTTTTTTCAACATCAGACTTTTGCTGTGATACACCATGAAAAAAGTGACTGTTTACTTAAAAAAGTAACTAAAAGTGATCAATTGTAAAAAAAGTGACTAAAGGTGAAAAAAGTGACGGAATTGCAAGCCTGTGTCTATTTAAACAGGGTTACACTGAAAATTGAAATTAAAATTAATTTTTTTTTCAATGAAAGTTTTTTTCACCTAAACATAAATAAAAAAAAATATTGATCATAAACTTTTTATTAAATGAAATTTAATAAGTAATAGCTGAAATAAACTTACATTCAACAAAGAAATGAAAAGAACATACTTATGCTTATTCTTATATGCTAAGATGCAGGTAATGAGAACAAAACAATATACATATTTACTATACAGGACAGAAAAAGAAAAGTTTTTGATGATCTAAATGTTGTAAACTATGAGGGTAATCTAAATATTAGGACGTTTCCTTAAAATCAATTAAGATCATTGCAGAACATACTTTAACATATTTAAATTAAAGAAAGTGGTGTATGATCTGCAAGCTTCATTTAAAAAATACTCAATTTTCAGTTCTATTAATATTTTTGCTACTTATAACATAATATACAGCTATGTACACACTAAATTTGTTGTCTAACAATTATGCCACAAAACTCTAGCAATTTTACCTAGATTTTGTTTACATTAAAAAAATTATTTTTTATGCTTTCAAAATGCTTACACAAGATAAAGTTGTTTGTAGAGACTAAGAGAAGTTAGACAGCACTATTTAAACCATTCATGAGAGTACTGCTAAACTATATAGAATATTTTAATCAATTACTAAGTTTTAAATAGAAAGCATGTAAGAAAAAAAGGTTCCTTTTAAATATCCAATATTTGCTTGAATACATTTTTGTTTCACAAATACTGGGAATGAAAAAAGAATATTTTACTGTTAAACTGGTTCTTCTAATGCATGAATTTTAAGGTATCCATCTATGTTAAAAACGTCATTTTTTGTCAAAAATCAAAATTTTTTTATTTCTCTATTGTAAATTTTCAACTTTTAGGATTCTAAATCTGTTTTCGTTTTGTCTCTATGGTCTTTTAAAGAAAAGTTACAGCTTTTAAAATACCAGTGACAGCTGTCAAAACAAAACAGAAGTAGCGACTTTGAAACCAAAAGTTGTGAATTTAAAGCCTTTTAAATAGCATTTTTTGGACAAACTTTTTAAATTTTCATGAAGATTAGTTTAAACATTTTTCAAGTATTTTTAATAATTAGCAACTTGGCAATTAGAAAGTTTTAAAGCAAGAGAGTGTGGGGAATTTCAAACATGTATTTTAATTTTTTAACAGTTAAAGTTGCTTTCATAAACTTCAAATGCGTTTTTCTCATAATGGTATTTTTAATAAAATGTTGAAACTTGAAATGTGATTTCTCAAAAGTTCTTAATATTTTGTTGAAATTTATAATGAATGCTTTTAGATAATATTTACTAGTGAATAAACTAAAAGCTTTAAATTTGGATTATTTTTAATGATGTTACACTCATAGTTAGGTATAAAAGTAATGAAAATTCGTTAAATATTCAATGTGTATGATTTTGAAGGACCAAGATTTTTTACCAAATGTAAATTAAGCAAAGATTTTATGTGATTCACTAGTGCACTGTATACGAAATGTGTTACATCAAAAAATATTGAAATAATTTAATTTATTAAAAAATTAGATCTTTAGAAGAAAACCAATTTTTTTTTTTACTAAATTTTCTTTATTTATTAGAAATTTTATAAAAATAAGTGCAATTTTCTATGATAATATAAAAAATAAATCTAAAAATGTAAAAACATGAACTAATTTCTATGTTTAAAGAAAAAAGTTCTCCGAATGTAAATGGATACCTTAAATTATTACACATACAGCAATACTTTCAAAATAGATACACACACACACACACAGAAAAAAAAAGCAAATATGAAATAAAACTATTAAAATTCCAAATCACACATACTAAAAATGAATTAAGATAACAAACCTTAATTTTCTACAGGCATGCCCCATATTGTTCAATAAGCCTTCCCATTTAACAGGCAAAACAGTTTGATCACTAGTTTGAATTCTTTTTAAAGATTCTTGAAAGAAAGCATAAGCAGTTTCATAACTGAAAGAAAATGGAAGCACAATGTGAGGTTTCACTGCCTAATTGTTTTTAGAAACATATACATAACTGCCAATTAGTACAATATTTATATATAAAAAAAAATTACTTTTAAGCAATTTGCCTTTTTAAAGATTTCTTTAAATAAGTGTTACTACAGAAAGAAACCATTTGGGTAGAGTGTGTCTTTTCTTAAATTTATGCTGGTAAAATGCCATTATATGATTCAAAGAAGACTATATAAAAATTTTCAACTAATTTAAAATATTTTTCTACCATTTTTAAAAATCTTTGTACAATGTACAAATTAACAAATGATCGTACCATTGTACAGATGATTTAAAATACATATGAGTTCTCCTCCTGCCCCTCTTTCCCTCAAAAATGCAAAAGGAGAAAAACTTTTGCAGTAAGCATGTAAAATAAATCACATGTAGTGTTTTTCTATTTACTAATCATTTAATAAACACTTAGTTTCTATATATTTAAAGCAGTGATTCTTCCAGCTGTTAGTTGTACTGCATCATTTATCATCATGCTAAGGAAGTAAACATATGTTTTATTTTTAAGAGTAAATTAAGAATTTTAGAATTGTAATTCCATGTAGGAGTATATATATAACACAGTATTAACCCACCAAAACTGCATCTGATAAAATTGCACTAATTTTAAAACTGAAATGTTCGCACCGATGCATACATAAAAAGAGCTCAATTAAAAATTATACTTGATAAACATATTTCAATCTTAACTATAAATTTAGTATTTATGTATATTAATAAAAGTCACATAGATTGTAAAATATAATTTACTTTAGGCAGAATTTTAAATATAAAAATTTTTGTGCTTACTCTTGGTTTTGAAAAGCTACTACTCCCAATTCATGTAAAACAAAGGGATCTTCAGGTGCAATTGACTGTGCTTGGTTGAAAAATTTTTCAGCCAATTTTATGTTATTTGATAGACCATATTCTAAGCCAATATAAAGTAAAGGTAAATGACACCTATAAGTAACAAAAAGAAACTATAATTATTATAAAAAGACTTGGATTTATACACTATGCTGCTAAATTCAGATAAAAGAATATACATGAATGTTAAATTCTATTTATAACTATATGGTACATACCATCATATCTTAACGCCTGGGTGACTTGTAGGAATGAATAAAAGTTTTGGAATACAAGTTAATACCAAAATATGCACATTAAAAAAAACTTCAGAAGCTGTAGGTTCACAGGGTTCCCACTTTTTTTCCAGAACAAAAATTAAAGACTTTTTAAGGACTTTCTAAGGACCAAAGTAACTTTTTATAAGGACCTACTTGAAATACACAACATAACAGCATAAACATTTAGGAACAATTTTAATGATTATGAACCAACAAGAATCTTCAATAAAGCTCTATTTCAATAAATTTTTTAAATGCCTAAAAATTAATAAAAGATAAATCTATTTACAAAACTTAATTTTAAAAATGTACATCTAAAGTTTTTTGAGTGATCAAACTAAAAATAAATGTGAATAAAAACAATATTATAAACAGTACTTCCTGAGTATTTAAAAATAAATATATATTTATTTATATTAAAATATATATAATATATATATATATATATAATATATTTATATATATATATATATATATACTAGTTATATATCCCATCAAAAGAAGAAAGTTTTAGACTTTTCTATACATTCAATCAAGGAAAATTAACTTCCATAAGTAACTGAAATATCTAAAAATATGTATAATTAAAATCTGTATGACTGTTAAATAGCAAAAATGACTTTATACCTTTTAAGTATACAAAAATTACATATTTGCATATAAAAAACTGATAGTAAATCACATGAGACTGTGAATCTCATCAGGAGAAATTGATCGCATTCCATAAAATTAAGGAGTTTTTAAGACCTTTGATAAATTAAGTAGTTTTAAATAAAAATAAAGCTAAAATTAAGGAGTTCTAAACTTTTAGGATTAACCCTGTTCAGCCAACGGATAAGGGAATCTTGTATAAAAATGTGCATAATGTGAATATAAAAATGACATTATGTTATGTAATTTTCCTCAAATATTGAACTTTGCAAATCTGCTATCCTTAAATTATTATCAAAGTTATACCACTTTCAGCTACATTTAGGTGGTAACATGCTATACAAACAGAATTTGAAAGCCCCCAATAAATTTTCTTTAACATTAATCATTTACACTTTTAACTAAAAGCTGCAGAATTAAATTTATAGCAATTAAAGGATGGCTTCTAATAAATGGTAAGCCCTACATAAATACAAATATATATATATATATTTGAAATGTTATAACATCAATGATGTACATAGCTGTTATATATATTTTTTTTTAGCTGAAGCCCATCTTTGTTATTTATCCTGTAAGAACTAAGACCATGTATAAATAAGTGTTATAAATTCAATGTTATAAATAAATAAATTAATTAGTTAAAATCATACCCTTTCATAAGTTGTGAAGCTCTGCAATAAGCTGCCATTGCCTGATCATGTTCATTTTCAACAGCAAATGAATGCCCATACATTAACCATGCAGGTCCATAAACTCTATCTAAAGTTGTAGATTTGCTAGAAACAAAATAATACATATAACTTTAAAATAAATAAAAAAAAATATTACACAGTAAAAGAGTACAAAAATAACTTGTAAATCCCCTCCTCTTGATTCTCTAAGAATAGAAAATGAAGTAACCTAACTCTGTTATTATATTGTAGTACTTTTTTCACAGACTAAAGGAAAAGTTAGCACCAATTTTCTAATAAAAGTGATAAGCCTTTTTATAGTTTAAGTAAGACCTTTTGCAAAAAGCACATGTCAAACAAAAAATCTTATATATGCTAAATAATTAACCATTATCTGTTAAGAAGAAATTCAAACTTCCCTCCTGTTTTGCTTTAGCTTTGTCAACTTACTAAATGAACTGACACTATTCAACCAGACCACAGCTGAAGGGTAGAATGCTGCTCTTTTTCTAATTTTGTGAAGATTGAATTCCATTTGGCTGTTTATAGTCATTAGTTTTAAATAGGTTCCTGTTTCATCATTCTAACTTTGAAACAAACAGATACACAGTGCAAGGCAATCAAAGTCTTGTGAAAAATGAAGATAATTGAAGATTATAAAAAATTGTTTTTATAAAAATTGAAATTTTTAATAGTAACAATAGACTTTGAAAACAGCTATACATACAATTACATATATCAACAATATTTAAGAATGAAAAACTATGAAACAAAAACTGTACATGTACAGCTAAAATGTACAAATTGGCAATTATGGAAAAGTAGCTTTTGTACCTTAGATATCGTCTTGCTGCATCAGTTTTTCCTATTTGTAAGTAATAACAACCAACAGCATACCATGCTACCTGAAATAAAATACATTGAACTAAGTGACAATGAACTTATTCATAGTTTAAGAAAGTTGAGTATGAATCATATCCCTCTAACTCCATATTAACAAATGGGGAAAATTGTTCTACTTCTAAGCAATTTGCATTTTAGAGATTTCTTTAAACAAATGCTACAACAGAAAATAAAGTTTTCCAGGGTAATGTGCAATTTTTTTTTTAAATTTATGTTGGAATTTTATTTGCATTCAAAGTTGACTAATAAAATTTTTTCACAAATAATTTAAAATATATTTTTCCATCTCTTTTTAAAAATTTAGTCACACATTGCCCAGAAAAATTGCCTACTCAATCATACAGTCAAATTCATTTAAATAAATCTTCAAATGAAAACTGCTCAGAATTGAATATTTCCCATAGGTTAACATGGAGCTACAAAAATTAATATGACTGGTATCCAGAAAAAGGTAAGTGTTGTTATAGAATCTTGCTAAATGAAACAAGAATATTAGCTAAGAAGAAATTTGGACATCTTGAGACACCATGAGACTGGAAGAAGTAGTACCCAGAATGCTACCATCTATAACCACTTATTTTAATTTAAAAAAAATGATGTGGCAAAAAACTGAAATATCAACCAATATAAAAAAAAAGAAAAATGAAAAGAAATAAGGAAAAGTTGAAAAATAGTTTTTTTTATTATAAAAACCAATGTGTTAATAAATGAATTTTTTTTTATTTTCTAAAATGCTTCTAGACTAAACTTGTTATATATTCTTACAAAATGTTTACCAAACATACTTATAGGAGTGTTTGGTAAACATTTTGTAAACATATGCCTTAATACAAATCTGGGTATTCGTTTTAAATTTTAAAGTTATTAAAACTAAATTTAAATTTAGAAATTCACCAATTTTTTTAATGAAAATTCAATGTTCAAATAAAGAATATTCCCTTAAAAAAAAAAAAAATTATTATTATTAGCAAAATAATATTATTAGCAATAATTATATAATAATATAATTATATAGCAATAATAATAATATTATTCGCAATTAGTAGGTATTATTAGCAAAATAATACCTACAAAGTGTTTAAAAATATTTTTAAGTATTAATACGATAAAAATAGAAGAAAAATTAAAAATTAATGTACTAGGAAAATTTTGACAACTAACAAAATATGTTGCAAGTTTATTCTGAATATATGATAGAAAAAAAATCATGTTTACATATTTTCTCACTATATATGGTGGTAGGGGTGCAGACCAGTTTTTGCCACGGGTGTTAAAGGACCTAGTTATGGCCCTGCTGAACTCCAAATTAATTTTCCTAATTTGCATTACATTGGTTCAACTTAATGTTTAAGTTATATTAATTTATTGCTGACCTAGTAATTTTAATTAATTTAAACAAATGTGAACAGCAAATTTTAAATAAAAAAACTTTTTTTGAGTGTTTGCTGTAAAAGACAGAGGTCAGGCTCGACGTTGGAACACAAAGGGTTAAATGGAACTCAGACTTGACTGCTAAGAAATTAATCAGATTGTGAAACAATTTGATAGTTGCATTCAATACAAATGCAGAAACATTTTGAAATAATTTAAAAATCTACACTATAAAAAATACTTTTTTTCTTAAAATATAAACTTTTCATCTAAATAACTAAGGTTCTAATGTAGTTAAGAATATTTTTGACAACATACCTGCATTTTAATTAATACATAATAAAGTGAATAAACAAAATAGGGTGTTCAAGCAGAAACCGTTTAGAAATTCTCTGATATTTTCTTCTAATTTACAATTTCTTCCCTGATAAATTCACCCTATTCAATACATAATTTTTTTCAATTCTTTCATAAAACTAGTTTTAGATATAAATTTATACTTAATTAAAGTTATAAATCTTAATAAACAAGATCTCAATGCATTAGAAATATTCTTTTCTGTCTTTGCGTTGTTCAGAATAATTTGTATAGGGAATATTGGTTTGATAAATTTCATTTAAATAATGCAGTCTAATATATTAATAAAAAAAATGCATATTACTGTTACAGATTCAATTTGTCTATGGCCAAATGAGCAGGATGCTACTCTTTGGTACCAGTTCGATAGGTTCAAATCCCATTGCTGGCATGGATGTTTACAGCCATTCGGAATTGGCTTAAAGCTATAGGTCCCAATTTCATTAGCCCTCATGTGCAAAACAGTAGACTGTAGCACTCCCAACCAATCTGTCTATATCATTAATTTCCTTGTAAGTTTCTTCTTTGATTATTGTCATTTTTTGTTCCAATTGCTCTTTGATCAATTTTTTAAAATTTAATTTAATTTTTTATTTTATTTTTTTTTAGCTTCAGTTGCTTTATTTTTTTAAAATTACCTTTTTTGTTAATCCATATTATCGTTTAACAGTAAATAGGCATTTTAAAAAGAATGCAGTAGACTATACTTTCTAAAATTTTTCACTGGCAGAATTCACAACTATTATCTTTTTTAAATTCACAATTTCCCTGATAATTTCTGGTTGCTGGACACCCTGCATAATCAGGTCTAGGGCATGTGCATAGCATGCATGTACGCAGGCAGTCAATAGAATAAATAATATTATAACTAAACCCTTTATTATTTCTGAAAGGAGATAATACAGGAAATATTTAATGAGTAAAACTTTTTTTTTTAAACGTATTTTCTGCCCATTTCAGACATGCCAACATTCAGGCACTTGTGTCCGGAACAACAGTGCGGTTTTAAAATTTAACATGCTACCTACAAAGTAAAAGCGTATACAATTTACATACATAATAAAACAAATTTTAAAATAATACAGACAAATTATAAATAATTATATATTTTATTAATTTCTAAATTATAACTGTGCAAATTAAATAATTTAAAATTAACATACTATTAAAGGTAAATTAAAATTTATGCATTTAACAATGTATAAGTAGATTTTTTAGCTTTAAAAAGTTCTTTTTCAGAAAGATTTTTCTTATAACAACATTGACCCTGATTAAAATATTTACATTTAACTATCATCAGAGATTTTAGAGTTCGTCTTCCCAAATTTGACCTAAATTCAGTTTGGTTTTTCGCACAGTGCTGAAAACTCTTTCACAAGTAGCATTACTGTGTGGAAAAAAAAACAATATATTTAGCATTATTTTTGGTAAAACTTTGTATTTGATTGCTACATTGTGATCTCTTAAACAACTGATTTTATACCAAGTTGTATCTGAGCGTTCACAGTTTAGAATTTCCTCGCTAAATTTGTCCATTTGGTAAAGCTTAAACTCTGATTAAAGTTCATCCAATGCATTATAAGTAAAGATATTGAAACATACAATGAAATAGTTCAAAGAACTAAACTTAGTCTAAGCTCTTATACCTGCAACTTCAGCATGCATCAATATATCATCTCTCAGGGGAAATTTTTAAGCTTATACGCACATGCTGAAAAGCATATATGCACATGCTTCTGAATATATACATTTCGCTGTAGGTTAGGCTTATTTAGCAATATTTATTTGCTGCATATACCGGAAAATAGAATTATGAAAAGAAATTCATCGAAATTCCTTCAGAAATTACGAGATTTGATAAAATTAACGAAATTTTCCCTCGAAACAAAATTTGTTATTTTCCGGAGCAATTTGAGGAGTGTGTGGAGTTACCAATTTTTATCATTTCTCCAGAGCAACTCTGCCGAAACCGGAGCAGTTGGCATGTCTGCCCATTTGTGAGTAATAGTTGTTATAAACTTTTGTTAGTGTTTAATACGTTTTTTTAAATTTTAAGGCAGAAACATTTTAATTACTCTGGAGGTGTGACTCATTCTCAAAATACATGCATGGGTCAGGATATTCACGAAATTATCCTACAGACTACAAGTATTTATTCTCTGCATACAACAGATGCTACACTGGCATGTGGCACAGTGTTACGTATATCCCTTTGGTGACAATCTACTAGGAATTCACATCAAAATTGAGTGGCTAAATATATTTCATGCATAGACTAACAGCCTAGAATCTGTTCTCGATATAATATAAAAAAGCAATAAAAGAAATAATTTTGACATCCTGATGTATACACATACTTCAGAGAGTAAAAATATTTTGTATATGAATTCATATGTAGATAAAAATTTATTTTATCAACTAGTCAATATGCTTTAATGCATACATTTAAGGAAATATAAACAGACTGAAAAATATGTGTAATAGCATCAACAGTTAATGCATACATTTAAGGAAATATAAACAGACTGAAAAATATGTGTAATAGCATCAACAGTTAATGCATACATTTAAGGAAATATAAACAGACTGAAAAATATGCGTAATAGCATCAACGGTTTGGTTTTCTGTAACAGAAAATATACATATATTATTATTATAAAACTTATTTACTTACAGCACTTTCAGGATATAAATCCACTAGCTTATGTGCAAGATAAAAAAGTGCTGAAAGAGAAACAAATTCATTATTAACAATGTAGAAAAATATGAAATTGATAGCTAAAAATACTGTATTTTATTATTTTTAATGGAAATTCAGGCAGTACAAATTTTATGATTAAGTTAAATGCTATTGTACTAAATATAAAACTGCATAAATAAAATTAATTTGTTTATAGTTAAAATCTACATATGCAATCACATAAGTGACTAACATTGCACTTAAAAAATAAATAAAAGAGTGTAAAATGAGAAATGTCAAACAGGTTATATAACAACTAATAAAAAAAAAGAAAAATCTGTTTTTAATTAACATACCCTATGAAAAAATTGTAAAGATACATTTAATAATTTTTCACTTTAGAAAAAAATGCCTACAGTTGATTGAAGAAAAACTAATGAAATACAAACCATTTGTTTTATCTAATTCCATTAGACATGATATATGAATGGGAAGGCAATTAAGATGAAAAGGATCTTTGTTTAAAATTCTAGAAAAAAAATATTAATTATTACAAACTTTTTTTATTCACACAACACACACACACAAGTTAAACTAAAGACAACAATGAATTTGTCTGATATATTAAATCAGGTAAATAAATCAATCTTACTTTAATATTTAGAAAATAAACAATAGATATAGATACAATTGAAGTTTTCTTTAAAAAAAAAATGTTTATTAAAGAAACACTTTATATAAAAAATCAATATTTTGTAATGGAAGATGACGAAACTAAGTTGTAAGTTATTGAAAAGGAACCTTAAAAGTTAAATATATAATTTAAAAGCATTTTCAAGGAATGTCATTAAATAAGTTTTTCTTGCAGAAAACAATACTAATATCACAACAAAAAATATATAAATACATATTTTTCTATTGCATAATAGATTCATACATTATTGAGTACCTTTATAGTACATAAGCAGAAGTTCTCAAACTTTTTTTGCTGTGAAGCCTCTAGGACAGGGATGGGCAAACTACGTCTTATGGGCCAAATCTGGCCAGCCGAGAGGTTTTATCTGGCCCGTGGATAGAATTTTCAGTTACTGGTCCGAAGTGAATTAAAATTATATATTTATACATTATATATCCATCCCCTTTTCCACTTTGTTTAAATATTATATCCCAAATTTATTATCTCATGCCCAGAAGATCAGTGGTGTATTTGCTTCTTATATCTGAACAAGTGTTTTCAACTTTGAGCCTTAGAAAGAATAATTTCAGAAGTAGATTGACAGATGAGATTTTAGTCTCGTTCCTTAAAATCAGTTCATCTCACTTTGAACCTCAATATAAGGAACTTTCAAATGAAATCACAATTTCATTCATCTCATTAACACATTTAAACTGTAATACTTGTATACTGTTTTTAAAATTTTAGAAAAATTTATCTTGGCCTGCCAAACTTATTTTCTTTTGATTTTTGGTCCTTGACTGAAAAAGTTTGCCCATCCTTGATCTAGGATATAATTGAGGCACCCATTTTCAAAACTGGGGAAGCAGAGGATTGGTAGCACCTCAAGAAAAATACAAGGACAACTCTTTTGGAGCCTGAGAATGCCCAGTGGTCAGTGTGCAGGGCTAGAATCCAGGAGTGTTGGGTTTTAGTTTGTCAGGTTCACTAAAAAATTCCCTGTAAATTCAAAGAATTCACTGGATAAATCTGTGGTTATGGATGTTCCATTAACAGAAGATTGGCAAGTCAGAAAGAGATCTAGAATCAGAAGTGAAATCCCCCCCCCCATGCTCCTGAGGATGATCAAAATTGAGGCGAATCTCCCATGTGGTAGCATGAATGCCTTATAACCATTATGGTGGGAAACCTATTGCAATATATCAAGAACGACTCTTAGCACATTATGCTTTCAATGATTTTACAAATGTTACTCAACTTTTCTTGATTATTTCAATGACATTCAGTTTGAAAACAAGTATATAGAGCCTCTCAAGCAGGTAATAGTAGAAAGAAGCCAAATAATCTTTTGGAGTTAATTGGAGTAACAAGAATTTTTTTTTTTTGCTTTTTGCAGAGTTGAAGAAACTGTTTAACCTTAAAACATCAGTCTTTAGGGTAATTAAATGTAAAAAAGAAAACAAAATAATAAAGAAAACCTGCTTTCCTTTACTTTTTATTTTATATGTTTGCTTTTTACATTTATTTTTATTTACTTTCTTTTAATTCATAAAAATAACTGTTCTTCAATTTAGTAGAATATTGCAACTGCTTCGTAAAAAAAAAAAAAAAAAAAAAAAACTTAGGCAAAATATATATATGGTTCATTTTATGCATTTACAAGGCTGTCTACCCTGTTTACGTTTAAATAAAATTATTTTTTACCCCACATGTTCTTTAATCTTAATTACTTAAAAAAAAAAAACAGTAGGGCAGCTTTTTATATATTTTTAAAAAAATTACCTTTTATATGAAATACAATGTTTTGAGACAGATTGCCAATTTTTTTAAACATGTGGTACATTTATCAAGACAGAAATTTTGAGAATGAATGAAGGGCAGTAATAATCTATTTAGTGAAACAATAACAATCTAAATTGAGATGAATAAAATTGATTAAAAATGTTACTATAAACATGAAAAATTACTTACGAAGTTGTAATTTTGAAGCACTGCTCATAATCACAATTATAATAACATCTTTCTGCAAGAGCTGTCCCAACATCAAGATTATCACTTAGAGATGACAGTTCGGGAGGCATACTAAGTTCTCTGGGCTTGTCATACTGAAAATGTAATCATATTAGAACAGCAATAAAACTACATGAAAATAAATTACTGATGATTATTAATCCATTTAATGTACAACATAACATTTTGTTATCAAATCTTTTAAGATATTCAGAGTGCATTTATTTTTCCTAACCATTAAGTGCATAAAAGTGGGATTTGGCAATAAATGTTTAATTACATTGTAATTATTTATTAACCCCTTAACGCATTTGCCCGTGTCTGACACGGGCAAAATTCAAAATAAATATGCAATCAAATTGTTTACACTTTGTTTGAGTAGCAATTTTTTATAACTTTTACCCCCTTTCTCGCTCTCTAGTCACCAC
>CM063501.1:70441221-70556221 GCA_032207245.1 Pardosa pseudoannulata
GAACAAGAGATTCAAATGCATCATAACAATAAACATCTTGTTGCAGAGCATCCCGGAAACATTCTGATGCAAGACCTCTGTTATCCATGGCTTCATAAATTTGACCTTTCAAAAACAGAATTGCACTAGTCTATAATAGGAATGGAAAAAATACAGAATTAAGTTATCTTCAAAATATATGACTACTGCCTCTATCTGAAAATATGTATTTCTTAAAAAATTATTAAATTTCAGTCCAGATTTTCTAATTATAAATTTGTTTATTTTCTCATGTGTTTCCCTTAACCCTTTCGCAACGGGAAGTGCAAACGGGAGCTTATCTCTGAGGCCTGCAGTCACTTTTGCGAGTGAGTACCCAGGGCCGAAGGGTTTTTTGCTATTAAGCCTAAATTCATGAAATTAACGAAGTAGCAACATGTTATTTAATAATACTGCGTAAAGTATTTAAATGGAATGGGATTTATATATGTTTATAGATACTTTATTTACTTAAGCTATTTCTTATTTAAATATATATTTTACACTTTAATTTTTTTTTCATTTTTTACTTGGTATTTAATGACTTTTAACATTGCAAAACTGAATACTATGTTACTTAAACTTTTTTTGTATGAAAAATTTTAAAAACAGGGATCTACAAACAATCCTATGTGACAGTCCTTGTACTCAAGTGCAAGGATTACTGTCACATAGGATTGTTTGTAGATCCCCATTTTGGAGGATTTTTCTGGAATGTGAAAAAACGAAACATCGTCAATTTCTTTGTGAGAAATGTCCTCCTCATCATGAGAATCACTAGATCCATTATGAGCATAAAGAACAATCAGAATATATTATAGTGTCACTATTACTAATATCCTAATCTGTTTCAGAATCAAAATCTGAAATATTTCACGTCATTTCAGCTATTTCAAGCTCAGTTAAACACATCCGACACTTCGAAAATCTAACAATAAAAAGAGAAAAAAAATCAAGTCTGTCAGATCTAATTCTGTACTAAAAATTGGACTGCAAACCAAAATACACAACGCTTTAGCAAAAATAAAACCCCTCTGCTTACATAAGCAAACACCACGTGGGAATTTAAAGAGCCATTATAAACATATCAATCGGAAACATTCCTTTTCCCTCATGTTTATATAATCAAAAACCACTTGTATGTGTATCATACTACTCTCCTATTGAGTACAAGGTCAAATCTACATGTATCTAAATCCATATGGACATGCAATGCCATCTTGTGTTAAAGCTTATAGTTTTTAAAATGTTCCACAACACTGGCACACATATGTGACGGTCGGGGGTGAACGAGAAAACGCTCTGGCACGCCAGTGTGTCGGCCAGGAAGTGAATGCGTTTCTTGCTGGCACGTATTTGTGACAGTAGGTGCGAAAGGGTTAATCTTATAAAAAATGTGACATACCATTCCTTAAAACTGTGGTTCTGAATTGAAGATGACAAAATTGAAGTTGAAAAGGAAAAAAAAAAAAAAATAAAAATAAGATAGATAAAAACAGTTAACATTAAATAATTACTCAAGTAAGTCCATTCAAAAAGATACTAAAACTTCTGTTACCTTATTTTAAACATTATCCCATTAATTTACTGAGTTTACTACATGAATTAAGAATTGAATTATTTTCCCATGTCATTAAAAGAAAAATACACCAAGGGATGCCATAGTCATCAAACTCACTGGAGGTCAAAAAAAGAAATTATCTCCATCACGACTTTAATCTCTCTTCAATTTGATTTGCCTAAAACTTTCCTTGGTTTGATCTTAATCACCAAGCAAAATTTGAAAATCAGTTCAGCCATTTCAGTATAAATACCAAACAAAAGGATATTATACACAGAGATTAATACAGATTAATGGATACATTTTAACTTATAATGAGTGTACAGACATAAAAGATTTTAAAGCAACTTACAGTGTTTGTGTCTTCTGGATTTGAACTAAAATTATCATTTGTCTTATTTGGGTTTGCAACACTTAATACATCTAAAGCTTCTTTATAGTCTTTCCCAGCAAACTAGAAAAAAAATTCTATATTTAGCATACATATAAAAACTGTGTAAAAATATATTTTTGGGAAAAACTGTTCCTTTAAAAAAAAGGGAAAGGTTATTTTAAAACCAGAATGGAACATTCCTCAGCATTATGTTAAAAAATTACAATTATTATTTGTAAAAATTGAATCATAATATGTATAATCAATTCAATATAACTTTTATTGTAGTTTCTGCTACAATAAAAGTTATCAAAGCAAAAGGTTATTCTGTGGTAAAGAAGCATTTTTAAACATTCCATTTCTTCTTATCTGTTGCATATCATTAAGACAAGGATACAAAGGCATTTCTTTATTCTTAGTTCAAACATATATGTAATGACAGAAAAGACCATGATAAATTATTAAACTCTAATATCAATTTTTAACTTCATTTTTCATCCTAATTTGATGAAATGTACTTAGTATGTGGAAGCTAACTTCACCTGGAAGCTCACATGTGTAACATAGGGGTTTTTCTGGCTGATCATCACATTTTTTAAATTGGAGCCCAAGGCTGTGAGAAACCATCCTTCCCTTTCTTTTTCTACTAATGTATGGTTGTACTCTGAGCCCAATGCACATTTACATACATACACACATACATATAGGGGTTGAAAACAAACCAGTGTAAATGTTGTTCTAAAAGTTGTAGAAGATAAACCACAGCCAAACTGAATATAAGTGTAGAGAGGTAGCATTGTTGGTCAATGTATAGAGAGTATAATCATTTGATACACTTTAAGGTGTAGTATATGTACAATGCTGAAATGAACAGTGCTGTTTCTACCACTTTAAAAATGTTTAAAAAAGTTTATCAATAGTTGTGGATTAAAATTTTGGTTGTTCATAGCAAAAATACAGCCAAGTTATCAAGGATTACACGAAGTCTGGGCCAAGAATGCATTACTAAATAAAATGGTCACACGACACCTTTTTTGTATGGGTTGGAATGAGACAGTTTGGGAATTATCTAAAGAATGTTCATATTTAAAGGAAAAAACAAATTACAATATATAAGCATTTAGTAAAACCTGTTTTAACTTATTCAGCAGAAACATGAAATCTGACAGAAAAAGTTAAAAAAATCCTAACAGTTTTTGAAAGAAAATTTTTAAGAAGTATTTTTTGGAGTATCCAAGTAAATGATGAAGTAAATGATGTAAATGATGAAGTAAATGATGAAAAGGACAAATATTCAATCATAAGTAATTTTTAAAATTCCAGATATAGTTCATTTCATCAGCATTCAAAGTTTAAGATGGGCTGGATACATCAAATTGAATGACTACATATCTACAAGAAAAGTTTTCATGGCTAAACCAATAGGCATCCAAAAAAGAGGCTAAAACTCAGATGGTTGGACTCTGCTGAGAATGACTTAAAGGTTTTAAAAATATTAATTAGAAGTCCAGGACAAAGATAGGACTACCTGCCAACGAATTCTGGAGAAGGCTAGGGCCCATTCAGGGCTGTCAAGTCACTAAAGATGTTCATGTTGCATTGCACAACAATGCTTCCTAACAGGTTGTAGATGGCACTACTGAGTATATTTTGTAACCCCGCTTGGACGGAAAAATCGAAGGTAAGCTTCAAAGTGAGAGGATGGGCGATAGGCTCTCCCTCTGTTCCAAAGCATTATATAGTCTGCACATGTAAATAAAAGCAGGAAAGTGAATCCATTGGATGTTCCTTGTGTAATTAAGGTGAAAACAAACTTGAGACCCAGACAAATACATCCCTGAACCACTGGATCGAAAGAATATGCACACAAGTCAAGTCAATGTATTATAACAGTGGCATTGGGAGGTCTTAAAACACCTTCAAACTTCCATTGACATGAGTCTTCAGCCTATTATTTTCTGGCATAGTATCTGTGGTTCCAAGAAAAGGGCAAATGGTCACTGTCATCAGCAATACCTTGCTAATAATACAATACAGCTTTCTAACATTTGGCAAAAAGTAATACATATTGCTGGTGATTATGGTAAAGACATGTAATGAAATTTTACCTGTAAGTTCATTTAAATTTGTTTTCTATCTATATTGCCTTAATTATATCCATAACCTCCCATTCAAACACACACACACACACACACAAAAAAAAAAAAAAAAAAAAAAAAAAAAAAAAAAAAAACCTATTCAGATAATGTGGAATGCCACTAGCTTAAACTTATGGCTTTAAAGGGAAATAAGCCATACTTTTACAGATATAATGTAATTAATTTGAATGGATACAACAAAATATCATGAACATTTGATTGAGCAATACTGACATATAATTTAGTCATGTTTATGAATAGCATTGGCTGTTTGATTTGACAAATTGTTAGCTATATTGGAAACAAATAGAATAATTTATTCCTCTAAAATAGCCCAAATGTTATATTTATTAGTGATTAGAAAAACAATTAGCAATATTATTAATAGGAGTAATGATTTAATCGCATTTGAAATATTGTTTTTTACACGGCCATCCTGTACTCAGCCACAGAATAGAATGTGCCTGTATATATATATATCAATGTGCTAATACATTATAACCACTTTGGAGTTTTAACTTTTTAAAAAAATTTCTAAACAAATATTTGGCTATTAATTCTTCTAATTTTAACTTTGTGTAGATTATACATAAACTCACCCTCTGTAAATAAGTTTCAGACACTTGTGCATTTAGGGAACAATCTGTATAATATTAAAAAAAAAATACTTTTCATTATCCTGTATTTATAGCTGGGAATAGTTTGCAACTTTTACATAACATTTACCTGACTATAGGCAATTAAACTAATTTATAATGCTGATAACCCAAACTGGTGATCACAAGGTTTGGGCTTTTCAGTATATGAGATTTAAATGAGTACTGAAAATTTAAAATTACTTTCTCATAGTGTTTTAAACATTTCATTTTGGAAGTTTTATAATTTTATAAAACTCAATTTACATCATTATATTTCTTTTGTAAAATTACATATTTTCTGTAAGTTTTGTAAGCTGATTAACGTCAGGAATTATGAGGAAAAATCTTGTTAAAAAATTAGAATTGTTTTGAAAATTTATACCTTTATATGAGGTGTGTTTCCAAAATTTCAGGTAAACGTTGCCAATAGTCATAAATGTTACACAAAAGTTGGAAGCTATTTTCAGCTATTTATCGTACATGTTAATAAAAATATCTTCCCACTTTTTTTTATGTATGGATGGTTTCCTTAAAAGCACAAATACCCAAAACATCATAGAAAATGAGTTTAAGTATAACATAGTTAAAGTTAGAGAACGTTTTGCTATACTCCTGCATTTATTTAGAAACATTTTACAAAATTTAAAACTGCATAGTGTTTATGTTTCGGCTCTTTGGTGTATCTATACATAAATGTATGTATGTGTGTACATACACACACAGACTTAGTGGTGTTAATTTTCTAAAATATAAAAATTTACATCTATAGAAAATATTCTACTATTCTTTTCAATTTAATTTTTTTAGAAAGAAAAAAAAAATTAGAGAGTTGACACATACACAGACATAAAATAAAAAAAAATTAAATAAGATTTTCAATCCAATAATAAAAATGCACTGAAAATATTTTTTAAATTACCAGTATCATCCACCATTATTTATCAATAAAATATTTTAAACGTATAAATTTTAAAAATTTACCACTGTAATGAAATGAAAATTTATTACATATTATTAAAAGTAGAATAAAAATAAAATAATCTACTGAGTTTCATTAAATAAAACAATGATATAGTTTAAAGTTACAGTATTTAAAATGAAACTTACATGACATTTTGCAGCTAAGTATCTACAGTCTAAATCAATCTAAAATAACAAAAAACATTATTAACATTCAAATGCTAACACATAAAACTACAGTCATTTTGTTATGGGTTATTTAGTTATTCATATTACTATTGTTATTATTTTATGCAAAAGTAATTCTATTCATTGAATAAATATTTTCGACAATTTTGCATTTGCAAAAATGTGCAACTTTTCCATGAGTTGCTCAGGTTTTAGACTTTTTAGAGTGTAAAGATTCAATAGTACATAATAAACAAAACAGCATATCAGAACATCTAAAGTTAATAAAACTGATTTATCAAACATCCCAAATACCAAATAAATTAATAAAAAAGAGGTGTGTCACAAATATTGTTACGAAGATTCAAATGAACACACCATTTAGCCTAACAGATGAATTTATTGAAGTAAAGTAGCAACTCGCAACTTTATAATATCAAGAAGTTGCCTACAACTAGTGGGTATCAGCTTTTATACCAGAACAGAATATTTTAGAAATAACTAATTTATATAATAAAGATCTAGAATGTTAGAGAACATAAGGCAACAATAAATAACATTTTTATATTAAAAATCCATGCTTTGCATCAACTGCCATGCCGAGCACTGAATCCAAAAACTTTGGGTCTCAATCTCGCGCTCTGACCATTCGGCCACTGAGCTCGTTGGCATAGTTTCTTTATGCGGCAATATGATATATCTAACAATGTCATTCAGTCTTTTAACAAAATGAAAATCCCAAAATTAAGGAAACAAAAATTTAGAACAAGTGTTCAAAGTTAAACATTAACATGTTTATTTATTTCTATTGCATTTTTTTAACAGGGAAAGTAGTTATATAAAATTATCATTCTACAGAATATATTAAAATGAAACTATATTAAAAGGAAGTCTAAGGAGTTTGATTTCTTTATATAATACTGATAGAGTCATGTAACTTAAAAATTACATTAAAATTTAAAATGGATTTTAGATATATCATGAGATTTGCTATTACTGATGATAACATTACTCAACTATTACTATACCATATTCAGTGAAGAAAAGAAGTTATTATGATCATCATCAAAAGTAGTACTAATTAAATTGTCTTTAGATTTATTACCATATATTAACTGGATACAATAGAGAAATTTCTTGAGCATCTTTTTATTTTTATAGACTCATTACACCTTTTTTAAAATGGATTATCAGTTCTAATTTTGGGATATCATGCCATGAATAGTTTTGCATCCAAGAAACTTGACATTTCCTAACATATTTGCGAATTTCTAACTAGGCAGCAAAGTGGAGTACCGCCAATTCAAATTGGGTAAAAAACTTAATTATTTTCTCTGTATACTTAACTTTTATCAATAAGTGCATATTTAGGGGAGATTGAGGTAAAATGGTCCGCTGTTGTGAATTTTGAGTATTTACTCTCAAACTAATGATTTTTTAATCTGAAAATATATATGCATATTACCTATATATTAGGCTTTATATTACACTCAGTCAAAAACAATTATTATAATTACTTTTTTTATTATAATTTTTTTAATAGCAAGTGACAAAGTGGACCATTTTACCCTGACCCTGGGGTAAAATGGTCCATGGCACGGGGTAAAATAGACCGAAAAAAGAAAAAAAAATTTTTTTTTAAAGATAACTTAAATATAGTACATTATTTAACAGTACAAAACACAAAATGCATTATATTTATTTTTTTATAGCTTCAATCTGTACATATAAAGCATAATATTAGCTAATATTAAAATTAATGAATGATTTCTGTGTTGAATATGTTAAAATGAAACTATATTAAAAGGAAGTCTAAGGAGTTTGATTTCTTTATATAATACTGATAGAGTCATGTAACTTAAAAATTACATTAAAATTTAAAATGGATTTTAGATATATCATAAGATTTGCTATTACTGGTGATAGCATTACTCAACTATTATTATGGCATATTCAGTAAAGAAAAGAAAAGAAGTTATTATGATCATCATCAAAAGTAGCACTAATTACATTGTGTTTAGATTCATTACCATATATTAACTGGATACAATAGAGAAATTTCTTGAGCATCTTTTTATTTTTAGACTAATCACACATTTTTTTTAATGGATTATCAGTTCTAATTTTGGGATATCATGCCATGAACAGTTTTGCATCCAAGAAACTTAACATTTCCTAACATACTTGCAAATTTGCAACTAGGCAGCAAAGTGGAGTACCACCAATTCAGATTGGGTAAAAAACTTAATTACTTTCCCTGTATACTTAACTTTTATTAATGAATGCATATTTAGGGGAGACTGGGTTAAAATGGTCCGCTTTTGTGAATTTTGAGTATTTACTCTCAAACTAATGATTTTTTAATCTGAAAATATATATGCATATTACCTATATATTAGGCTTTATATTACACTCAGTCAAAAACAATTATTATAATTACTTTTTTTATTATAATTTTTTTAATAGCAAGTGACAAAGGGGACCATTTTACCCCGACCCCAGGGTAAAATGGTCTATGGCACGGGGTAAAATGGACCGAAAAAAAAAAAATTCTAAAGATAACTTAAATATAGTACATTATTTAATAGTACAAAACACAAAATGCATTATATTTATTTTTTATAGCTTCAATCTGTACATATAAAGCATAATATTAGCTAATATTGAAATTAATGAATGATTTCTGTGTTACTGAAAGTTTGCTATTTTCTTGAGAAGCAGTACGGTCTGGGAGATTCATCACAATATCTTGAACATTTAAGAGTAATTCATCAACATTATCAGGGAAAATAAATACATTTTGTTAGGTTTTTGCCTCATAAATCTCACAAGAACATAATCTTCATAATTTTTTCATGTTATTAAACCAACAAAATGAACCACTGTCTTTTTTGTCAAAAATTTAACCAAAACATACTTGCCAACTTTTAATTCATTATCAAAATTAGCATCATGATGTGAATTGCTTTCTTCATCACTGTGTTGTGTATCACTATAAACAGACATATTTTTCAAATCATTCAAACTTTCTGATCCACATAAATTTTCTTTGCTTTGAAATGCACAGTTTTACCATTTCTCTGCATAGTTGAAACTAACATTTTTTCTAAATTCTTTTTAGTTTTAACTAAAGCAGCATTTTTCTGTTTTAATTTTTTCCTCTTTCTTCTCTTTGGCATCTTTTTCAAACATCTTTTTCACTGGTGTAACAGTTAGAATTTTTGATGTACCCTTCTTTCGTTTGTTGTCTTGCACACGCTAGCTTTTGCCAAAGGGCATAATTCAAAAGGTGATATTGTTTTCAACTGATGATTTTCATTTTGTACTGATTGTGACGTATTTAGTTGCTGATCATTTATGCTTATACTTGATTGTTGATCACCTGTGCTTGGTTAATGATCAGCTGTACTTGGTAATTCAAAATCTGGTGACGGTTGATCAGTCATATATGATGAGAGATATTTGATATCCTCAAAGATGTTTTCATTGAATGGCAGTATACCTGTTACTTTAAATCCTGATTGTATGTTTTTTAAAGTAATAACCTGGGAATATGCTGATCCAATTAGTCATGCAATATTATAAATTGTTATTGGTTCCCAGGATAAGATAACATCCAATACTCACAAGCACTGTTATAATACAATTTGAAAAGGCCAAACACAGTCTGATCAAAGTTGCATTTTATGACTTGTGTGTGAGTGAAATGTTAGCATATGAATGCCATGTGCTTTGGAAATATCAAGCACAGGAATGGATATCTCCTATTAGACTCTCATGGTTGTCTAATAGGAGTAATGTGGGTTTATCTTTGACACATTTGGCATATTTGATGAAATGATTCATGGATGAAAGAAAATTTTCAGAGTTCATCCAACCAGATGGGTTTGCAGATCCTGCTGAACCTTCTGCAGCTCTGTGCAGCATGAGATCTTTGAAATGAATTCTAGGAAATATGAAAAAGGGTGGAATTGCATTTCCTGATGCATTTATCCCCACACAGACTGTTACCAGTTGCCATTGTTCTGCTGATGTTATGCCTCCAATTTGCTTAGCACCTTTTTCAGCTAAAATTTTTGATGGATTATGACATGTTGTCATTCCAGTCTCATCAACATTATATATGTCTTGTGGCTCAAACTGAAAACATAAATAGAGACTTTTTAGGTTTTCAAAAAAGATGGTAACATTGTGGCGATTAAAGCTGGTTGCCCTAAATAAACTAGTAGATTTTGGCTGTCGAGGTGAAATGTTTGAATGCTGTTTTCGAAAACCATATAATCAATCTTCTCCTGCTGCAAAATATTTTGCCCAACTTTCAAGAACATTTTTTTTATTAAAAAAAAAAGCGATTTTATAACCTAATTTCCTTGTCATTTTTAATGTAAGTCCATGGTGTATTTTAGCAGCATCTGTTATATAGTTTTCCAGCATTTCTTCTTCTTCCTTAGAAATTATCTGCTTGTGCAGATAATTTGGGGTAAATCTAATAGTTAATTTATTATTACTTTCTACTTCCAATACTGTAGAATTTTATACTTTTGTACATGACGTATAAGTTTTGTTTTTGAAATGCTTAATTCTTTGCAGACTGAACGGATGGATTTTTTTTATCATTCGGAACACTTTTTACTGCCTGCTCCATAACTTCATGTGGCACTGCTCCTCTATTAGCTTTCCTAGCCTTATTTCTTGGCATATCTAAAAGAAAAATAAAAATAAATTGAAATATACTTCATGAAATAATGAAAAATAAAGTTGAATATATCGTCCGTAACAACATGCTAAGATAAAATAATTTAAATCATTTGAAATTTTTGTTTACTTTACATGATTTTTTAAAAATAATTCTTATATGATAATCGTAACTTTTTAATATCCATAGGCATACTAAACTAAAAGATGCCCTATTCTTACATTTTAATGAACTATTTAATTACAGTTTGTTATAATTGAATATTTAGGAATTCAAAATTAACTGATTATAAAAAATAAATAAAAAGAAACATCAAATAAAGTAAAATGCTTTTACTCTATTTTGAAGTCTAATTAGGATTAATTTTGCAATTTTAAGGTAAATAGATAACATGCCAAAAATGTAGATTAAAAAAACCCACAACCTGGGGTAAAATGGACTATGGTCATTTTACACCAGGTTCTGGGGGTCCATTTTACCCTACATGTAATTCTGGCAAAAAATGTCAAAAAAAAAAAAAAAAAAAAAAAAAAAAAAAAAAACAAATCTTATATTAAATTGTTTTACATTAAATATAATTATACATTATCTTACCTCTTTATTGTGTGAAGTTAAATCCTCCAAATCACAATTCTTAAATGAAGAAAAGAAGATATGTTATGATGAAAATATTTATTTCTGATTACCACAAATCAACTTTCTAGAATAAAATGGCTAAATTGTGAGATAAACACACAATTACACATTCATTTTCAAGATCGCAATGCTGTTATCTATGTATCAAAATATTAAACATTAAAAATAATAAATAAAATAAATAATAGGGGGTGGTCCATTTTACACTGGTCTCCCCTATGCCATGTAAAAAACATTTCAAATGAAAATTTAAACCCCAAATGAAAGTACCTTTGGTATAAAGCTTGATTTGAGAAAAATCACTGAGCTACTGAAGAAAAAAATTAAAACATTTACATTTATGCGATTCTGATTTATATATTATAAAAACATATTAATTTTTATCAAAAACTTTATAATTTATATATTTTTTTTTATAAAATTGATTTTAAGATATTCAGCAAGTAAATAAAAGTTTTGTAATATTCAATCAGAAACATACTTTTAAGTCTGTTAACAAGGTAAAAGTAAAATGACAGGAAAACTTACTTTATGTAAATTTCTTGATTTAATACAAATAGCAGCTCGGTGATACTGACCACTGTAATATAAAGTTTGTGCTAACCAGTATATATCTTGTGTTTCTTCTAAAAGATAGAAAAAAAAACATATAAAACCTACAATAAACTATTAAAAGCTCATACAAATCAATTATTTTATTAAGATAGAATATAAAATAATCCTTACCCCAAACATGCTACAACATAGCTAAAAGATACTGTTACTCTGATTTTTCTAACATACTCTATAAACCAGGGTTTTATCAGTTTTAACCATGGGGATTTAAACCAGTGGTTTTAAAAGTCCTGGTCAATATCAATTTTGACTAGTTTTGACCATTGAATTTCATTTTTCAATATATTTAATACGAATCGAACATAGTTTACTAGCATATGATAAAGACCATTTACATTTGTTAAAAATGTCATAATATAAATAACACCTGCAAAAAAAAAAAAAAAATATATAACATCAAGACACAAAAAAGATGTTTTACTTATTTTTTTTTATACAAGCTGCTTTATATGTAATTTATGTTGAATTCAAAAAACGGTCCAAGTAACAAGTTTTGTAGTTGTCTCTGAATTTAAACGATTTCGTAATTTATTTTGGATTACTCCAAACTTTGAAAATAATCTCTCTATAGATGTAGAGCTGATTAGCAACTGATGAAAAGGAACTTATGTTTTTAACTTCAACTCATGTTTTATGTTTATTACTGCAACTGGATTACATTTTTATAATTGCATGTGCATGGTTCATTTTTAAAATTCAAACATTCTTGTTATCTTATAAGCATGTTAAACCTCATGAACTTGTTAGTGTAATATTTTGTTTAATTGCAATACTATTTTTATTCCTTATTAAAAGTCACTTCTAATAACAAAAGATATTATATATTATATTTAAGACCATTTAAAACTATTTTTAACAATTCTGACCAGTTTGGGATGGTTAAAACCACTTTTATCCAGTGTCCTGGTCAAAATCAGTTTTGACCGGTCAAAATTACAACCCTGTTATAAACAATATACACACACATGCATGCATATATATATATATATATATATATATATATCCTAGCTGCTATGGATTCTTAAAAATTATAATTTATACAGAGCTTTTGTTAACATCATAGAATATTTTTATTTTGGAATGCTTAAATTAGTAAATGCAATCAATATATCTTGTTTTTATAAATACAGGGTATCTGCCAAATTAAAATTTTTCAAATCCATGACTTTTCATGACTTTCCCTGATTTAGCGGATCATTTTTCATGACTTTAAAAAGCTTCCGTTAAAGTATATATGAATAAAACTTCTGATGTACGATGTACATATAAATAAATTATATGCTTTTAGAGAAATTACAGGAATTTTATCATAAAAAAAACTATAAACTTACTTTATAAGTGTTAATAAACTCATATACATAAAAATAAACTGTTGTATCTACATACCTAAGTTCAACCATATAGCAATTTTTCAATCAAAATGTTTCCAATTTGAATTCAGGGTACTTTGGTATTATCCAGGTGACCATGAATAATAGCCAAATATAACTCTATAATGTTTATATACAGTATCCCTAGAGATAAACTTATATTTTGTGCAAAAATCTTAACTAATTTTTATTAAAAAATAATTATTATATTAATAAAATTTAAATCTACAATTTGAGGAAAAACTAGAATAATATACATTTACACACCCATTAAGCTTTCTTGCTTTGAGTTTCCTTGGTGAACAAATTTTACTTGGCAATAGGGTCAATAGGATAATACATAAATACCAAATTCAGTAACTTCAGCTAAATGACAAGTAAAAATAGAATTAAACAAGTCGATGCCTTTTTTTAAATCGGTAGTTTAGCAGATTCATGAATTTTACTCATTTTACTTGAAAAATCAAGATTTTCCATGACAAAATTAATCCATTGCCTAAATCCACGATTTTCCATGACTTTTCAGGTGCGCTGAAACCATGTAAATATTTTGTACAAGCATGTGATATGGATGCAAATTAAATTAGAAGCTTTAAAAAATTTTAACTACATATAAAGGTTTATTAAACCCAAAAGATATAATAAAGCTAGAGATAAAATCAATATACTCATATAAAGCAAATTAAAAACTTACCATTTGATAGGGATGCAACCTTATCAGCCCAAAATATTGCTGCTTGATAAAGATGCTAAAAGTAAAAAGAGAAGATTTATGTATATTTTATAAAGAAACAAAATCTAAATTGTAGCTCATACAAGCTAATAATTTAAAGATTAAATATTTAGTTTAATGAAAGTATGCTTAACCTTTGAAAATCAAGATAAGTCAATTACACACAATATTGAGATAAATATTGCTAAACACTGTGTTTTTAGTTTGAAGATGATTAAATTTGAAAAATATATCAAATACATAGTTAATAATGCTAGCAAAACAATTTAAAAAATCAGCCTTTAAATATTGTTCTTTAATATAATTCTCACTCTAAAGCAGTGATTCTTAACTTTCCTGTAGTTACAGAAGACTTATAGAACAATTGTAGATAATCCCCTTTTTAACATCTTTATAATGTTGAAGTATATATTTATATTATATTATTGAAGTTATCCATTTTTTTCAAGCACTAAACATAAGAAAGTTCAGTTCTATAATTTATCATATTATTATGTGGAATGCCTAGAAGAGATTTCCAGAATACCATTGTCTTACAGAATGACAGCTGAGAATCACTATTCCAAAGGATGAATAATTCTCTATAAATTTAAATTAGACTACAGCTTATTACAAAAATACTATAACAGTACCAAACATAAAAGAAAACTTACAACTTTAATTGTTTATAAAGCAATTTGCTTCAATGGTGATTAGGAATGGAACAGACTTTATGAAATATTCATTAGCCATTAAAATATATGAAAGCTCAATTTCTTTGACATATATGAAAGCAGGTTGAAAAGTTTCTAATTTCAACATGTAAATGACAGAACTCATCACCAAAGTGGAAAAACTTGTTTGGCTGTCCTTCAATAACTCCCAATTAAAATTTAGCCATTTTGAACACAATTTTTTTTTCGTTTAACAATCATTTTTGTGAGTTAATCTAACAGTTAAAAAAAAAAATGGAAACACTTGAATAACAGACTGTTGTTAGGTATTTATTTTTGAAAGGTAATACATATATTAAAGAGGAGTCAATTTAGCACATACATTGTTGTGGTTCCTTGACCAGAGGATAAATAATTAAAGAACTAAAAATGAACCACAGTTTAATGTATTTGAACAGGTCACGGGGGACCTTAAAACCAAGACTAACACGAATAAAGGAGTTTGAGGACAATTTTGACAAAAAAGATACAACAGCCAAGCTTGCATTAAATTATAATATATCTAGGTTAAGTGAAATCAACGATTCCATTAAAGAACTGAGGACTAGTTATTGTTCTCTTTCGGATGCAGAAGATCCAGGCAACGCATCAGAAAAACTTGGAGAACTGGAATCAACAGTTGAAGATTTAGAGATACATTTGCAATTTCTTCTCTCAAAAATTAGTGTTGTTAAAAATGAAACAAAAGTAAATTTGTCTCAAAATTCTTTATCAAAAATAAAATTGCCAGACATTCCACTGCCTGAATTTTCAGGAAATTATGATGATTGGAGCAGTTTTAAAAATCAATTTAATAATCTTATTACATCTAACGAAAGTTTAAGTGATGAACAAACTACGCTATTTACAAGCATCACTTAAGGGAGAAGTGAAATTTCTTCAGATAGTAGATGATACTTTCAATTCCCTGTTTCAAGAATTAGAGTCGCGATTGAGAAAACAAGAGATAAATTTCAGGCACTCATATAAATGCAATTTTGAACTTAGAAAAATTACTCATGAGTCAGGTAAAGACCTTCAAAAATTAATTGATAACATTCTAAAGCATTTACGTGGTTTGAAGCTTCTTAAACTCAAAACAAACAAACAGAACTTTTGTTGATCAATATTATTATTTTGAAATTAGATGCAGTCTATGGGAAGTCTACCCATCATATACTGCTGTGAAACTTTGGGCTGTTGAATTCAAACATGGTTGTACCAGCTTTTGTGAAGATAAATGTTCAGAACAGTCAAAAACTGTAACCACCGATGAAACCATTGTTAAAACTGCTGCACAACATTTGTCAAGCTTGTAGAGATAGCAGAAACTATGAGCATGTACAAAGGATGTGTTTGCACATACTGAACCAAAATTTAGATATTCAGAAGCTGGTTACAAGTTCAGGGTTCATACTCAGGTGACAGGAAGTAAAAAAAAAAGTGCTTAAGAAAAAGAAAGCTTCAATTTGACAGAAAATCATAGCAGTCTAGATTTAGTTATTACATTCTATCTCATTTTATCCTAGATCATTTTTTGCAATGCACTACTGATACAAACTTTCGGAGTGCACTTATCACATTTTCAAATTTTACTGTTTATGTATATTCAGGGTATCTGCCAAAATAATATTTTTCAAATCCATGACTTTTCATGACTTTCTCTGATTTAGCAGATCATTTTCCATGACTTTAAAAAGCTTTCGTTAAAGTATATATGAATAAAACTTCTGATGCACATACAATTAAATATATGCTTTTAGAGAAATTACAGGAATTTTATCATAAAAAACTATAAACTTACTTTATAAGTGTTAATAAACTCACATACATAAAAATAAACTGTTGTATCTACATACCTAAGTTCAATCATATAGCAATTTTTCAATCAAAATGTTTCCAATTTGAATTCAGGATACTTTGGTATTATCCAGGTGACCATGAATAATAGCCAAATATAACCCTATAATGTTTATATACAATATCCCTAGAGATAAACTTATATTTTGTGCAAAAATCTTAACTAATTTTTATTAAAAAATAATGAATATTATATTAATAAAATTTTTATCTACAATTTAAGAAAAGATCAGAATAATATACATTTACCCATCCATTAAGCTTCCTTGCTTTGAGTTTCCTTGGTGAACAAATTTTAATTGGCAATATGGTCAAAAGGATAATACATAAATACCAAACTCCGAAACTTCAGCCAAATGACAAGTAAAAATAGAATTATACAATACAATGCATTTTTTTTTAATCGGTAGTTTAGCAGATCCATGACTTTCACTCATTTTACTTGAAAAATCATGACTTTCCATGACAAAATTTATCCATTGTCTAAATCCATGATTTTCCCTGACTTTCCAGATGCACGGAAACCACGTATATTACAATGTGAACTGATAAAAAAATTAAAGATTCATACTATGAAGTTGGTGAACACATTCATATTTTATCAATACAAAAATTATAATAACAATCAAATAAAAACACAAACTGAATTTACTGTTGCTATAAACAGGCAATATAGAAAATAAACTGTAATTTACAATCAAACGGCTTTAGTATTCATACTATTTTAAAAATTATTGATTGTAAAGAAGGAGGAACAGACAACAAAAAAGCACTTTCAAATTAAAAAAAAAGCTGTTTTAAAGATACTTTTTGACATATTAAAAAAGGGTGTTTTAAGGCACTTTCAAGCATTATACAAACCCTGATGTTAGGTGTTTGCTCACTTGGGACTAATGTCTGAATGAAGATTTGCATTGTTTTGTTAGCATAGTCAATTAGTTTTTATAACAATTAATTACTGTAAATGAAAACTGGATTTATCATTATAACCCCAAAGCATAAACATATGCAAAACACTATGTATCACAATGGGTCATTTGAAGTGCTACGGTCTACTTTTGACAACATGAGGGCTAATGAGACCGGGACCTATAGCTTAAAACCAATTCAAAATGGCTATGAACATCCATGCCACTGTGGGATTCGAACCCATAAACTCCGGTACTGACAGCCAGCACTCTAACCAATCAGTCATCGTTCGGGAGATCACAATGGGAGAATCAGCCAAAATTGTTCCCTCTGCTGGGAAAGTGATAGAGTCAGTTTCTAGGAGAGCCATTGAATTTTCTCAATAGATTATCTTGAAAAGGAAACCATTAGTGAAACATACTATTCAATGTTACTTGACAAGCTAAAGGCAGAAACTGCAGAAAAACAGCCACAAAAGAAAAAAAATGTTTGTTTCTTTAAGACAATGTTCTGTCTCACACTTCAGCAGTTGTGAAAGAGAAAACTCCCTAATTACAGTTTAAACTGTTTGCCCACCCTGCTCAAAGACCAGGCCTCGTGTGACTTTTTTTTTCTCCTTAAAAATAATACTAAGAGAATAAAGATTTTTCTGAAACAAGGAGATTATGAATTTGATTAATAACCAATTTGCAGAGAATGATTCTACTCATTATTCAGATCACTTAAATAGATGGGAGCATCACTGACAGAAATATAGCCTTACAAGGTGAATATGTTGAAAAGTAAAAGTAAATTTGGAGAAAAAAAATCTTTTATTTCTTTGTCAGGTCAGAAAGTTTCCAGGTTTTGGATTGCTACAGTCTACTTTTTGCAACACGAGGGCTAATGAGACCGGGACCTACTGCTCAAAGCTGATTCTGAATGGCTACGAACATCCATGCCATAGTGGGATTCGAACCCACGAACTCTGGTTCCAAAGGCCAGCACCCTAACCATTTGGTCATCGTTCGGCTCAGAAAGTTTTCAGAGAACCCTTGTGTTTCCCCAGCTGACAAAAGCACAAGTACATAACTTTTAAGTAGTTTTGAATTTAAAAAATTGTAATTTTTCTTTTCTTATTAGAACTTTTTTTCTTTGTGTGTAATTTGCCACAGAAACAAAGTCAAAAAGATTAGTGCGATTCACAATCAATAAATCTTTTTAATGAGTTAGAGTTAATAGACCTTATATTTCTTCCACTTTCATACCATTTATGTAAATTTATGAAAACTCTTAATAAAGTTTACTTTAGTATTTAATTAAATAAATGATTTTAAATAAATAAAATTTAATTTAATAATGAATTGAATTTGATTCACCTTAACACTGATACACCTCTGATAGATGTCGTAAAATTGACATCTATCTTAGGTGTATCAGTTGCCATTAGTTTTGTATGGATTGCCAATGAAATCATTTTATGATATTTTTATATTTTATGATTTTATTTTATGATTTTTTTTACCATTAATTCTAATAACATAACCTTTAATTTCAAATTTAGACTTATTAGTATAAAAATGTAATTTAGGGTGTTTTATCCTTTGTTTAGAACAAAAGGGAAAATTAGCTGTTATGTAATAACATAGGGTTGTGGTGTTTTGAGAGTACTACAGTCTACTTTTTGCAACACAAGGGCTAATGAGACCGGGACCTACTGCTTAAAGCCGATTCAGAATGGTTATGAACACCCATGCCACAGTGGGACTTGAACCCACGAACTCCGGTTCTGAAGGTCAGTGCCCTAACCATTCGGCTATGTAATAACAGAGTCGGCTGGATAGTGAAAAACAAAAAGATATAGTTTTTAATATTTAATTATGTTTTAGGAGTAAGTTTCAGGATATATTCAGTATAATTAAGAAGTATTTTTATTTACACATAATGCTTTTGTTGTGATTAGTTATTTACAGGATTGCTAAAACAAAACTGACCATGAATAGAAATGCTTTACAGATTTGTATGCATTTTTCTTTGCAGAAATTCTTAAATTACTTTGCTGTGAATCACGCAAAGCTGTATTAAAAAGAAATGCTTATAATTTAACACAATTTTTTAAAAGAAATTCAAATAATCACCTAAAAACCAATTTGAATTTGGTATACTGAAACTTGAAATACTTATAACATTATTTTGATCGTGTATAATGTAAATATCTCTGGCATATTTATACATTTTTTGAACATTTGGAATCATTATTAACGAAAGAGTGAAAATTCTTAATTTTAAATTTGACTGACGTAAGAATAAACGTATTTCATTTAAACTTCACTAAATAAACACATGCTGAATGAAAACTCATCGGAATAATTATCACACTTGATTAATGTTTCGGTGAGCAAAACTTTATTGTAATATACAGTGAAATTCTGAAATCTTTACATAAAATATGCCTGACAAACATTAGTTTTAAATAAACCACTAACATGACATCATGAAATATCGGTTGATGTACAAGTGGGTAAAAATGATAAATTCTTAAATCTGGATGATCGCTTACTTAAAAATTACACCTTACCATATCAATATACTTCCGAACTTTCTTTCTTAAGATTCCCAAATTTATCTCTGGGGAAACAGAGCCAGTTTCATTTTTTGGAGAGTACGATTGTAAATTGTTGTCTTCGCTTTCACCCGCCATCTGTATACAAATAAACGGTACGTAGAGTTTAGTAGAAAAAGACATGTATGACAGAAGATTAAAAATATTCATTATTTAATTCTTTCATAAATAAAATAAATTTGTAAATAAATCTATAAAAATAAGCACTAGAAAGGAAATAATATTCTTTTATTTAGTTACTTATTCTGGAATGGGCTCTACCATATTCACTATCTGTCAATGTAACCTAACTGTAACTTTGTGTTAATTGTATCAATTATAAAAATACTTTGTTATGTTTTGAATTGTGACGATGTGAACATTTAAGAGACTTATATTTTTCATAAAGAATGTCTTTACTTTATGATTTCTAACAAGGCAGATATCTAATTTATGATATTGTTAATGCAATTATTCAAAGAAAATTGAGACTCAGTCTAGCTATAATAAACTAAATTAAAATGGAGAAGGTAGTATCAACTGTGTGTAAACTCAGGTACTATAATATTTGCATTTTTAATTTTTCAGTTCATTTGAATTAAAATAAGAGCACAATTTATAGCTTAATGAATCAAGTTGGTGGAATGCTATTACTTACAAATTCCTAATAGTAAATAGATTCCTAGAGTAAATAGAATTGTATTATAAATAAAATATGTAGATAGAGTACAAAATAGTATGGGTATATCTTTTTCATAATTCTGCACAAGTTTACTTATAGTGTCATAAAGTGAATGTTAGCTTTTTCATCTTTGCTGTACTAATTTTTTTGCTATATATACTAAATTTCATTAATTTTTAACCCATCCAAATGCCTTTTTCATACATTAGTTGAAACAGCATACGTAAAGCATTGTGGTTGTTTCACATTTAAAATTCCGTAAATATGATTGTATAATTTTTTGTTCACAACAAAACTTAATAAATTTTGGATTTATATATTTTACATTGTTGGGATTTAAATCACTTAATTTTCCTCAAAAAATTTTTCACAAAAATTATAATGTCAAATTTCTATGTACAGCATTAGGAAAGATTTTTAGTTTATTAGAGATTAAAAGAGTTATAATTTTTTATAGCCACAAGCAATTTCGTGCACTGCTGAAAAAATTTAGAAGGAAAAAAATTAGACAAAAGATAGCTAAAGAGAGAGAAGAACTTGAAGTATTGGGTAAGAGAGTATTTCTGATAGTGAAATAGATTTAACATTGCTAATAGATTATTGGGTTGACCTAAGAATTGGGTTCCCCCACCAACTTGACGATAATGGTTTAAGTATGGTCACCTAACATTTTCTCTTGATCTCATTGCGTCCAAACAATCTGTATCGATATTATAATTTATATGGTATTTGCATCCAACTCTCCTTGTGTAACTCTTTTCTTATATAATAAAAGTGTGCAATAATTAAAAAATTAGGTATAACAAACCATTAATAGTTCACTATGGCTGATTTCTAATAACAGTAATTTTCCCTTAACAGTTTGTTAACTGTTAAGGGATTAATTGCCCATAAATATAAATGTCTGGTTTTCAAGTCGTTTTCTTTAATTAAGAAACAGTACATAATTCTATTATGATGGCACACTGTGCATTAATATGTCTCCAAAAAAAGAAAGAAATTCAATGTTTGGATGGATTACCTTTGTGTTTTACTAAATATTGCCAATATTTTTGCCAAATTTGCCAAGGGAAACCCAATTCTTAACTAGACCCGATTATTACTCATTATCTACTTTTTTCATTAATGGAATTCAAATTATTTAGAACAACAAAAAAGAGAAAATTCACCAAACTATAAAGAAAGGCAAGAAGAAATACGGAGGAATACTGAACTGTATGAACAGTTTGAAGAAAAAGAAAGGTAAAAAAAAGTTATCCTATTTCAATCAGTCTGGGTTTTCTAATTGTTATCATTAAGGGCATTAAAAATTTTGTTAAATACAGTGAAACTTCTTCGAGCAGCCACCTCTGTATAACAGCCATCCTTCTATAAGGCCAATTTTTCATGGTACGGATTTTTTGACTCATAGACCTAATGGTAAAATAACCTGTATCAGCGGCCACCCGACCCACTCTAAACGGCCACCAAGTGGGATTGCCCATTTCATTTTTCAAGAAATTCTACTCACTTGATGCTTTAATTTTGAGCAGAAAACTCAAGGTTAGTTTCATGGTCAGATATAAGACTCAGGAATAATTTGTAAAGTCCATTCCCGGGCCCCCTCCTTTCTTAGAAACATTAAATCTGTTATGTCTTTTGTATTCTCCGCAGACCATTCAGATACGGAATCCCTATTGCACCACCCATGGAAACGAGGGACGAACTGGACAATCAGGCTTTGCAGGTATCCTAGGGCCTTTGTTTAGAATTCCAATAGGTACAGTAAAGGAAGAATTGCACCTCTGTCAGCAAAAATGTCATCCATGCCAGTTTCATTTCATTAGTTTGTCAGTGATCTGAGTCGCAACTACGTTGAAACACTTTTTCCTAAATCTCGAGGAGCACATTGAAGTTCTGCATGAATATGAGAATGACAAATTGGCAAGAAAGTTATTGAATTATTTAACTGCGGAAGAACGCAAATCAACGAAGTCATTAAAGAAAAAAATTTGATTTTGAAGGAATATGAAGACTTTAATTTTCTGCTTTTAAAGTAAAAAATGAACTTAAAAAATGGTTGTTATAGAGAAAAGTAAAAACTTAAAACACACATATTGTAACCTTTTCATTTTAAATAAGGAATATATGTTAGACTTGTTTATATTACACATTTTAGCAATTATCTTATAATAAAACCCTTCAGAGCAGCCAAATATTCACGGAACGGTGGGGTGGCCGCTCATAGAGGTTTCACTGTACTATACTGAGTCCTATTACTGAAAAATATTTATTTTTTTCATCATCTTTTAAAAGTTTGAGAATTTTAATTATAACAAGTATGTTATTTAGAGTTTGGTTTAGAAATGAAACATATATATATATATATATATATATATATATATATATATATATATATCTAATAAATGTTCAGTTATTAAAATAGTTATCATTTCAACTATTAATATATATGTATATTAAATTTAGAATTAGGAAACATAAGTTATGGCTATTAAGAGAAGCAGAAGCACAAGAAGAATTTAAAAGAAAACAAAAGCAGTTAGAGCTTGATAGAATTAAGCGGGAAGAAGAAAGAGTATGTATATTTCTCTGCATGATACTTAGTATTTAATCATTATTTAGGGTTTGTGGTAAAATATTTTCATCTTATTTCAGAAACGTATACTAGAAGAATTTGAGAAGCAGGAATATGTTGTAAAGCAAGCTGAGGAGGAAAATAAAAAAATTAAATCACAAAAGGAGGTTGTGAATTGGGATCTATATCCATTCTTTTGGTGTTTTTGCATAATGTATTTTTCATTTGTTAGATATTAAAGTATTTCTTTAAAAGTTAATATTTATTTAGATTTTGAATATATTTCTTTGTAATATATTTCTTTAAATTTGCTTTAAATAGAAATAATTTTTTTTTTGTGCTAATGATCCCTCCCCCCCTCAAAAAAAAAAAAAACCAACTTAAGTAGTTATAAATTGTTTATTTAAATATTGTGTCTTTTAATTATGATTATTCATTATCCTTCCATAATAATAAAAATTTAAAAAAGTATGATTTTCAGTACGATTTTTTTTTTATCAAAGAGGTATAGTATTAGAATTCTTTTAGAGTTATATTTTATTTTTTTAATAATTGTTACTCTTATGTTGTGAACAAGTGCTATTATAAAATTTTAATGTATGTTATTTTGTGTTGCATGCTTTGAAGTTGTTTTATAACATGTTTATGCTGTGTTCGTGTATATGTTGCTCCTAAAAATAAAAAAAAAATCCTTAACTAGAGGAAAATATCCACATTCATGGTGCTGGTATCAGATATCGTTATTGGAAATTCTGCAATATGTATCTTTTCAATGCATTTTTTTTTCGTGTTTGTTTAAATATCTTGACTTGATCAGATATCTTTGAAATATTTAATATTATTTACTCCAGCAGATATGTATTTTATTGACTTCCAGAATTCTTTTTCTTCTAGTCTCATCATTTTTTTCCTCTTAATAATCTGAACTTATATAACTGCTTCATAAGTTTTTAATGTTTTAAATGTAAATCCTATTTTTCTCAAGTTATTTTTTATGTTAATTTTCTTATTACTATATCTTAAAACTTTATTAGTAACAAAAGATTTTATAATGAACCTTAAATTTCTACAACTCTGTTACAAAAGTTTTACTTTAATTTTTATTAAAATATTTTAAAACTATAACCAATTTGAGAAGCTACTTGAGTTTTTCTTGTGAAAACAACCAACTAACCCAGTATGTTTGATTTTGCATTTTATGCAAATAAAATCTTAATTTCTACAATTTTCTGTTATTGATATAGCTTATATTTCCTTAAATACAATTTTTAGCGTGATATGTTTAAAACTTTTAAAGGCTCCCAATAATTTAAGTATATGTATTTGAAGAAAGAGGTATACATTTTTCTTTTATTTGGAGTATTTCTTAACTGTATGTTCAGAATTTTTCAGTTTTGTAATACTATATAATAATCTACACATAGGAAGCCTTGCAGGAAGCCCTGTCAAATCTTTCAGAGGTACAGTTTTATTTTAAATTTACCACTAACAGTAAATTTATATTTTAAATATGTTAATAATTGAATTGCTTTTGAAAATATCTAATTTTCATTAATTATATCTAATTTCCATTGATATATAAGGAGCAATCAGAAGGTTTCCATTTTTGGGTGTGGCTACAGCATTCTTGCAAATTAGCATGTAGTCTATGTGAGTATAATAAGCATTGAAATTCAGACAAGGGATCACTGTGCCATTTATATAGTTCTGAAGTGTTTGTGCAAACTGCTAAAGAGTTTTCAATGGCTACATTACACCAAAAGTGTCGAAACAGGATTGTTGGAAGAGTTATGCTTACCTTCTTTGATTACTAGAGTCAATGGATTTCAAGGATCCAGATGTCTCTATCACTGGGAAATGGTTCTGCAAAACACAGGAGAGACAGGGTTCCCACTGTCTTTAAAAATTCTTAAAAACTCCTTAATTTTAGCTTTCATTTTTAAGGGCCCTTAAAACTACTTAATTTTCATCATTAAAAACTCATTAATTTTTAAATTGGAATGTGATAAATTTCTCTATCGATGCAACCTGCCATTGCCTTGTGATTTTCTAACAGTTTTTGCTGTACTCTCCTAACTTTCTAGTTTTGTAGGTTCGGAGTTGAACTTGCCCAAAATCAATTCTAAGAACGCCAGTACAGGTGGTAAGTACTGGTCAAAGAATATATATATATATTAAGAATATGTAAAATATTTGTTAATATTCATAACGTTCTTTTACAATTTCTAGACAAAAGTGTAGTATTTATAATAAAGAAAATACTTAAATACATATGTTTTCAGTGTATTACTGTAGTAATTCAAAATTCCTTTCCTTGATATCCTTAAAAAATTATGAAAATCTTTTAGTTTATTGGTACTTTTTTTTATGGTCACAAGCTAGAAAACTTATTTGACAAATAAATAATCTTTTGCATACTGAAAAGGTTTAAAGTATAAAGTCAGCTGCCTTTTCATAATAGCTAACAGTCATGCAGATTTTAATTAAATGAAGCATGGAGGGTTGGGAGTTTGTAAGTATTTCAGTTACTTATGGAAGTTTAATTTTCCTTGCATTGAATGTAATAGAAAAATCTAAAACTTTCTTCTTTCTCAGGCAACATCGGGTATAATCACCTAGTACATACATACATATATATATATATATATATATATATATATCAGAGTCATTTTTAAACCCCCAGAAAGTACTGTTTATAATATTGTAATTTATTCACAATTTACTTTTAGTTTGATCACTCAAAAAACTTTAGATGTACATTTTGCAAAATTAGTTTTTGTCAAATAGATTTATCTTATATTAGATTTTAGGCATTTAAAAAAAATTAATTCTAAAACATTAGGGCATTTATTGAACATGCCTTGTCTGGTTCATAATCATTAAAATATGCTCCTCAGAAAATATGGTTTATGTCATTATGCCATGTATTTCAAGTATGTCCTTATAAAAAGTTACTTTGGTCCTTAAAAAGTCTTTAATTTTTGTTCTGAAAAAAGAGTGGGAACCCTGAGAGAGTTGTTATGCAATTTAGGTAAAATGTCCTAGAAAACTGCAAAACAGGGTGATTCTGCCTCATGATAATGCACTTATCACAAAAGTTATATTCCAAGGTTATATTTACTAAAGTGAGAAAACACTCGGGCATCTGCTTTATAATCCTGATCTCTTCATGTGATTTTCATGACTTTGTTTTGTTAAAAAAGTTCTTGAAAAGTCAATGGTTTCTGTGAAATGTGGAAGTGCAGAAGCCAGTTTTGAACTTTTTCAAGGAGCAGAAAGAGGAGATTTACTGAAGAGCTATATTTAGTGTGGGGACTCAGTCTGGTCATTACCTCAATGCTCAAGGTCATTTTGCATGGACTGACCTGTAGAATCTGGACTGCACAGCTTTCAAATGGAAACTTTTGATTGTACCCCTACATCTATACATGTGTACATATTTTGATTTACATATTTATTTTGTTCCACTTTCATACATTATCTTTTATATGCATGATAATTAATTTGATTTCTGTTGTACCTAAATTGTTTTGATTTACTAATTGAGTATAACTTTTCAGGCCTTGAAAATAGTCTTAAATTGTTGACAAATTTCTTTTCAGTTTTTATTTATTTATATTTAAATCACCCTAGAAGTCAGCGCAGTTAACTTTTTAACTCATATTCTAACAGTAATTATTAGTCTATTAAAAAAGGATGCATTCCAACCTTAGATATTTTTCATATTAGAGTTGTAAGGATACAAAGGGTTAACTTTCTTGGATTTTGAGTGACTCATATCATCTTAAAATGATCAAATTGAGCTAAGAAAGCTATTTTTATTTTGTTTACAGTGTGGTACAATTTACACAAGTGATTAGCTAATAACAAAATTAAATTTTTCAACAATTTGACCATTATGAAGTTTTAATAAATATATATCACAGCTTGTCTTTCATAATTACATCTTTCAAAATTATTTGCAGACTGATGGACCTTGGCACAATCCTATTGCACCGGAGAATTATAATGTTGGCCAGGAAAGGGAGCAATGTATGTTTTTTTCTAAAACTGGTTGTTGTAGGTTTGGGGAAAGGTAAAGATGCATCTTGATATAGATTATTTGTACTTTACAGTTTAATGCTATTTTTTTTCTATCATGTGATGTATATAATATAATAACTCACAGAAAAATATAAATTGTATACTTTCTAAATTGTTAATGAAGTATGTAAATAATGCAAAATATTGTGAAATGATGCATTATGGTCATAGTTATTCAAATTTCTTATGAACTTGTTACTTGTAAATAATTTACCATTTCCCCTGCAATGTGTCAAAATTAGAACATGATAGTTGACAAATGATTTATATATATATATATATATATATATATATATATACACACACACACACACATATACATATATACACATATGTGTGTGTGAGGGTTGGTTGGTTGGGAGCACTACGGTCTACTTTTTGCAACACGAGGGCTAATGAGACCGGGACCTACTGTTTAAAGCCGATTCCGAACAGCTACGACCATCCATGCCTCAGTGGGACTCGAACCCACGAACTCCGGTTCCGATTGTCAGTGCATATGTGTGTGAGATAGATTTACAGGCTTTTGTCATATTAATGTGATCATATGACATTTTTTGCAGTTCTATATTTTTGCTATTTTGCAACAATAAATGATTAATTATGAGTCTAAACTATTATTTATGTATTAATTATCTTTCAATAAGTCAATAAAAACAGAAGAATTTGAAAAACTCCTATTACATTGATTACTGCTCTAACTCATCATGACTTACCATCAAATCAATTTTATTTTATTTATTTATTTATTTATTTATTTATTTATTTATTTATTTTTTTTTTAAGATTAGTATTATGGTTCCAGTTAAAAATTATTTTTTCAATTAAAGTAGTCTTTCTTGGTAACTCTTTTCTCAAACATTTCTCTTTTCAATTACTCCCCAGCATTCTTAACTATATTGAGATCTGGAGCTCTACTTGCTCAATTTAAAAGATTTGTTTTATAAGAGAAATTTCTTGGTAGATTTCGCAGTATATGGTACCCTCTTATAAAAATGGAATTGTCATTATATTAAGGAACCATTCTCAGATATATGGAGTAAATTTCTCTCTCGGGATCATTATTTTTTAATTAATGATCCCGAGAGAGAAATTTACTCCATAAGTTGTTACTTTTAAGATTTGGGGCCTTCTCAGGAATCTACCACAAATAACTGATCTGATCAGGACACTTTATCGTTAATTACTAGAATCACATGCTTCAACAGGATTTTTAATCTGGTCTTGGTTTTAAATACTAAGTTTTGTGGAACAGAATCACAAATGCTATCGCTGAAGCTAAACTGATGAACAAGAAAGATTATAATATGTCTCCAACTTTTCGCCAGTGTTTCATGATAAAATTTCTGTATGTGAATGCCAATGCTAGTCTTTAATAGATATATACATATATATATATATATGTGTGTGTATGTATATATATATATGTATATGTATATATATATATATATATATATATATATATATATATATATATATATATATATATTGAGAGAGGGAAGGCAAGAAGGCATAGATAAGTGTGTACACACGTGTATATATATTGAGAGAGAGAGAGAGAATTTCTGTAGAAATCATTAACTATATAATGTTTTTCAGTTTTGAAACATTCACAATTAAATGATTAACTAGTGAAATAACTCTTAACAAATTAAATCTTTATTTAGTGTATTTATGTTTGATGATAATTGTGTAACCTGGATACACAACAACCCAAAACAAAGATAATCCACATGGAAAATAATTTTTAATGAATAATTTATTCTAAATATTTAAGTTATACTTTTGTTTGTTATAGGTGTTCAAGAGGTCATACTCGTCCATCTGTAAGCTCTACAATATTAATTAGAGGGATGTACAGCCATTTTAGTATTGATCAAACTGGAAGAGATGATTATGATACAGACATTGCTTTGGAGTATGAAGACAAAGAATGCTACCAACATTTTAAAAATTTTTATAAGGATGTTCTTCCAGAATTTAAAAAATTTGGAAGGGTTGTTCAGTTTAAAGTTTGTAATAACTTTGAACCTCATCTACGTGGGAATGTTTATGTTCAATACTCAAGGTTAATAGACTTAAATGAAATAGTTTGACACTAATAGCCCCCATTTTTCTTATAAAAGGTTGTTTTGACCTTTTATTTAATGTATAATTTAATTGTTCTATTTTAGGGAAGAAGAGGCGATGGAAGCATATAAAAATTTTAATGGACGATATTATGCTGGAAAGCAGATAACTTGTGAATTCACTCATGTTATACGCTGGCGGTCAGCTATATGTGGTAAGTTAACATAAAATTTATTCTGAATTTTCTGTACAGCAAAATAACAAATTGTAAATAGATAAAAGTGATATTTTTTACATTGAGCTTTTAATATATATTGTATTTTTTGTAATATTTTGGCAACTGGAATTTTGAATATATTTCACTCTTTTCTTTGATAGGTTTACATGGACGAAATTTATGTCCAAAAGGCATAAACTGTAATTTTCTCCATGTGTTTAAAAATCCCCATGATGAATTTTGGGAGGCTGATCGAGATATTGTTCCAAGGAAACAGCATCATGGTTCTGAATCATCCAGAAAAAACTATTCAAAAGATGATAGGTTTGTATACCCAAAATAAGATTTTGATATATTTTGTTTCCAATTGTAAATTATTCACTTGTTAGAAATAAATTAGCAAATATTGTCTACTAAATTATTTTTTTCCTGTTCTAAATTTCTTTAATTTAATGAGGAAAAAAAAAAGCACAAATTTATTCTTAAGGAGTTAGTTTAAAAATAATGTATTATTCCAGGTTTTATAAATTCATTAATTGTGTAGGTGTATAATTTATTGAATTGCTTTAGTCCACTGTTTCTTAAACTCTTTAGTTTGGAGATTCCAAAATATTTATGAAAATTTTGTGGAACCCTATAAGTATTATGCAAGTCAGACATACAATTCAAACTGTCTTGTTTTTTCAGTTAAACTATAATATACTATTGCAGGTTTTAAAGCACCACTTTATTCATCTCACATTCATTATATCTTACAATGAAATAAAATAAGTTTAAGTGAACTGCAGCACAAAGTGTGTATAATTTGATAGATGTACAAGAAAGTCCATTGTAATATCCACATTTTTTTCAGATTGTGTCATTTTAGCGGACCCTTGTGAACACATTATTTGATAATTAAAATTCACTATATGTATGTTCCATATCTCCTCCTAAACTATTTGTTGAATTGTAAAGAAAATTGGTGTAATTGTTCTTTATATCGTGGTAGTAAAGTCTGTCAGCATTGAAATATTCAAAATCAATTCCTTTCCCCCTTTTTGAATGTTTTATGCCATTATTTTAAGCATTATTTTCTCTAGTTAAATACAGGCAATTTATCAATTTATGATTTCATAAATAGATAAAAAAGTAATATTTTTCTAGCATTATGACATTCTTTTAAATATTTCATTTTTATTTCATATTATTTATGTATCATCTGCATAGTTTTGATTTATTTTGACATGAAATTCAGATATCCTGTGATTTTCTTTTGTATTTGGTATGAATAATAGCTTATTTCTATTTGTGCTGATTTTAAATTTAATCCATGGTTAATTTTGTTTCAATGAAAGATTTTTTTATGAACACTAGCAGGTGTGTATATGCTTTGCTACAGTAAACTTTATATGTTGTTCTTAAACAAAAGTTTTTGATTTTGTTTTTCATATATAACTGTAAATTCTTCACAGTGCAGTTCAAGTCTTTGGTGAATAACCGTCTATCTTTCGATTATACGTATATTGTAATCATATTCTCATGATAAATCTATTTACATTAGACTTGTGTTAATTCTCAATAAGATGTGAAAGTGTTTCCAGAATAGTAGTACAAAAACTTGGCATTAGTTACATAGAACTTGTTATTCCTACTAAACACCCATTTAAGTAGATAATTTGGGTTAGTTTTATTAACGTACTTTTAATATGATATGGGCTATTCTTTTTTTCAAGTTCATTTATACTTTAATGTTAAAAGTATTTTAAAACATTTAGGAATTTTATCTTTAGATAAATTATAAGATTAAGAATTATTTAGCATGTATTTTGCACATTGATTGTCAAAAATAATAAAAACTTCTATATTGCTGTCTGACATGAGCCCGACAAAGTTAATATCTCTAATGCAGCAGAGAGCAGCTTAACTGGATTGTCCAATTCACTGGATCAGTTAAAGACTAGTTGTCTTGTCTTGCCTTCTCATAAAATATTTTTTTTGAAAATACATCTTTACCTTCAATATTATTCATACTCTTGTATTCAAGGTATGTCATATTTGAAAGCAAAAAAAAAGGGATTGGTGCATTTTTCTGGAAACACTGTTAATTTAATAAATTTTTACCTTAGCACTACATAAATACAAAGATATAGAAATCAGAACATAGGACATACTCATATACCTTTGGGACTATCCTATGTACCGTAATTTCGCATGTATAGTCTGCACCATCGTATAGTCCGCAGGAGTAATTTTTTATTTAAAAAATTTCATAAATCATCAGATAGTCAGCACCACTAGATAATCCTTGGACTATACATGCAATAATATGTATTTTAGTATGAAAATATTAAATCATTTTAAGAATAAAAACCTAAGTGCAGTAGAATGTCGAAAAGTCTGGATTAGACTCAATTAATTCCACCTTTAAAATTTGAAATCATTTCTTCTGGCATAGCCTTGGAGATGAACTTTAACGGAAGAAACAGATTGGCCTACATTTCTCTGTTTGAGAACCCAGCTGTATAAATCATCTTCTAATGCAGGCCATTGTATTTTTCTACAGTGATTGGATCTCTTTCTTCTCATATTTTTAATGTTTTCTTTTGCTGGTGTCAATTTTTTACTGCTTTTTCGTCGACCTTTTGAATTAATTTCAGCTTGAAATCAGCAGCAAAACTGCGACGATGTTTTAAAAACATAATGAATGACCAATATTATTGCAATTCAAAACTTTGAAAACAAAATGCTCTGATCCTCATGGTGAAATGACCTTTGACCCTCAACCTTCGATCTTGAACCCATCCACTGAGTGTTGTCAATCAGAGCTGTAAATAGTGACTATCAATATTTTTCTGTACTCCAGGACACAATTTACGATTGCGATACTTGATACTACTGATTCGTTCTTCTTTATGGGTTGTATTTTTTTTTCATGGTTTATTACCGATATGATATGATGTTTTCTTGTCATCTCGGGAGTCGTGCTTTTGTTTATGCTTGATAATCGGTCGTTTGCGCAGTGTGCTTTCCCCCCCCCTTCTTCCAATTTTGATGATTTGAGCAACAAACAACCAGCAGATAGTCCATGGACTATATGTGTGAAATTACGGTAGTAAGAAATAAATACCATGTTTACCATAACGTTTGTGCAGGCATATCAACTAGAAGGTTGAACAAAAATTTCATTCTCTGATTATTTTGCTTTGTGTTCTTGATAACTTTTTTCTCTCATTGTTTTACAGATATAATCATCATTCAAGTGAGCACAAACATAGAAATAGCTCTAGAAGTAGTAGACATGAATCTAGAAGTGAAAGACATGATTCTCGGAGTGACAGATATGAGCCCAGAAGTGATAGATTTGACAGTAGGAATGACAGGTATAGCTCAAGAAATGAAAGGCATGATTCAAGAAGTGAAAGATATGATTACAGTGAATCAAAACATTCAAGAAATGACTCTAAAAGTTCAAATGTTAAATCATCTGAATCAAGTTCAGATACTTCAGATGAAAATTATTCTTCAAAATCGAAGAAGCTTAGAAAAAATGGTGATAGTCAAAGTTCTAAACATAGAAAACGATCAAGGAATTCATCATCCAGGTCAAGATCAAATTCACCTTCTGATAATTCAAGTCACAGAAAGCACAGTCACAAAAAGAAGAAGCACAAAAAAAAGTAGGTGTATGAAACAAAATTGTATAGGTATACTTTCATTTAGATTTTTATTTTCTTACCAACAATCTCTGTGTAATGCTTAAGATCTCATCTAAAATTCTGTTAAATGTTATCTGTGTTTATTACAATTTACTTAATAGTAGAATTTGCAATCTTACTTTGTATTCTGTTTTGCACTTAGTTAGACTTCTCACAGATTGAAATACATAGATTTGAACTTTACAGTTAAAGAAGATGGATGTGTGTCTTCACGTAAACTTCATACAATGTTCTATACTTACTACTATGAGTAAAAATATAGGGCAGCAGGATTCATTTAAACATATCACTTTTTTTTTTTTAATCTTTAATCCTTAGATATATCTTTCTTGACACAATTTTGTGCAACTCTTTCTGTTCTAAACAAAAATTGGTGGTTTTTCAATAGCATGTGACTGCATATGTAAATTCTCTGCAGTTTTTCATATAAATCCAAAAAGGGCTGTGTGATTCATTTGAATACATCACTTTTTTTTTCAATCCTCAGATATACCTTTCTTGACACAATTATAAGCAATCCCTGCTTTCAAAACAAAAATAAGTGTTTATTTCATTGGCTTATTATTGCATATGTAAATATTCTGCAGTTCATCATATAAATTCAAAATGGGCAGTGTGATTAATTTGAACGCATCTCTTGTTTTTCAATCATCAGATATATCTTTCTTGACACAATTATAAGCAAACTTTGCTGTTCAAAACAAAAGTTAGTGGTTCTTTCACTGGCATGGGACTGCATATGTAAATCATCAGCAGTTCATCATTTCAACTCCTCACTTCTTTCCGATCTCCAGACATTTATCTTGATTATAAATGAAACTGGCTGTTCAGAACAGAAATTGATTTTGTATCACTTATATGTGACTGCGTATACCCATCCTTTGCAAGTCTTCATACATTGTTTGTGCAGAGATTAGTTACCAAGAGCCTCAGTTACACAAAACATTTATCTCAAAATAAGAACTTCTATATCTTACAAATGAGAGAGGCAGGCAGAAAGGATTTACCTTAGAATTAGAATTAGGGTGGGGCGGCCCACAAGGGCACCAGCACTGCGGCCCAAGGCCTATTGAACTAAAAAAAAAACATTCACTGGAGCAAAGAGTTGCAGCACAAAGTTAAGAAATATTAACCATTAAATCTTAGACCAATAGCTGAGATAAATTTCAGCAGCAATTTAACTGGGAAGTTCATCAACTCCCATGGCTCGATGAAAGGATTTACCTTGTCTCTGCAAATGTATCTTCTTGTCACATGGTGTATGTTGGGCTATTTTCTTACAAGCATTTTCATGGTCCTGTAAAGTCCTCTCTTTTTCCAATGAAATGTTGGATACTATAACATAAGGAAGAATTTATTACAGTTAACATTTATGAAAAGTAATAGATAAAAAAAAAAAAAATGTATAATTAAAATGTGATGGGGAGCGACATGCTCCCCATCACTTTTCCTCCAATTGTCACTGTCCATTGGGATTACAGTTTGGTGCAGTTACAGTTACCTGACAATTTTTATTAAAGCACAATACAGTTCCATTTCTACTATGGGTTTCACAGGAAATGTTATCAAACCTTGATATGAGTAAATACATATTTAATCCAAAGATACTTTTTTTAGAAAAAGGACCAAGAATGCTGTTTCCAACTTTTAACAGCCCTTAACACATTGACTGCCAACTACAAGATAACTTGTAGATTGCATTCTTTTCTAGGATGCCAATTATGAGTTATTTCATGCTGTGTTTACTTGTCATGTTTGTGCAGCTACGAATAAACTTGTAGCATATCAGTGCTAATATTGATAGATGACTTCTGTTAAAAGAAGAAAAGATAAATGCTCTTGGAAAATAAATAATTCAGGACTTTGCTGAATTTCTGTCCACAAATTAGTTTTTAATAATATAATATGATTAAATCAAATTGCCATTTTAGGCCAGATTTCTGAAAATTGTTGTGGCATTCAACATGTTAAAATAGTAGCTGTTGAGAATTCAATAAGATGAACTTCTAGGGTGTTGTGACACTAACAACACAGACTATTGCTATTAATAATTCTTTTTTAAGTAATAAATAGTTGTTCTATCCAACATTGTTTAATTTTTCAGTTTATATTACACAGGTACTTAAATAATGCATATTTTATGATGCCATATATTTATTTGGCATAACCTACTCTTCTAACAATAACCAACATATATTCATAAGATTCTAACTCATTGGTTACAGTAATATGTATTTTAATAGCAAAGTTTTAGTTTAATGTAATATATAGTTTTATATAAAAAAAACTCAGAGTCATGAGCACACACATATTTATAGCTCATATGCATTTGTATATGAATTATGCTTCGAGATTCTTGTTTCTTAAATTTTCTACAATTTTGCTTATTTCTTTGCAGGAAATCCAAAAAAAGTGAAAAAATGGACTCTAGTGATAGCAACATTGAGTAATTTACTCAATATCAAGTTTTTGTCTGTTAGAAAAGCTTTTATAATTTCTGTACATTCAAGAATATGTTACTAGTCAGCATCATGTCTGAAGTATATGCCATTGCCACATAATGAGCTATTTTGATCTTATTCAAATATGTATGAATCTATATCATTTATAAAGTTCTCATTAGCCTTAAATAAACTATTTTTAAAGTGAAATAATCGTCTGTTTTTATTATTTTGTGATTTTATTCTTTAAAATAATAACAATACAGTTTATAATAATTCTGATAGTTGAGTCTTATAGGTGTTTTTGAGATGCCCATGATACATGAAACATGTCTAATGCACACAAGAGAAGATCTAAAGTTCATAATTTATAATTTTTTGCTTTCAGTGATATAAGTTTCTAAAATATTGTTATCCTAGATAACAATATGCAATTTTTTTTTTATCTTAGCATGTAAAGTAATGGAATACATACAATTCTTAAAATATAGAAATGAACTGTGTTCCTTTAGAAATGATAGCACTAACTATAAACCGAGCCGAACGATGGCCGAATGGTTAGGGTGCTGACCTTCAGAACCAGAGTTTGTATCCCACTGGGGCATGGATGTTCGTAGCCATTCAGAATCGGCTTTAAGCAGTAGGTTTATGTTTTGCAAATTTATGTTTTGATCTGCTTATGTTTGAAGGTTAAAGTGAAGACCTTCCACTTCGCTAGTTACTTTGTTAAGCCCAATTACCTTGACCTTGAATGGTAGATCGCTGCTGTTTGGTACTAGAGTTAGCGGGTTCAGATCCTGCTACTGGCATGAATGTGCATAGCCATTCAAAATCGCCTTTAAGCAGCTAGTCCTGGTCTCATTTTACATACCAGCAATAAATATAAATTCTTAATCAAAACAAAGCACTTTCAGAACACGAATATCGTATTTTATCTATTTTCTTTCGTAAACTTCAGAAATATAAACTAAAGGTATAAAATTGAAATATCTGGTGAATTATCTTTACACACAGGTAACGGAAGATTGCATACATTTTTTGCGAGATAATTTAACACATTGTGTGTGGGACAAATACTAGTACGTTTTTTGACAACTGATACCTAAGTGCAGGTCACATACTAGTACGGGTTAGTGTAACAACATGGTTTGTTTGTGGGTACAAAAATAACGGTATATACAGGAAAACGAAGCCGAATGTTCTTGTCTACTATTCTGGAAATATTTAGGCAAATATAAACTAGCTTTTACATCAGTTGATGAGGAACCACAGAACAGGAAAGTTGATTAAAAAAATCAGTTTAGATTTAAAATTTTTATTTATCCTTCCAAAAATTATATATATATGTACTTTTATATATTATATATATATATATTTGTTTATTTGTCTATTTATATATTTGTTTATATATTTCAATATAAAATATGAAAAGTTGGTAAAAAAATTAATTTTCGATCTATTGAGATTTAACTGAATAACTAAATTTACTCGCAAAACACCTGCTCCCGGTACAATTTCGCTACGAAATGTACCTGCACACAATGTGTTAATATAACCATGGTGCTAATAATTTGACATGCATTTCACATGAAAGACACTTTAAATATTTTTCATTTTGCAAACGTTTACTATCCTAGCAGCGGAATATATTACCAGCCAAACAGATGTCGAAACAAACTGAAAAAGAAATAAATTAGCCTAATACCAATCGATAAAATGAAATAGATAAAATTGATCATATCAAAAAGGAACAAAGCGAGACAATGACCTAATGATTAGGGCGCTAATGTTCGGTACCGGAGTTCATGGGCTTGAATCCTCCTGTGGTGTGGAGATTCATAGCCGTTCGGAATCGGCTTTAAGCAATAGGTCCTGGTATCACTAGCCTCCCTCGTGTTACATAAAAGTAGACCGTAGCTCTCCAAACCAACCCAATCAAAAAGAAGCACAACTTATTTTAAAATTAATATTAAACACTATAAAATGAATTAACTTACTTAAAAATTTTAATTATTTTAACAAGTTAAAGATAGAAAAATATATCAGACGACCTCAAAATATAGATTCACCAAACCCAAAAGAATTCAATAAAACTTTTTATTTCCCTTTTTCTGATAATCCCTGGTCAATTTAGGCATCTACTGGTTTACCTGAATCACCCTGCCAAATGATACGTCCAGCTGTTTTGGAATGCATAACAACTATATATGCATACACACATACAAACAACGAACATTAAATACATATATTTTCATCTTTATCTGATTAGAACAGGAGAGCACAAACTTGGGGGGGAGGGTCACAACCCTGCCAGAGTTATGAACAGATTTTTGGGGGTTGTTGGATTCAAAGAAATAATAAAGGCATTGAAAGATAATTCTGGAGGATTTTAAACTTTCACAAGGAGTATTCAGTTAAACAATTCCATATTTAATTCTTATAATGTTTTCTGCTTGATTCACGTTCAGTATTTCTCAAACTCCAGTACAACTTCAAAACAGTAAGTCTGACTTGCCAGAGACCTGGGTTATCGATTGAAAACGAGTATGTCGATTTTATAAAGAAAGCATTTATAAAAAATCTAAAAAGGTTTTAAAAAGAATTAAGCATGCCGAGCTAAAAATAAAAAGAATGAATATTTTGATTCAATTTGCTTCATCCTACTTATGTGAGACTAATTTTTGAAAGTTAGTGGCGAGATATTAAATAAAATATCAAGCTCAGTTAGACTCAGGAGAACTTTCGGCTTGTGATTTCCATATCTATCTAAACAACGTCTGAACGGGAAGGGCGCTGCTCTTTGATATATTTGGCATAGGAGTTCAAGTGTTCAAATCTCACTTCTGACATGGATGCTCGTAGCTCTTCAGATTCGGCTGTAAGCAGTAGATCCTGGTCTATTTCTCTCTTTCAAGTTTTCCACACTAGTCTGTTGTGAAAAATATTTCTAAGTACGAACTTACTTTCGATAGAAGTAGTAAAACTCATTTTAAACATCACTTAGCTACCGTTTCGCTTCAGTCAATGCATACTGTGAGCTAACCACAGATTAAACGCCAAACATTAAAGTCTGGTCTCACCAAAGTCCTTTAACGGCTAACCGAAATTAATCTCTGTTTAAACGGATTGTGTCCCACCATTGGTTGGAGCGGAAAGGTTAATCGTGGTTTACAATTAAACGACTTTGGTGAGACCTAAATTGTATACAATTACCGACTATCTTAAATCAACGATGATGAGCCGAAACCTAAGTATTCTCAATGATATATATGCATTATAATCCAGAATTTATTGCAATCTCCATTTTTATCTAGGAATTCAACATTGGAATCTAAACTGGCGGATTTTTAAACTATTTTATCAAATAAATTGTTAAAGGTAAATATGATTTTCACTCCACATATTGATGATTCAATTTTGGGTAGAAATGGGTAGATTTACCCTTTTAAAGGAAATGTAAGATTTTTACTTTGACTGAATATTTATGTATGTGTATGTTACAAATAATTCATTTTTATACGCATATCGCAGTTTGTAAAACATATTTGAAATACTGAAGAAATAAAATACAAAAAAAATTTTCTTTAGCTATAACATCGATATTTCAATTTTAAAATACAGCATATTTAAGCAGATGTTTATAATTTTGATACGCACTTAAGTGGTCATGTAATGCGATTGGTTATAGATCTATGACATCACACGCTTCTGTTTGAATAGCTAATTAGCTGCTCAAACAGGAAAAAAAATTGCTTTGTTAAGTCTCTTGACAGAATCTTAAACTTTTCTAAGAGTAGACTCAAACTGGACCATCTTAAGGTAAGCATACGTTACTTCTTTTAAATATTCTTACGTGTCACGTTAGTTTATGCAGATTTCTATTTTTTCGGGCTTAGTAAATTTAACAGCGTTATATCAATATATTCGTGGAGGGTATGCGGGAAAACTCCGAACGTGATGTAGCAGGTAAGAATTAAAGGACGCTGAATTCGGTCGAAGTCATTTGGAAGTAACCTATGTTAAACAAATACATGATTTTTTTTTTTTTTTGTCCGATAAAAAAAGCAAGTAAAATAGATTAATATGCTATGCTTATAAAGCAATTCCTATATTTGTTTTGATGAATTACATTTTTTCATGTATTATTACGTTTTACGTACGGATACGTTTATAAGCCATTGGATACAGCTATTCTTTTATATATACAAGGCTAACGTTTTCATTTTCGTTGAATAATTGTATTACCTACACCCCTTATGAATTTCGAATAACTCCAATAATTTTTATGCGCATTATGTTCATTGTTTTATGTATTTTAAATGGTCATACGTCTGAAAAATCGACAAAAATTTAGATTTTTCAGAAAAAAAATGTATGAAAAAAGGAATTTAGTTCTGAATAATTTAAAACAATCCGTGTAAAAAATTTTCAATATTGAGAGGAGTTATGAATAAAAACATGTCAGCTATTTACTATAAAGAAATTTATCTTTCAAAACTTTAACTTGATTTTTCTTAAATTGTGTTTTTTTTCATGTAACGTACATGTTATCTCAAAAAGTTTATAATATTTTTTCATGAAATTTTTACAGGTTATGTACAATATAATTTTCCTTCGATTGAACCTAAAATTTCTTGTATATTTCCCAAAATATGTTGTTTTTTTTACAATACATTTTTAATTTTTAAAGAAAAAAATTCATTTTTTAAAATATTTTTTAAAAATACATGTATTTTAAATACATACAAATTTAGGTTCAAATTTATTTTGAGATATTGTAGTATATTTTAAAACAATAAGTTTGTGTTTAACTTAATTATATTTTTACTTATGCGCGTTAGCCTTGATATAATTTTTGTTAACAACAAAGTCTCTTATTTAAAAATTTCTAACATAAATATTTTTTACGTTTCTAAAATGAATGAGGTATGTGAGTAAAGATAATGTGTTCTAACTTTTCTAAAAAAAATATGTTTGTGAAACAGGTACTTTATAAGCTGTGAAGAGTCCAAAATGATAATTATTTTACATTTTTTCGACTTTTAAGAGTTTTATGAACCCTTTAAACTATATAGGGTCATACCAAAACAACTTTACACGCAAGTCTGGTGTTATTTTTAAATTGCGTATACAATAAATTTAGTTTTAATTTCTGATAGTCTTATGAAAGTTAGTTTTATGGAAGACTTTAATCGGACAAAAGGTTAATTTAGGCTTAAGTTTATTAACCCTTTCTTGGGCCATTTATTTCTCACTCTACGTTTCCAAACTTTCAAAACAGAGCTACTAATTTTATTCAATCGATCGAACAATTGATGACAACGCAAAACCGAAGCGGGAATCAGTCTTTCTGTCGTTTCAATAACGAGACTAATATATTATAATGGGTTTTGCGCTTCTCACAGGTGTATTTTGTAAGATCGTGTAGATGGGAAGTAATCTTCCCACGGCCCACGAAAGGGTTAATAAAACGAAATTTGTTAGCTGATTATTTTATTTCAATAATACCTTTTTCCGATCAACTTTATTTTTTACTTAATATTTTGTAGCATGATTTATTTTCTTAGACTAATATTTAATGTGCATTACTTTTTATATCTTACTGAAATTTTCGCGCTGTGTCTATTAAAGTGTTTCTGAATTAAAAACTGGGTATGTTTTTGTTTTAATTAACAGTATTTTGTCAAGTTACAGGGCTTAATAACGCGAAGAAGATAAAAAAAAAAAAAAAAAAACAAAGCTGCTAAAATATCAGATACTTTAAAATAATTGTTTATGGAAACTGTAACGCAAGTAGGCATTGATACTCGGGTTTTAGTATAACATAGAAACTAAACGTACAGTAGAAACTTGAATATGCATGAATAGTTAATATGCAGTGCAGTTGAAGTATTTAGGGCTGGTCTCATCAAAGTCGTTTAACAGCTAACCGCGATTAATCTCTTTAAACAGAGAAATGTATCTCAATACTGGTTGGTGCAATGGGTTAATCGCCGTTAACCTCTTGACTTTCGTGAAACTGGCCCTTAGTGAATTTTGAGGAGCACCTTAATTTTTCAGCAAATGTTTATCTAAATCTAGACATTTTTATATTCTAGATTTTAGTAACCTTTGTTTTATTAACATTTATGATCATAAGACGAATGTTGAATATTTTAAATGATATTCAAGGTGTTTTGATCTGTTAAATAAAAGTGCTATTTAACTACTAATGATGTATGTTTAAATATGGGGTAAAATTGAACTTACAATTCGATTCACTAGTATCTATGAAATTTATAGTAAATTTATATGTTTTAGTAACATGTAGCATTGATAGGTAATTTTCAATTTTCAATCTCTTACATTTATAGTAAGTTTTAATCATTTTATGAACATTAATAGCTAAACCTTAATCAGGTGAGGTTTATACCATCCCAGTAGTAATACTTCGTGGCCCGTGGCAAAATTCACAAAACTTTTAATTGAATCAAATAGTGTATTGATTATAGTAAATATATTTTTAGATTGATTTACTGATTATTATAACTATTATGCACAGTTGCAAATTAACTACTCCATTTCTAATGTATGAATAATAAAAATTTCAATGTATTAAGTTTCACCTCCAGTATGTGTCTGCCGAACGAGGTCCTAATGGTCGAGCTTTGCTGTTCGGTACCAGAGTTTGCGAGTTCGAATTCCGCTGCTGGCATGGATGTTTGTAGCCGTTCGGAATTGGCTTTAAGCAGTACGTCCCGGTTTCATTAGCTCTCATTAGCAAAACAGTAGACCGTAGCGCTCCAAATCAAACCCAAACCTCAAATATGTGTGTATACATGCAGTAGAACCTTGATTATCCGAGCTAATTGGTACCGCTAGTACCTCGGATATCGAAAATCTCGGTTAATAGAAACCCTGTATAAGAACCTTCCGTCCTTGCTAAATTTAACTAACTTTTAAAGTAGAAAACAATAGAACGTTCTTTAAATGATAAAAATAAACATATATGAACTTATGTTTCATAGCTAAAAAGATTTAAATAGGAAATCAACTTTAGTAGCAAATTTTAAAAAGTAAAATGCAATTTTTTTTTAACTTACTTAAATATCGAAAGATGCATTTTCAAAAATAACACAAATCTAAAGAAAATATTATATTTTTAAAATTTAATAGACATTAATTTGTTAAATTTGCATTCTTTTTTAAAAGTCTAACCTTTCGTTGCAAAAGTTCAGGATTTCTATCATGGGCAGCTCTATCGCGCCAATGTTTGAGCAACAGGAGATCCATCGGTGTAGCATCGTTTCTTTGCTCCAAATATTTTAGGGCAGTTGTCAGTGCTTGAACAACTTCACTATGACTTATAGTCGTAGAATCCTTAAAGTCCTCATCTTCATTTTCAGCGTCATTAATGTCAGTTGAAGGATTAACGGCTTGTATGATTTCTTCGTCATTGAGAATTTCAAAATTTGGATGTTGATTTTCAACGTCCAGCCACTCGCAAATGTTCTCTTCCAAAACTTCCTCACATCCTTAAATTCCATTGATGATATCAAGAAGTTCCCTGTAGGAGTGTTTTCAGTCTCCTGAGATTCACCCTGTCTCCTCTTTTCAACAATTTGTTGAATGATTTACGAATTGTAGCCGGATTCACTAATTGCCATGCCTGGGCAATCATGTTGTGGTGAAGAAGTGCCTGTAACACGGATAACTAAAATGTGTATCATTTTGTCAAAGCTCATTTTGGAAAGGACAAAAAATTAGACTTCGTTGTTGACTCGGTTAACATAAACCTTGGTTAATCGAGGTTCTACTGTACATGGAACATACTGTGCGGCCCACCAACATAAAATTCGCTTCTAGTGTGGCCCGCTGGGTTTTCTTAGTTCTTTAGGCCTGATGTTGATGAATGTATGTGTGTTCTATTCATTTTGAACTTATGTGCATCAGTCTTTTCTTTTTAATTTATTTTTATTTAGTGTCTATTAACAGAATATAGTTATAACTTTTCCCTTCAAATTGTTAAAATTTTATTTTTATTCTTCACCAGTCAAGTTAAATTTTTGTTTAATTTATTTCCGATTATTTTTCTTTTATTTTTTGTACGTGCAGTGTTGGTAGTTATACTTTAGCCACTTATCAATTGATGGTCATAAGATATTAAATCGATAGTTATTTAATAACTCGCGGAAAATGTAAAAGTTTGTTTTCAGGACTTAACACGAAGTTTACTCTTCAAAATCTAAAAATGTTTTTTAATATTTGATATTTTATAGGAATAAAGTACTTTTATTCCCATACCATTTTTTATTTAAAAAATGGTAGAATAAGACAGAAAAACATAGTGGTTATTTTGTTTACATCTATCTTAAACTGTTAAACTTGTGCTAAAAAGTGAAATCTTTTGAAATCTAATATCCTTTTTATTTTATTAAAATTTATACTTCCTTGTTATGAAGAGTACAAAACATTTTCTTTCTCATTTTGGTGTGTCTAGTAACTTATTTGTAACTTAGAATTCCCGACTGCATTTTTATCTAAATCTTACCCAATACTTTGGATACTGTTTACCAAATTCTTATCCATAAATTCGGAGCCGTACTCTAATATTTAAGTTTTTTAATGAAATGCAATACGTATATAATACAGAGAAAATCTATAAAAGTGCTAAAATATTTTAGAAACTAATGTTTCATAAACTGTTTAAAGTTAATAAAATTTGATTCTTATTTATGTTTATATGTTAATATTGTGGTGGCTGATCACAAAGAAGCCGAAATTGAAAAAGTAATATTTTTCAGGGTATGAAAGATCTATTTTATTCTAGAACATTTCTTTTTGGAAATTCAAGGTAAGAGAATCAATTTACTTTTATACATATTCTTTGAGAAAGTTAACTTTAAATATTTCCCTAAAACTTCCTTGTTAGAAATTGTAAATGCACGTGTTCCCTCTTGTACCTTTCGAAGGGAGGTATTGATATAGTCATCTAAAACTGATTTGTCTGTATTGCGGTTATATTATGTTTTCAAATGGGCTTCGGTTCGAATCCAAAGAAGGACAAAGAGTGCCCTTTATTAGTTAAAAAATATTAATCTCGAGACGAGTTCAGGAGTCAGATTCGAATATTACTGCTGGCAGGGATGCTAGTCCTTTCGATTTGACTAAGTAGTAGTTCCCAGCCTCGTGTTGCACAGAGTAAACCATAGTGCTCAAAATCAAACCAAACATCCACATTTTTTCAGTTTTGTCCGTATTTGATAGTGTCCTAAATAAGGTCAAGGTAATTGGGTTTAACGGAGTACCTAGCGAAGTGTAACTTCACTTTAACCTCCGAACGTAAGCAGAACAACACATAAATTTAGGCCTCTAGGCAAAAAGTGATAAAAACAAAAATTTAATACACTTCCAGATCACAAGGAAGCGAGGAGGTGAGAATGTTCTCATAAAAAAAAATTGAGTAACCAACGCGTTGTCTAATTAGGGGATAATTAGACTGGAACCTTGACAATGACCATTCGGTATGGTTAACAGCAATACATAGATCCAACAACATGAAGTTCAGAAATAATAAAAAATAGTATAATAATAATAGGGACAATATAAAAGTTGCAACTTGGTACAATAAAAAATAAACAAAAAGTGACAACACTAACAAAAAGATATATTTTTGAGTTTTATAAAATTTTAAAATTTTTATTAAGCATTTTTTCAGTTTTTTTATTTTTATAGACTTAAAACAAGTCAAAACATTAGTGTCCTAAATAGTTTCACGAATTTTTGACTAATTATTAAAAATACTTTTATCATGAAAATTGTATTTTTCATTGAGGAATTTCATACACTTAAACTATGTGAATATATCTTGATTAACATTCGACTGGTTAAAACACCTCTATTTTTTAATAGCTTTATTTTTTAAAAATTTAATAACAATTTATCAAATAATATACACCGGAATTCAGAGAATATCCAAGGTGGTAACTTTTGTGCTACAAACTTTTAAACTATTTCCAAAAATTGAGATTTCTCTCAATTAAAGATTTCAAAGTATGTGTAGAGTATTTTAAAATGGAATAAATTATAATATAGGTTTTGCGTAAACAAAATTTATTTGAGCTTGGAAACAAATTTAAATTTGTCTTTATAAAGGTTTAATGCAATACTATTGAAAAAGTTCAGCAAGACTACGTATGGCATCACTATAGTTAAATAAAAAAACATATGTGAAAAATTTTCCCCATATAATGTTGTGAATTTGATACCATTTTATGCAAGTTGTAGAATTCAGAAGGTTTTATTTACAAAATGCCACACAATCGAGTTCTGAAAGTTATTTCAATTAAAAATGTATAAAAAGTAAGTTCTTTGATTGGAAAAACATTCATATTCACTATGCATGCCATTCCCTTTTCATACAAGCCTATATTACATTAAATGAAATTCAATTTAAGTTTTAAAATGTTCTATTCCCTAATGAAATTTTATTTTGGATTTCTATTAGATTAAATATAAAATGTTCAAATTAAATTTTACAATTGTACTTTTATATTTATGACAGAAATTTCTGTTAGACAGCTAAAGTGCAATTAAGTATAGTGTAAAAAAACGATTTAAATGAAAATTATGTAAAAAAATTATATACCTCTATTAAACTGTATATACTCATAAACAAATCTATTCTCTAAAACACAGCCCAAAAATATAATACAAATATTTGATTACATACGTTCATTAGTATAACAATATCTTCGATTGTTGTAATAGCTAGTTTTATTAGAAGGAAATTGCAAAAATATTATTCTAAAATCAGACGTATTACTGTGTAGTACACCTAAACTAAATGTTAGGGCCGTCGTATTCTTATTCAAAAGGAATTGCAGGCATTCTTGTTAAACTCAAGCAAATCTATAGTCAAAATGGCAATATCTTAAAAAAAAAAAAATCTATAAATTGTACCGGTATATTTTCATTTTGAACTTCCGCATTGGTGTTTGTCATTTTTTTAAATATTTATCTTACCCCGAGTTATCAAAACTGTCGCACTGACAGATTACTCTAAAAATGTGTACTCATGGACAGTGACACACACATTAAGTATTATTGCCGTCATACTCACATTCTTAAAGTTTCTTGCATTCACGGCAAATTACAGTGCATCTATAAACGAAATGTCATCATTTCTTCTAGTAATTTGGATGATTTACATTCATATTTTTTATACTAATATAAATGTTGTTTTTAAATTAAATAACCCTGCATTACCAGATGACAGTTGCAGTATTAGATTAAAAAATACGTGCAATCAGCATCGATGCACATCCATTAAATGTTAAGACAGTCATATTAATATTTCTGTAGTGTAACTTGCCTTCCCGGCAAATTCCAGCAAATTTATATTCGAAATATAATTTCTATTTCTTTTGTGCCGGTGTGTTTAAATAATTACACTGCACTATCATTTTATATCACCCTGTATTACTTGAAGACAGTTGCAATGTCGGAATATTCTAAAAATATGAGTGCTCATAGTGCAATCACATTAAATGTTAGGGCAGACGACTTTGCTTCCATGCATTGCAACTGGTCTTCGCCGTAATTTCAAGCAAATCTATGCTCGAAATGTAATTTTTATTGCACTTGTGTTGATGTTTTTAAATAATTTAACACTGCAGTAAATATAATTTTTGTCACCTTATATAACTAGAAGACAGTTGCAATGCCAGAATATTCTAAAAATATGTGTGCTCGCAGTGCAACCACATTAAATGTTAGGGCCGTCATTATTGGATTCCATGCATTGCAACTGGACTTTCCGGTTAAATACAACAAATCTATATTCGAAATGCAATTTCCATAGCATTTGTGCCTGTATATTTAAATAATTTGACATTGGAGTAACTATCATTTTATGTAATTCTGTATTAGAAGACAGTTGCAATGCCAGAATATTCTAAAATTGTGTGTGCTCATAGTCAGCACAATCTCATTAAATGTTAGTGCAGTCGTATTGGCTTTAATGCGTTGCAACTGGTCTTCCTGGCAATTTCAAGGAAATCTATACTTGAAATATAACTTTTATTGCAATTTGGCTTATGTATTTAATTTTACACTGCAGTAACTATAATTTTTTCTCATTCTGTATCTCTAGAAGACAGTTGCAATGCTAGAATATTCTAAAAATATATGTGCTGATAGTCAGTGCAATCACATTAAATGTTAGGATATTAATATTGGCTTCCATGCATTGCGACTGTTCTTCCGAGCAATTTCAAGCACATATCTATAATCGAAATGTAATTTCCTGTAGCGCTTGTGGTGGTGTATTGAAATAAATTTGCACAGCAGTAACTATCACTTTGTCTTCTATTACTTGAAGACAGTTGCAATGCCAGAATATTCTAAAAATATGTGTGCTGATAGTCAGTGCAATCACATTAAATGATAGGTCAGTCGAATTGACTTCCATGCATTGCAACTGGTGTTCGCGGTAATTTAAAGTAAATCTATGCTCGAAATGTAATTTTTACTGCACTTGTGCTGATGTTTTTAAATTTAATTTTGTAAGTATAATTTTTGTCATCTTGTATAACTAGACGATAGTTGCAATGCCAGAATATTCTAAAAATATGTGTGCTCAGTCAGCACAATCTCATTAAATGTTAGGGCAGTCTTATTGGCTTTAATGCGTTGCAACTGGTCTTCCCATCAATTTCAAGGAAATCTATACTCCAAATATAAATTTTATTGCACTTCGGCTTATGTATTTAATTTTATACTGCAGTAACTACCATTTTTTGTCAACCTTTATTACTAGAACACAGTTGCAATGCGAGAATATTCTAAAATTGTGTGTGCTCATAGTCAGCACAATCTCATTAAATGTTAGGGCAGTCGTATTGGCTTTAATGCGTTGAAGCTGGTTTTCCCGGTAATTTCGAGGAAATCTATACTCCAAAAATAACTTTTATTGCACTTTGGCTTATGTATTTAACTTTACACTGCAGTAACTATCATGTTTTGTCACCCTGTATTACTAGAAGACAGTTGCAATGCCAGAATATTCTAAAAATATGTGTGCTCATAGTCAGTGCAACCACATTAAATGTCAGGGCAGTCATATTGGCTTCCATGCATTCCAACTGGACTTCCCAGCAATTTCGAGGAAATCTATACTTCAAATATAATTTTTAATGTACTTGTGCTTATATATTCAAATAATTTTACACTGCAGTAACTGTCATTTTTTGTCATTCTGTATCACTAGAAGACAGTTGCAATGCGAGACTATTCTAAAATTATGTGTGCTCATAGTCAGTGCAATCACATTAAATGATAGGGCAGTCGAATGGGCTTCCATGCATTGCAATTGTTCTTAACGGCAAATCAAGCAAATCTCTGCTCGAAATGTAATTTTTATTGCACTTTTGCTGATGCATTTAAATTTTTCACTGCAGTAACTATAGTTACTGCAGTGTGTAAAAATGTATATATGCATTTTTATCATCCTGTATAACTAGAAGACAGTTGCAATACCAGAATATTCTAAAATTGTGTGTGCTCATAGTCAGAGCAATCACATTAAATGTTAGGGCAGTCGTATTGGCTTTAATGCATTGCCACTGGTCTTCCCGGCAAATTCAAGCAAATCTATATTCTAAATGCCGTAATTTCCTATAGTGCTTTTGAAGATGTATTGAAATTTTACGCAGCATTATCTATCATTGTATGTCAACTTGGATGACTTGAAGACAGATGCAATGCCAGAATATTCTAAAATTATGTGTGCTGATAGTCAGTGCAATCACATTAAATGTTAGGGCAGTCGTACTGGGTTTTATGCATTGCAACTGGACTTCCCGGCAATTTCAAGCAAATCTATACTGGAAATATAATTTTTATTGCACTTGTGCTTATCTATTTAAATAATTTTACACTGCAGTAACTATCATTTTTTGTCATTCTGTATCACTAGAAGACAGTTGCAATGCCAGAATATTCTAAAATTATGTGTGCTCATAGTCAGTGCAATCACATTAAATGTTACGGCCCTCGTATTGGCATTAATGCGTTGCAACTGGTCTTCTCGGCAATTTCAAGGAAATCTATACTTGAAATATGTAATTTTTATTGCACTTGTGCTTATCTATTTAAATAGTTTTACATTATACATTTTTATCACCCTGTATAACTAGAAGACAGTTGCAATGCCAGATTATTCTAAATATAGATGTGCTGATAATCAGTGCAATCACATTAAATGTTAGGATATTCATATTGGCTTCCATGCATTGCGACTGGTCTTCCCAGCAATTTCAAGCACATATCTATATTCGAAATGTCGTAATTTCCTGTAGCGCTTGTGGAGGTGTATTGAAATAAATTTGCACAGCAGTAACTATCACTTTGTCTTCTATTACTTGAAGACAGTTGCAATGCCAGAATATTCTAAAAATATGTGTGCTGATAGTCAGTGCAATCACATTAAATGATAGGTCAGTCGAATTGACTTCCTTGCATTGCAACTGGTCTTCGCGGTAATTTCAAGCAAATCTATGCTCGAAATGTAATTTTTACTGCACTTGTGCTGATGTTTTTAAATAATTTAACACTGCAGTAAGTATAATTTTTGTCACCTTGTATAACTAGACGATAGTTGCAATGCCAGAATATTCTAAAAATGTGTGCTCAGTCAGCACAATCTCATTAAATGTTAGGGCAGTCGTATTGGCTTTAATGCGTTGCAACTGGTCTTCCCATCCATTTCAAGGAAACCTATACTCCAAATATAAACTTTATTGCACTTCGGCTTATGTATTTAATTTTACACTGCAGTAACTATCATGTTTTGTCACCCTGTATTACTAGAAAACAGTTGCAATGCCAGAATATTCTTAAAATATGTGTGCTCATAGACAGTGCAACCACATTAAATGTCAGGGCAGTCATATTGGCTTCCATGCATTCCAACTGAACTTCCCAGCAATTTCGAGGAAATCTATACTTCAAATATAATTTTTAATGTACTTGTGCTTATATATTCAAATTATTTTACACTGCAGTAACTGTCATTTTTTGTCATTCTGTATCACTAGAAGACAGTTGCAATGCCAGAATATTCTAAAAATATGTGTGCTCATAGTCAGTGCAATCACATTAAATGTTAGGGCAGTCGTATTGTCTTCCATGCATTGCAACTGAACTTTCCGGCCAATTACAGCAAATCTGTATTCGAAATGTAATTTCTATAGAACTTGTGCTGGTATCTTTAAATAATTTGACATTGGAGTAACGATCATTTTATGTAATCCTGTATTATTAGAAGACAGTTGCAATGCCAGAATATTCTAAAATTATGTGTGCTGATAGTCAGTGCAATCACATTAAATGTTAGGGCAGTCGTATTGCCATTAATGCGTTGCAACCGGTCTTCCCGGCAATTTCAAGCAAATCTATACTTGAAATATAATTTTTATTGCACTTGTGCTTATCTATTTGAGAAATATTACACTACAGTAACTACCATTTTTTGTCATTCTGTATCACTAGAAGACAGTTGCAATGCCAGAATATTCTAAAATTATGTGTGCTCATAGTCAGTGCAATCACATTAAATGTTAGGGCAGTCGTATTGGCATTACGTTGCAACTGGTCTTCCTGGCAATTTCAAGGATATCTTTATTTCAAATATAATTTTTATTGCACTTTACAAATGTATTTAAAAAAATTTTACACTGCAGTTAATATACATTTTTATGACCCTGTATAACTAGAAGACAGTTGCAATACCAGAATATTCTAAAATTGTGTGTGCTCATAGTCAGAGCAATCACATTAAATATTAGGGCAGTCGTTTTGTCTTTAATGCATTGCCACTGGTCTGCCCGGCCAATTCAAACAATTCTATATTCGAAATGTCCTAATTTCAAATAGCACTTTTCAAGATGTACTGGAATAATTTTACACAGCATTATCATTTTATGTCAACTTGTATGACTTGAAGACAGTTGCAGTGCCAGAATATTCTAAAAATATGTGTGCTCATAGTCAGTGAAACTACATTGTTACGGTAGTCGTATCGGCTTCCTTGCATTACAACTGGTCTTCCTGGCTAATTAAAACAAATTTATATTCGAAATGTCAAAGTTCTATAGAACTTGTGCCGATGTATCTTAATATTTGTACCCTTTAGTAACTGTCATTTTTGTCACCCTGTATTTGAATTCAGTAGCAATGCTAGATTTTTCTAAAACTATGTGCTCATGTCCACACCTACATTAAATGTTAGGGCAGTCGTATCTACTTCCAAGCATTGCAACTGATTTTCACTGAAATTTCAAATGAATCTATAGTTAAAATGACAATTTGTGTTGCAAATTTGTCAGTGTGTTTTTACTACTTCTACACTGCACTAATCTTCATTTTTTTTTCATTTTATATTAATAAAAGGCAATTGCAATAGCATATTCTATAAATACATGTGCTGATGGTCATTGGACTCGCATTAAGTATTACATTAGTTTTATTGATATTCATGTGATGTAACTGATCTTTACGACAAATTCAAGATCTTCATTTATAATGTTAATTTTTATTGTAAATTGGTCAATGTGTTTTACTATTTCTTAAATTGCAGTAGTCCCTTTTTGTCATCCTGTATTACTAGAAGACAGATGCAATGCCAGAATATTCTAAAAATATGTGTGCTGATAGTCAATGCAATCACATTAAATGTTAGGGCAGTCGTATTGGCTATCAAGCATTGCAACTGGTCTTCCCGGCAATTTCAATTAAATCTATATTCGAAATTTAATTTTTATTGCATTTTTGCTTATGTATTTAAATAATTTTACACTGCAGTAACTATACATTTTTTGTCATTCTGTATCACTAGAAGACAGTTGCAATGCCAGAGTAATCTAAAAATACAGGGTGTCTATAAAAGAACTCCGGGGTTTTAAAAATTCATATCTCACTAACTATAAAAGATAGCAAAATTTAGTCGATTTCTCTGAAAAGAGTAGCTCAAAAAGTTTTACTCATACCAATTGGGAATGTTTGTATCAACTGTTGGTGGCGCTGCAGGGCGTTGACCTTGAAATGACGTCGCGAAATTTGAAATAATGTCGACTCCGCAACAAAAGGCTCAATGTGTTATTAGACTCATAGAAACGAAGTCTGTAGTTACCGTACAAAGAAACTTTCGACGTAACTATGGTGTTAACCCGCCTTCTGACAAAACCATTCGTCAATGGTGTGGCAACCGTCCCCTCAGACATGCTCGCCAGGACATGGGAAGAGGTAGAATACCGTTTAGACGTCTGCCGTGCCACTAACGGGGCTCATATAGAACTTTACTAAGCGTTAAAAAAAACTTTAAAGTGTAAGCTTGCCAGTCATGTATAAAACATGTATGTATGTTTTTTATTTCATTAAAATATTTTGCCTCAAAACCCCGGAGTTCTTTTATAGACACCCTGTATGTGTACTCATAGTCGGTGCAATTCCATTAAATGTTAGGGCAGTCGTATTGATATTAATGCGTTGCAACTGGTCTTCCCAGCAATTTCAAGGAAATCTATACTTGAAATATATAATTTTTATTGCACTTGTGCTTATCTATTTAAATAATTTTACACTGCAGTAACTATCTTTTTCTGTCATTCTGTATCACTAGAAGACAGTTGCAATACCAGAATATTCTAAAAATATGTGTACTCATAGTCAGTGCAATCACATTAAATGTTAAGGCAGTCGTATTGGCTTCCATGCATTGCAACTGGACTTCCCGGCAATTTCAAGGAAATCTCTGCTCGAGATCTAATTTTTATTGCACTTGTGCTGATGTATTTAAATAATTTTACACTGCAGTAACTATAATTTTTTGTCACTCTGTATAACTAGAAGACAGTTGCAATGCCAGAATAGTCTAAAAATATGTGTGCTCATAGTCAGTGCAACCACATTAAATGTTAGGCAGTCTTATTGGCTTCCATGCATTGCAACTGATCTTTACTGAAGTTTCAAATGAATCTACAGTTAAAAGGACAATTTGTGTTTCAAGTTTGTCAGTGTGTTTTTACTAGTTCTACACTGCACTAATCTTAATTTTTTGTCATATTCAATTAATAAAAGGTTATTGCAATAGCATATTCTAAAAATATGTGTGCTGATAAGTGCAGTCACATTAAGTATTAGATTAGTCTTATTGATATTCATATAATGTAACTGATTTTTTCGACAAATTAAAGATCTTCATTTATAATATTAATTTTTATAGTAAATTGGTCAATGTGTTTTACTATTTCTTACATTGTAGTAGTCACTTTTTGTCATCCTGTATTACTAGAAGACTGTTGCAATACCATGTCATTAAAAAAAAATATGCTTGCTCATCTTTAGTGCTCACACATTAAATATTAAGGCAGTTGTATTGATATTCCTGCAGAGCAATTGGTCTGCCAGAAAATATAAAAGAAATTTAGTGTTAAAACGTTACACTATTTTTTTTCAGTACGTTTCATTTTTATATTGCAGAAATCGTTTCTTTTTATGTGTGTCCCTTTGTTTTACTAGAAGGCAGATGCAATTCCAGGCATTAATATAAATATAGATGTATGCACGTTAAATCCACCAACATTTAACTTTAATTTAATTGTCTTGATTCATGCATCTGAACTAGTTTTCTCGGCTAAACCCAGCTAAATCTATAGCTGATAATTATTTTGCTATAGTAATTATGTAAGGTTTATAATTTTTTAAATGCAATATTTTTTTAACGTTTTCGTTTATTTATCTTTTATGTTGAATTCAAATTCTGCCCTCTATTAAAGAATACAGCTGCGATGGCATATTCTAAAAGCATGTGAACTCATGTTTAGTGCCCCAACCTGTCAATACTGTCTACATGACTGTACCGCACATTCACCGCCATGCATGCAACTGTTTAATGAATTAGGTTAACCCTTTAAAGGTCACCAAAATAAATTCATTGGAATTTAATGTAATTAGTTTTTATGTTATCTACAAACCTTATAAATGTAAAATATATGATGTTTTCTTAGGGGAGTTTGAGGAGTGTTTTAACTGACAAATCCCTTCCCTTGTACCGCTTGAACAATATGCTTTTTTAAAAGTTTAACTATATTGGGAGAACAGTAAATAAAAAACCTTAAAACAGTATAAATAAAATAGCTTAACAATTTATAAGTGTTTGTACAGATAATTTTATTTGGTGCCATAAATGAGATAAATTTAATTACTGATTTCTCAGGTACAGGAAGTTAAAATACATATATTTCAAAAGAAAAAATAAATTAAATGTTAAGCTATCATTTTTTGTAAATTTAAAATGTCAAAAACATAAAAAAATTGAAAAAATCATTCATGTCTCCAAAAAAATTTTTTAATTGCAGAAGTTCTTGATTCTTCATCATTGGCTTCCATACATCACAGATGTATGAAATTGGAGCAGTAAATAATTGTGAAAAGATAAAGTACTCAAAAAAGTAAAGTTTAAAAGAGAACTGTTTAATAGGTGGTTTTACTGCGAAACCACTCTCCGCTAAAGGGTTAATAGTGTTCGTTATAATGTCATTTCTTAATAAATGCGAATATTTTCTAACAAAACGTAGATAATACTCAGTGTAAATCTTATAAACAAACATCAAATGTAAATGGGGAATAAATATAGACAGACTGGAAATCGGACCAGTGTAGTCTGCTTGGATGTTAAGTAATTTACAGCGTAGGTACCACTTTGGATGTAAACATTTAATAGTTTTGGTTGAGTGCTACTGTCTACTTTTTGTAACACGAGGTAAACATTCAATGAATTGGGGAAATAACTATTCACATCGTGACTCTGATGAATTTATTTTTAATGTTTTTAATAGAAATTTCTATTTTTTGAGTGTGTCTTAGCACTCTCGGATATACTTATAAAATTTTATAAAAATGTGTTTAAACTTAGTTCGGTATTTTCAGTTGTCCCCAAAAAAGTATTCTTCCATTCTATTTAAATATAGAGATATTATATTTATATTACATTATATTAAAATATAGATATTTTAAATAACTTGTATTTGATACTCTAATTTTTTTCTATTTTCCATGTTGAATGTTATGTTGGAGATTTTTAAGAGCAAAGGTCTTGTACATTCATCTTTCTGGTTATTGCAAAGAATATGATGTTTGAAGTTTCTGAAGTTTGATTCCTTTTTAGGTAAGTAAATTCAGAGATATACACTTAAGAGCCAAAACATTATGACCACTTGTCAATAACGAGTTGGCCTACCTTTGGCGCGCAACACAGCTTCAACCCGCCTTGGCATGGATGCCACAAGTCCTTGGTAGATGGCCGGAGACAGATTATACCAGATGTTTAAGCAACGGTTACGCAAATCCGAGATATTGCGAATTGGTTGTCTTTGAACTCTGAGCTGCCGTCCCATGACATCCCAAATGTATTCTATCGGATTGAGATCCGGTGAGTTAGGTGGCCAGGACATTAACTGGAATTCAGCATCATGTTCCTGGAACCACTCCAACACAATTTTAGCCTTGTGACAAGGGGCGTTGTCCTGTTGGAACATTCCATTTCCAGATGGAAAAACAGAGGCCATGTAAGGGTGCAACTGGTTCGCAATGATGTTCAGATACCCTGTAGCATTCATGGTCTGCTCTACCACAACCACGGGCACAAACGCCTAAGAGAACATCCCCCAAAACATAATACCACCGCCACCGGCCTACCTTCTGTATTATGACCTACTGTACATTGAGGGAGCAACTGTTCGCCTGGAAGACGGCTTATCCTGACACGACCATCGGCGTGATGAATGACAAACCGTGATTCATCTGACCAGGCAACTCTCTTCCACTGATCCATGGACCAGTCGCGATGTTCCCGGGCCCAGCGTAGGCGCAGTTGGCGATGACGCTTGGTCAGCAAAGGCACACGAGTGGGACGTTTGCTGCGTAGCCCCATATCCAACAGTGTCCTCTGAACAGTGTGCTCCGATACTATTCTACTTGGCCCTGCATTGTATTGGGTTGTCAGCTGAGCCTCTGTCTGGCTTCACCTTGCGAGACAGTCTCTGAAGACCTTTTTCTTTGATAGCGCGTGGACGTCCAACACCATGTCGTCTACTGCTGGTTTCACCGTCATTCATCCACTTTTCATAAGTACTAACAACTGTAGATCGCGAACAACCCACGAGTCGTGCAGTTTCGGAAATACTTGTTCCGAGCCTTCGAGCCATTACAATCTGCCCTCTATCAAAATCGCTTAGATCCGCAGCCTTTCCCATCACACACAGAAGTGAAAGAATGATTCTTCAGACTCTCCAGCAGCAGTTAAATACCACTTCCACCTGATCACGTGCCTTCCACGTCATCCAGGCGAGTTCATTGCAAAATGTAGGGGTGGCCATAATGTTTTGGCTCTTGAGTGTAATTGAGTAGTTTAAATACCCATTTTTAACCCCTTGACTTGTGCTGGCGTATATATACGTCCTGTACAGTCAGTAATTTAACTGTCTTGGTCGTATACATCCGCTTTCTTGTTGTATATTTCTTAGTCATTTCATGTTTGTCATTAAGTACATTCTCTTATATAGCATTTAAATCATAAGAAGTATATGTATACGCATTATGAGGTTAACGCATTAACTGTGCAAAGCATACATATATATATATATATATATATATATATATATATATATATATATATATATATATATATATATCACCATATTTGGTGGCAGAGGCGCAGACCAGTTTTTTTTTTTGCTACGGGAGCTAAAGAACCTAGTTACGGGTTGCATCCACACGCTGGGTCACTAAATGAGCCTAGCTCGATGATTCGTCTATAGGGTCTACTGCGCACTTTAGTTGCGCATCTGGTTGCTTTGATCTTTGGAGAAAAACAGCTTCCGAAGCCATCGTCAACTAAGACCGTTTTATCATCTGCCACCATCATCTACGATAAGCCATACCAACACCTCCTAAAGAAAGAAGGCCTGAGCACACTCACTCTGACGTCACGGGATAAGGCTGACTATCAAAGCCATTCAGTTGAAGCTGTAGTTTTAACGGCAACATAAAAATTTGATTTATTATTTACTGGCGATTATTTATAGCAAATTTCAGTTTTTTTGATTAACATTAACCGTTCTCTGACACAGAATGTATTGCTTTTTGTTTATTCTATCAAATACGCCTAAAATAACACACATTTGTAAAACATAAACACTCTAAAATTTGAATTCTCTAATAAAAAAGAATTAACTCAAGCACAAATTATAATCCTTCCAGATTTTCACAATAACACCTATCATCCCCATAATCAAGATATTAACATACTTTATCTATTATATGGATAGTGCATTAAATATCAAATGGAGTTATAAATTATTTTAAAAAACACTTACTTAAATATGTTTATAGTTTTAAAAGAAAAATGAAACATCCTAGAATTTTATTATTTATGCTTCTTCTACTACTTAGAAATACATTCATAAAATTTTAAGAAATTTCTACATTTAATCCAGGAAATATATTTAAAACTAATTCATCTAACTTCAAGTACAAAAATTTCCTCCAAGTTTTGAAGAGCAAAACCCCAAGTAAACACTGTACTAAATAAGGTAAAAAAAAACATACATTTATATGAAATTTTATTTCTCGAAAACAAAACAAAATCAGAATTTTTTTTTACATTTGATGTTAAAATTAAACACGAGAATGAAAATTTCATTATTAAGAGTAATAATTCTATTAATAGAAAATTAGACTTTAACTTTATATCTTTACACTTGATAACTTGATACATACACAATGAAAATATACATAACATACTTAAGAAAATTTGTTCGAGATATATTAAAATCATTTACAATATACAACCTGTGAGTATTAACCTAAGTAATTAATGCATCAAATATATATTTTAAGTCAGTAAAAACACAGGGAAAGTTATACTGACCTCTTTTGTTGAACTTTGTATTGTTAAAAAACACTGATACAGATAAATTTTTATCAAAACAAACGGAAGAAGTTATTTATGGATTTGGTAACTATATGTGCAAAGAATATATTAATCTTCATATCCAAAAATATCCAACGATTATACAGTTCGTTTTGGGATACACAAATTGAAAGTTCTGCCACAGAATTGAAAATATATTTGGATTTTTCCACAAATTCTAAGCTCTCTTCAATGGCTTTTGATAATACTTTTTCCTCTTTCATAACAAGAGACGGTACAGTATTTTAGTATGTTACAAATAAAACAGTTTTTTATGTTATAAAATAATTATCTAAACAGAAATTCACTATATTTTTTAAAGTATTAAAAGGGTTATATCCAAAGGTCAGCTTCAATGATATATAATATATAATTACTTTATTCTTTTAGTTGATTTACAAATGAAAATACAAAAATTTCAACCGTCTATACAGATAGGAATATTTTTCAAATATCAAACAATCAATTTATTATCAAAATATCTAATTCTAAATGACGTTTTAATGATATAAAAGTTAATACTACATTATATTTTGAACTGTTTCTTTTAACTAAATTTAGAAAAAAATACAATATTTAACATGTTTTTTTGCATAATTTTAATTAAGTAAATTCTAAAGAAATTGTAATATTGCATTGTAAAATTTGATAGTATTTATGACAAACTACATTTTAATAGTTGAATAAATTTTAATATATATGTTTAAAAAACATAAAATATTCTTATTTATTCATCAAATTTCTTCATATACGTTAGTCAAAACAAAAGTACTGTCTATAATCTAGAGTAACTGTAAAAAAAAAAAAATCTACTTTTTAAGTAGGGGTTTAATTTTATATCTTATGCAACTATTGGAAGGAAAACAAATGAAACATTAGCTTCTCCGTATATCTTTGGAGTACCTGGCCCGGTTTGGCATATCTCCAGTAAGCAAGGTAGGATATTTAACAAGGGGATGGGTCATAATAAATATATTCTATATCAAGATGCCAGTTGCAGTACGGTTATAATACAATAGTAAAAAGGAAAATATATAAATACATGTAAAGTAAATAAATATTAAAAAGTTAAAGAAGGCCTTTAAGTAAAAATATCAGAAGTGGTTAAAAAAACGATAAAATGCGAGTAAATATGATTGAAAAGAATAAAAATATCTGAAAAAAAAAGAGAATCGTACAGAAACAAAATTATAAATTTAGCATAAGTAAAATTTTACAGTATGAAAGAGTGGCGTATAAAAGTAACATTATTATGCAAATGAAACAGTAATTACATAAATAATTAACTCCTTAATCGCATAATTCCCGGGAAAAGGTCATAAAAGTGCACATTTTGTAATCAAGGATATCATATAAATCTATGTATGTTTAATATATGCCTTCATATTTAACTTCTGAGTTCATTTTGAGTTTAAAATGAAATTATTTTTTTTTTTATGAAAATCCAATATTCATGGTTACGACTAAATTTTGGTTTTCCAGCAAATAGTAAGAATTGAAAAAAATGTTTTAAACGTTGAAAGAACTTTATTAAACTTACGTATAATATAAATATTTACAATATTTTCTTGCGTGATATATCTTAAAGCATGAGATGCAAAGTCCAACAATCACAACCTGAGCAGTAATACAGAGTTTTCTTCCTGCATCTCCTATTGTTTTCATCTTTTTAGGAACAACAAACTTTCCATTCTCCTCATGGTTGCGATTTCTTAGCCTCCACGCTACGTCAAATTGTTCACAAATTCATGATGATGACCTCAAACGATGATTCACGGGTTGCCCGGGCGTGGAAAAGGTGGCATTTGCCATGGGTGAGCAGTCATAGGGGCTTCGCACCGTGAAGAAAATGGGGTCCGAAAGAGGGCGATTCGTCCCAAGTAGAAATAAGGAAAAGTTGAAAAAAAAACCTTTCTTATTATACAATCTAATGTGTTTAAAAATTATTCTTTATAAGTTTCTTATTTTTTAAAATGCTTCTAGAGACTAAACCTATTATAGATTCGTACAAAATGCTTACCAAACACTTCTGATAAACCTTAATATAATTCAGGGTATTCGTTTTAAATTTTGAATTTTTTTAAAGCTATTAAAACTAAATTTATATATAGAAATTTGTCAAATTTTTACGAAAATTCAACGTCTAAATAAAAATGTAGTCCCCTCAAATAAACTATTAAGTTTATCAGTAAAATAATACCCCCAAAGTGTTAAAAAATATTTTAAGTGAAAAATAGAAAGAAAATAAATTTTAAAATTAATATTCTAGGAATATTTTAAGAATAAACAAAATATTTTGAGTTCTCTCTTTTTTTTTTTTTTTTTTTTTTTTTCCTGAATCCTTTGTCCCCCGTCTTGTTTATTCTTTCTACAAAATGTGGCGTCATTCTCGCAAATAGATCGCGATACAGAAAACTGTGAGCACTGTCACTTTAATCATGGCCACCCGGTATATTCTTAGAAAATGTTTATCAAACACTCCTAATATGCCTTAATACAAATCCAGGTATTCATTTTAAATTTTAAAGTTATTTAAACTAAATTTAAATTTAGAAATTTACCAATTTTCTATGAAAACTGAACTTTCAAATAAAAAATATTCCCCCTAAAAACTATTCAGTTTATTAGCAAAATAATACTTTCAAAGAGTTTAAAAATATTTGTAAGTATTAATAAGGTAAAAATAAAAGAAAAATTAATGTACTAGGAACATTTTAAGAATTAAAAAATTTTTTCAGTATTTTTAATATGCATGATAGGAAAAAAAATCATGTTTACATATTTTCTCACTATATATGGAGGTAGGGGCACAGACCAGTTTTTGCGAGTTTATTCTGAATATGTATGGTAGAAAAAAAATGTTTACATATTTTCTCACTATATATGGAGATAGGGGTGCAGACCAGTTTTTGTGAGTTTATTCTGAATATGTATGGTAGAAAAAAAAATCATGTTTACATATTTTCTCACTATATATGGAGGTAGGGGCGCAGACCAGTTTTTGCGAGTTTATTCTGAATATGTATGGTAGAAAAAAAATCATGTTTACATATTTTCTCACTATATATGGAGGTAGGGGCGCAGACAAGTTTTTGTGAGTTTATTCTGAATATGTATGGTAGAAAAAAAATCATGTTTACATATTTTCTCACTATATATGGAGGTAGGGGCGCAGACCAGTTTTTGCGAGTTTATTCTGAACATGTCGGATAGAAAAAAAAATCACGCTTACATATTGTTTCGCTATATATGGAGGTAGGGGCGCAGACCAGTTTTTTTGCTACGGGCGCTAAAGGACCTAGTTACGGCCCTGGTTTTTGGCTCTGTGCTTTTGAACACTCCTGCCTGCGAATATCACGGGCGCAGGATATATAGGACGAAACTTCATCACGTGAGAACCGTGGGAGTGTCGGTCTACTAATAACATCAGTCTGGGTCTAACTTCCCCGATTAAATTGAATCCGTGTTGTTATTAAAAAACCCCACTGTATTTATACGGAGTGACATTTATTCATTTATAGACATTTATTTTTGTTATCAATTAGTATAATAATTTAGATATTACAATATTGAAAAGTGTATATATAGTTAGGATAATATAGAGACAACTTCAATGGAGTTATTTAGTTTCTTACCAGTCGAGGTTTCTGACACAGTTAAGCTGCAGTTTGGGTAGTTTTATATCTTTATATCTAAAATTCTTCTGTACGTGTGTTTGTAATAGAACTCCTCCTAAACGGCTGGACTGATTTTGATGAAATTTTGCTTATGTAATTAAGTTGATTCGAGAATGGTTTAGATTCACAATTTAATTCAATAGAAAATTTTTTTATTAATAATCCAGAATTGTGCGCTTATTGAGATTATTATATACCGCTTGAAACCGTACATTGGCAACGTATCTGTGGAGCAGTGGTCAGTGCAACGGGCTTCAGTACGAGAAGTCTCAGGATCGAATCCCCGTACTGGCGATGCGGGAGTTCTAATTTAATCTAATTACCTTCGTGATGATTGTACGCGTGGTGGCATCAAGTATTTTTAAAATAATTTTTTCCTTAGTTTTTCATCAAAACGGTCCAGTTTATAAATTATTTAAAAACATTTCTCAGTATTTGGATTTACAGCGTTAAAACAGGACAGCGTCTGTCGGGTATAATATTTTTTAAGCTATAAAGTACAAGAGCTAGTAGGAACTTTCATATCTAAAAGGTCGAACGATGACCGAATGGTTAGAGTGCTGGCCTTCGGAACCGGAGTTCGTGGGTTCGACTCCCACTATGGTATGGATGTTCGTAGACGTTCGGAAACGGTTTTAAGCAGTAGGTCCCTGTCTCAGTAGCCCTCGGGTTGCAAAAAGTAGATAGCACACCAAACCAAATATATATATATATATATATATATATATATATATATATAAACAAAAATTTAAATTAAATAAAAAAAAAATAAAATAAAAATATCTAAAAGATAAGTTAACTGATCCAGGCAGAGAATGGTAGATGATGAATGGCAATCTTAAGATTTGACCCTCCCATAAGAGAATGCTGCTGGGGTGAAAGAAGTTAAGGGTAAACAGCTCAAAGGGTGTGAGGGGATGATTGAAATCTATGTTTCAGGAAACAATCCTAATGCTGGGAATGAGCCAAATGGACGAATGAAATTTTACGTAAGTTACGACCTAATATAAGCCTTTCATCCCTTTAGTGGGTAAAAGAACCGAAGGTAAAGCATACTTGGAAATTAAACACTGGTGATTCTGCGTAAGATGGACCACCTAACAGCAACATATGCTTCCTACCCCAGAGCCCTTAGTCTCGGAAACAGATTGGTACCCTAGGCCCCGGCCACCTAGGAGTTTAGTTTTACGACCTAATAAGTTCAAATTTTCAGTCTGAAATTTATTATGAATGGTGAATTATAAAATTAAGTTGATCGGTACTTTAAAAGTGATGAGAAGTAACAAAGATATCTGCTAAATGCACGTAGTGATGATTAGCAATTATTAAGAAGTAACAATAGGAGTGAAGTATGTCATTAACCCATTAATACCCAGCATACCTTTAAAGGGATGGCTACAAAACAACGGTATGTACAAATTTTACGATTTTTCGGAACGCGGTTTATTTTTTTCAAAGGTAGAGGGTAGTCATACATGTAATCTACCTGATTTTTGAATATCTGTCGTTTAAAAATTTGCAATTTGCATTAAGGTATCCGTCTACGTTCTGAGAACTTTTTTCTTTAAACGTAGAAACTAGCTCATGTTTTTACATTTTTAGATTAATTTTTTATATTATCATAGAGAATTGCACTTAAAAAATTTATTCCTGGAGAAGTTTTGTAAAACTTCTAATAAATGAAGAAAATTTAGTAAAAAAATTGGGTTTTTTCAAAAGGTCTAATTTTTTAATAAATTATTTCAATATTTTATGCAGCAACACATTTCTTATACACTGGACTAGTGAATCACTAATCTAAAATCTTTGCTTAATTTACATTTGGTAAAAAATTTTGGTCCTTCAAAATCACCCACATTGAGTTTTTAACGAATTTTTATTATCTTTATATCTAACTATGAGTGTAACATCATTAAAAATAATCCAAATTTAAAGCTTTTAGGTCATTCACTAGTAAATTTTATCAAAAGCATTCATTATAAATTTCACCAAAATATTTTTAGAACTTTTTGAGAAATCACATTTCAAGTTTTAACATTTTATTAAAAATACCGTTCTGAGAAAAACGCATTTGAAGTTTATGGAAGCAATTTTAAGTATTAAAAAATTAAAATACATGTTTAAAATTTCCCCACACTTTCTTGCTCCGAAACTTTCTAATTGCCAAGTTGCTAATTATTAAAAATACTAGGAAAATGTTTAAACTAATCTTGATGAAAATTTAAAAAGTTTTGTCCAAAAAATGCTCTTCAAAAGGCTTTAAATTCACAACTTCCGGTTCCGAAATCGGTACTTCCGTTTTGTTTTGACAGTTGTCACTGATGTTTAAATAGCTGTAACTTTTCTTTAAAATGCCGTAAAGACAAAACAAAAACATATTTAGAAGCCTGAAAGTTTAAATTTTACAATAAATAAATAAAAAAGTATGATTTTTGGCAAAAAATGACGTTTTTAACGTAGGATACCTTAATTCCTAAATTTTGCTTGTAGAGTGATGATATCCCAAGATTAACAGAATTCACTGAAAATGGTATTTTTGTTGTTAGATTGATTCCTACTTTTTTTACTCTACTTTTCACTTACATACTTTATTTTTAATAGCCCGTATCTAAAGTACAATTAAAAATAAAGTATTTTTAAAATAAATAATTTGTGCCTTAATTCTTCAGCTCCCAGCTTGTCACATTTGATGTGTTTTTTTTTCTCTTATGTCAAAAATAATGTACTGAAACTAGGATTGCACATTATGCCTTTTAAGCATTTAGGGCCATAACTTGCGTTCCTAGCTTTGAACACAAAAAATATTTTGGACATAAGAGAAAAAATATATATATCAAACGTGATTTCTCTAGGAGCGAAAGGGTTAGGGCATTATTTGAAGCATCTTCTGGATATCCATAAGACATCCTGATATCCAGAAGGCGACGTAAAATGGACGTCGTATATGCATCTCAGACATCCAAGCAATATGAAACATAACGTCCTCACGACCTCTATAAATGGACGTCCAATTTAAGACTTCCTTTCGACATACTTTGGAAGTGGATAAATGTCCAGAGGAAAGCCACTAGCCATCCAAAAATCGATGTCTCATTTAAGACACTCATACGACATCCATGCGACATCATGTCACACATCGTAACGACCCTCGAACGACCCAAAATCGAAGGAAATTTTTGACTCCCCGCGACATCGGGGAAGACGTCCGAAGGCAAAGTCGCGACATCCTGTGGACATTTGGTCTGCCCAAAAGAGACGTCCATACGACATTCTGTGGAGCTTTTGTGCTATGTGGGTATAAATTCACTTACGGCAAGAACATCGACTAAAATTAGAAATAGCTCAATAATAAAGCTCCACTTGCATGTGGTACCAAATAAAGCCTTACCACGAAGGGTATTGTTTTATAAATGGTATAGGTTATGTTTAACTAAAATATATTACACTATACTTATATTAATAAACTTGTATATATAGGTTTATACTTTAAATTTTCAGACCGAACGGATAGCCGTAAAAAACTAGATGCGAGAGAAAAGACCGCGAAGTTATACAACCCATAGATGGCACAAATAATATACTCTAATTAGCATACAACAAGGAATTCTTGAAAACGTGTTTTTTCTTATATGCTGAGAATTGAATAGAAAAAGTTATTGTTGAAATGTACTTATAGTTTACTACACATACTCATTACATTGAGCTACCTATAGCTTTAACCCAGATTATGTGCTTGGCCAAAATGATTAACACGTTGACGGACACTTGCATCTATAGCCGTCAAAGTGAAGGTTCATCATCGTTCACAGCTCATTATGTGACATGACAATAGTCGTCCAGAACGAAACGGTCGTTTTTAGACACTATGGCTAGAGCGGCACAAATGTGCATTTACCGGCGTAAAAAGTAGAAGCCTAATGTCATGTTTTGGAAACAATTGTTTAGGTTGAATTTCATTTTTCACACCGAAAATGTGTAATAACTATAAAATTATAGTAAATTTTTTGTCATTTATTTATTTTTGTTTGATAATGAACTAACATTTCGTGTAAAACTCCCAAAAATACTTTCTTGCACACAAAAATTGCTTATTTGAGTCATTAAACCTGTCATTTACGTTTTTAAATTCTTGCTGTTATAGCCGCCATCGTCCCATTACTTAGTGTTAGTCAACTGGCGCCACTACGGGCTATAGCTGCAACCTCATTAAAGGTGCTGAATTACTCAAAATTAAGTTTATTCAGCACTTCGCGTGCGGGCAACGTATTTTTACGTTTCCTGCAGTCTGTCACTGAGCGCAGGTCACGTAAAAATACTATTTAGTCGATTTGTGGTGGATACCCGCTAACCACCACAAATCTACTAAATATGTATATGTATGTGTGACATATGAGGGTTGTTTGCTTTGCTATGCAACGCTTTGCATTTTTTCTTTCCACAAGTTAGGATTGTCGAGTTACTCGATCTTTTGTTGCATTATTTCGTCCTCAATCGAATTCCTAGCTCCAGAACGTACAAGTCGTGTTTTGTCAATTTGAAGCTTGGTTTTTTATTGTTGAATACAGAATTGATAAAATGAGCCGTTGTGACAAAGATGATAATGAAGAAATATGCGCTGACAGATTGTCGGACTTTAATTTTAAGAATCGTTTATTTTTGTGATTTCGTAAAAATATTGTTTTTTTTTGTTAAATAATCGTACAGTATATATTAAAGTGTAAAATAAAAAAAATTTCGTTCATAAAAACAAAGTAGTTTTCGATTTACTGCAATTTTTTTTTGAATAGCTAAACTTTCGCGCGATTCACGAAAAAAACGCCCGCTGCAAGCGTAAGTTGGCGATGAAGTATACCCGCATGCCAAGCGTTAAGCAGAAAGAGCAAAACTATACTTCTAATATTCTAAAAATTACAAAAACATATAGTGTCAATTTTCCAACTTCACTTGTTCCTACTTTCCGCCATGGTGTTAACACTTTATTCTGAAAACTTAACATTTTACTATACTTATATTCATTATTTAAGATTTCTTACTTATACAATCGGGATAGTACTGAGGCATCAGCCTTTAACGATTAAATTATCTCGCAGCATTTGACGATTAATTTATATATGAGGTGGTGACTCCAGTCCTATGACTTACTCGGACAAAGTTGAAAGAAACGGGGCCGTACACCTACGGGCAACGAGGGACGGTTCTAACATCAGTTGAGGCATCAATGTCCCAAAGTAGACTTTGACATCAATAGCTGTCTCCGATAGACATCATGCAGCATATTAAATCATTTAACTCGTGTTTCTGTTCTGTTTTGATTTAACTGGTCAAGATTCATGTGTCCTTAAAAATGTAGAGAGCGCATCAATTTAGAAGTGTGAAAAAGAAACATTTCGGTTCTTCTGCCTATTCGAAAAGGATTTGAAATGTTTTATACTTTATAGAAATATTAATTTTATACTACTATTTAATCATTGCCTTTTAACATCATATATAAAGCTCATTAAATGTTACATAGCAATGCAAATTTAAAAAATTAAATGTTAGTATTCTGGCCTTGCAAAGAATTGTTTTGCTGAGTCAAAACTAAATAGTATCAACGACTAAATGGTACTTTTCAGATACATCAAATTCCTTTTTATTTGTATGTTAAGCTGCACTTACTGCAAGATTAATTATCAAAATTGTTCCTGCAAGTCTTTGATCAGGTTTTCTGGTGGATAACAGCCCTATGTTATCAAATGGAAGAGTGGCGAGTCTTTGGCCAGTTTATTGTAATTAGGTTCATGCAAATTACATCAAAAGTTAAATCATCCACATGTTAATTTTATTGCTTTGAAAATTAAACATAGATTAACTAAAACTGTTTTTTTTTTTTTTTACACAAAAGTGGATGTTTAAGGTTAAACTTTTCTTTAGATCAAGGTTTCCTTTAGAACAGTATTCTATTCCCAAATGACCAAATATCAGTTTGTGACGCTTTTGTTTTTAATTATAGGTCATTGTTAATCATAGTTACAATAGAAATGTCTTAAATTAACTCAAAACTAACAAAGCGGGAAAAGGATTGGGTTTTACCCTTGGTTAATTCGCACTCAGCACATCCAACACACAGGGCATGACGAAGATACTTTTGTGCCCAGTGCACAATCCAATTTTTGTGTCCTCCACCCCCATGTAAATTTATAGCGACAAGTTATCATAATTACAATCATATAAAAATCATAACATTGAATTAGCAAACAGATTTAAGAAATTATCATTAAAGTAATATTTAAAATCAGAAACACCAAATTTTCATTTTACGTAATCATTATCTCTTCTTAGCCTTGCTAAAAATTAAGTACTTTTAAAGAACTAGAGAGACCCCCTTTTTTAATTTTTACCTTGTCTCACACTCACAAGCTCTGTTTTGTAGAAAATAAATAATAGAATTAAAAATAATTTAAATTGATGATTTAATGGTTTATAGTGGTACGTTGCTAATAATCTGTCTTATAAATATGCAATAACCCATAGGATAAAAAGAGCACCAGGTTCGTTGAGGAATTATCAGGTAAATAAAAGTAAAATTAAATAGGAAACCATAAGGCGATTTCACGCAGTTGGGCAAATCTCAATTTATGACAATTCTGTCTTTAGTTTCAAACGGAAAGGCAATTTGTTTGTCTATTGGCTGTTGTAAAACTGAAAATGAATGGGAAGGGCATTATAGTAGTTCGTGACGTTGCAACAAATTGTTCTATAGAGTTCACGACAAACACAATTACCTCGTACAATAATTTATTAAAACTTAACGGTGGTAGAATATGTTTGCAATTTTTCTCCACTTAATGTGTTTCAAGACGAGTGGATCGGGACAGCCAATTTCAGTGCTACAGTTCCATTTGGAAAGTTCTTGGCTCACTGGCGCCATCTATTTACTAATATATTAACTAAAACTATTGTATGATCTTGAGCAGTTTTTCTATTTTATTTTACCTTTTTGACGATATTTTAGTTTATTTCTCTATTTTATCTTTTTTTTATATTTTTTAATTTAAAATTTTTTAATTTCATTTTTGTTAGTTTAAGTTTATAAAATTAATTTTTGCTAAGAAGTGAGCTTGACAAGTTTTTGCATAATTTTTAATATTTTATTTACATTTTTGACAATTTTTAAAATTAATTTTTATTTTTACTGTCAGTTTTGTACATATATCTGGCCTTCTGCAAATTTAGAGGTACAGGGGGAAACTTAAAAAGCTGCTTTTAAAATATTTTGATTGTACTCATTTTCATTATTTTCTGGTTTTTATTTTGTATCCATTGCTCCATTTAAAAGAAATTTCAATATAGTACTTTAGAAGCTTATATTTTTCTATCAAAGGATATTCAAGAAAAATTCTCTTTGGCTTATGAATATTCTTTGATAGAAAAATGTAACCATATTATTATAACATTTTTTCAGAACAGTGTTTTTATCTTTAAAAATCGGGCTGTTTACTGCCCATTATAGACAGCTTGAGGTATAAAGTTTATAATAGCAAAAATTGATTTTAAAATAATAAAAAAAGATAAAAAAAATTTACAGTTAAAAATAAAAATCAATTTGAAAAATTGTCAGAAATGTAAAAAAATGTTAGAAATAAAATAAAATATTAAATTATAAAAATAATAAATATTAAAATTAATAAATTTATTACAGTAAAATATTAGAAATACTAGCACTTCTCAAGCTCATTTCTTAGCAGAAACTAATTTTATAAACCTAAAACGAAAGACACTAACAAAAAAAAAATAAAAAAATTAAATTCAAATAAAAAGGAGAAAATTGACTGAAAATATTGTCAAAAATGTAAATAAAATAATAAAAAAAACTATCCAATTAATTGAATAGTTTTAATTAATATATTAGTAAATAGATGGCGCCACTGAGCTAAGCAATTTTCTACCGGAAGTGTAAGCACCTAAAATTGGCTGTCCTGATCCACTCGTACTTAATGTGTTTCAAACAGTCGACTAAAATTTTCGTGCCCAATTCACGTGCTCAAAGTGCCGGTGCGATAATTAGGCCTTGCCAACATAATCTCTTTAATGAATGTTATAAGCTTAATGAAGCTGATTTTCTAGGGCATGGTTTACAATTTATGCGAAAAATGTAAGCAATGGCAAAAACTGAGTTGTCTCGTTTCAAAATGCACAAGGTTAGTTGTCAAATCATTTTATCGTGGTTTCAGGCAGATTAAAAAATTTTAAAAAATTAAAAATAATTGATCAGTTTTTTAAATGGTAGTTTTCAAGTAAACGGGATTAATTTGTACATGCAAACATGACACGGGTTGGACATACCTTCACTGCAGTGCAATATTATTTGAAATTTGGAGCAGTTAATTGGGTTTCAAGTTGGAACAATTTTGATTCTTCCTTACATAAATATTAAAAAAAAAGTTACTTTTTATACTAATGTAGGTCATTATTATGACAATATGGGTCTAAGACTCTCTCATAATGTTTGTGAAAATATAGTAAGAAATGTATAAAAATTTTGTACAAAAATTATACAACCTAATTTTCTCTCAGATCTTTTATATCATTTGTTTCCTGCTTTTCTGCTAGAAAGTGACCACATTATTACATTTATAACAAAAATTTACACGTCTGCGTTAATAGATATTGTTACGAAATTCTAGCGTAAAGTTAATTGGATTGAATAGATTTTGGCTAAGACAAAAACAATAAAAATTTATTAACACTCCAAATGAAATACAATTACAACGGATGGCGATAAAACTTGGCAGCTCTCTGGCAAACTTTTTCAGAGTAATACTGAGAGCATTAACACAGGTTCTACTTTCACCAGACCTGAGGGCGAACTGACCTTTTATGCAGCTATTGAAGAGTTGACCGGGGACCTTGGCCGAAGGCCTTATACCCTGTAGCAAGTTCAGAATTCAAAATCAGGTGTCTGGTCTTTTAAGATGAAAAACAGTAAGTATAAAAATGCAGATTTTAATGATGGGATGAGATAAATTGCTAGGCCCTTAACAAGTTAAATAAAGGAGAGTTTTGTTGTGAATTTTATTAAGTAGGTCAATGTTAGATTGGAATGAAAACGACCAAATTGGGGCGGCGTTCGTTGCAGCTGGCAAAACTACTGCTTTGTACAAGAGCATTTTATTTTTAATAGAGAGATGGGGGCCGTAAATTAGTGAACGAAGCTCACAGATTCTGGCATTCATACAGTTTTTAATGTTGGTTATGTTTCCTGAACGTTAATATCTTATCTAGAGTGATACCTAAGTATTTATTAGAGTCACCTCAGCTAATCACCTCGCTGTATAAGTACAATCACGGAGGAATTTTAAATGATCGACTAAAATAAATTGCCTGGCATTTGCCAGGGTTTATTTTAATCTTCCATTTTTATTAAACCAAGTTTCCAGAGCAGAAAGGATTTTGAATGTAAGCGCTAAAGCTATCTATGTGTAGGGCAGAAGTAAAAATTGCAGTGTCGTCAGCATAAAGTGCAAGTGAAGTTAAATCAGATTTAGGGATATCATTAATGAAAATATTGAATAAAGTCGGACCAAGAATCGAGCCCTCTTGGACTCCAGCAGTTATTGTTCTGTTGTTAGAATAAGTGTTGTTGACACGGACTTTGAAGGAACGATTGCAAAGGTAGTGTTTAAAAAGATGTATCATTGCATTAGGCACACGGAGTTTAATTAATTTGTAAATGAGTTCTTCGTGTGTGATGCGGTCAAAAGCCTTTGCAATGTCTAAAAAGAGACCTACAGTTGGGTTTTTTTTTTTTTTTTTGTGTGTGTGTGTGTGCAATTCCTCGCTAGCGAGTTCAACAACCCTAAGTAAACTGGTGTGTTGTACTGTGTTGAAGGCGAAAGCCAAACTGCTCTGGAATAATAATGTCGTTTACGTCTAGGAAAGTCTGTAGGCGGTTGAGTATTACACGCTCGATGACTACTTTACTGAGGCTACTTAAGACTTATAGGTCAGTAATTTACCGGCATAGTTAAATTACTTTGAGGTTTGGGTATAGGGCAAACAATGGCTGATTTCCAAGTATTCGGAAAGTAATGAAATTTTATAATATAGTTTATTATTGCAGTGAAATAAATGAGAATATTTGGAGATAAACTTTTAATGCATCTATTATTAATTTTATTTATGCCGGGAGCTTTACTATTTTTAAGGTTTTTAATTATTTCTCTAACTTCCGCTATGCTTGTTTTGGGGATGACTGAAGTGATTGGTAAATTCATGAAATCATTAATAGTATCATTAACGTGCGAATCGTGCTCTACGTTCACTAAATCAGAATTTGGAGCAAATTGTTGCGCATACACGGTAGCAAAGGCTTCAGCTTTACCGAAGGGATGAAAGTGTGTCGTTGTGGCTCCAACAATTGGTGGGAAATGATACGCGGACTTACCGCGGAGTCTTCTCTGGAATTTCCAGATCGAATTATCGTCTACGCTAAGTCCGGAGATAAATTCTTCCCAGCGTTTATCTCGATGAACTCGAATTTCTCTCTTGGCAGAATTACTGAGAGCAATATACTCTTGCCTAGAGACAGGGGTTCTAAGAAATTGGTATAATTTTCGTGCAGTATTTCGTTTTTTAATTAGAATTTTGATGTGCGAAGGGAGCTCATGAATCCGGGGATTCTTCGCCACCTTCGACGAATTTAGAAGTGCAGAATTTACATCATTAGTAAGTTTAGTTACTGCATTGTCAATATCAGTAGTGTTACGAATTAAGGGGAAAATTAATTTATTACAGGTAAGAGTATCTTGGAACTGCTGCCAATCTGTGTAAGTAGAGGGGGGGACTCAAGAGCTTCGATTCTTATATCCACGGTCAGAAATACTGACACATGGTCCGAGTCGAATAGATCAAAAGTCTCAGAAGTAATTTTATAGGGAATATTCTGGGCGAGAGCATAATCGATAACACAGAGGGGCTATCGTTATGAGCAAAATGGGTGGGCGAATTTGGATAGTGAATATTTAGATAAGGAATGCTACCGATTAACTTAAGAAGCTCTCTCTCTACCTTTCCACACCTCTCTGACCTTTTATGAGAACTCACGGCCGCTTTATATAGCTTTCAGGTTTCTGGAAATTTCCACAATCTTCTTGTAAAATCGAGAGACAGGGGGATCGGCAATAAATGTCACCAAGTCGCAATATATTTTTGCAATTTGGCAATATACCTTTAAACTTGGCCCCAAAAATGAGTCTCCCATAACTTCGCCAAGAAGCCAGTATCTCGCCAATTTGGCGATATACCATACAAATTACATGTTTATAGCATTCTTGACAATATTCTTTTTTATTGCAAGAAAACTTAAAGCTTATAACATTTTAGAAAATTTAAACACATTTATCTAATTTAATGATGATTTAACAGGTCCGGGATGCGAATTTCAAATTTCTACACCGAACTTGCAACCGAGAGTGTGACTTATGCTAGCAGCAACTGATGAACAAGCTCATTTTCACCACTGATCACGGGACATTCTAGGTGATGCCACAAGTGTAATGTAAGCATTGTTTAAGTGTTTACTTTAAGATAGTGTTCACTGTTATTTAAGATTGAAATCGCCCTAATTCTTATCTAACTTCTCTTAATAGCTTACCATATTTTAAGATACCATAGGAATTATAATTTTACGTTTTGATGAGGATCGAATCAAACCTTGGTTTGATGCAAACAAAAATAACTTTGTTAATATAAGTTTTGTTACAGCTTATCAAAATCTTTTAAAAGTGTAATATTCTAATTAATGAGGCAACATAAAATTAAAGTAAGATGCTATGCAGACCGATATTTTAAGTGTTATTGGGTATTTTATATGCATTATTACTTTCTTATATTAATATATAAAATATATATTAATATGTAATATCTTTTACATATAACTTATTAGAGTGTAACTACAGTAGCTTTTAGCTTATTAGTAATACTTATTACAGTGTAACTACAAAGCTTTAAGTTTATTAGTAATTGAGTGAGAAAATACAAATTCTTTAATTATATAGTTATCAATATAATTTGAAATGCGTTCACAAGAAAATATTATTCTACTCATAAAATTCTCAGATAAAGTTTCTTAAATTTTCCATGTAAGATACAAGTTACTCTACCTAATATGCATTTTTTTTTAAAAATTTTAAATGAATTCATTTATCCAATTTGAAAAATTCTTGTGGAAAATAATTTTAGTAATGTCTATATCAATGAATTTTGATACACATCAATTAACATAAACTTCGCTTAGGAAATTAATATTAAAATTTACTTGTATAATGTCTGAATTTTGTTTTGTAGAAATCTATTACATATCTCTTTAATAAACCAAATTTAAATACTTATAAAAATAATAAAAAATATATTTATTTTTTTGTTACTTAAAACTGTTCTCACTCGTTCGGGTGTTAAAATATATTTTTAATATAAACGTTAATTTTAACTTGTTAATAAAGAACGTATTTCTAAAATTGAATCTAACTTAAAAAAAAAAAACCCATACGTTTAAACATATTTAATGTTTTTAAAACACTTTTATAATTTTACCCCCTTTTACTTGGGGTGGTGGTGTTAATTTTGATATGCACTTACCTCATGGATTTAGCAGTTAATGAATTTCGAATTTCAATAATCACAAATCTTAAACTTTGGGTTTAAAGAGTTATCTTGAAGTTAAATAATAAATGTGAATGTTCAACAGTAATTAAGAATCAAATGAGGTAACTGCTTACCTTTTGTTAATTCTGGGGACTTGCATGAAGAATCTGTAAAAATTGAATTAGGGATGAAAACAGAAAATGCCTGTTGAACACACTCTTTTTATTACAACACGTCACGATAAATGGAGAATAAAAGGAGTAATGAATAAAGAATTATGAATTATGTTAGGCTCTAAACACGTTTCATAGATGAATAAGAATAGAATACATGAATATGAATAGAATTACATTTAAAATCCAACTCCGAATCCTAACAGATTTAGTCTACTACACATATAGTTTGGTTTTCACAATAACTGAATAGCGCCATCTATAGTTCCGTGGCGAAATTATTCTAACACCTCTCTAAAACGAAAAAAAAAAAAAAAAAATTACTCTCGTAGCAATAATTTTTGTCCAAAATTTTACATATGTACCTAATTTATTATTTATGTAAGATCTAAGTTCAGCGATAAAACGTATGAAAATAATGCAGATGATATTTAAATAATTTAAAATAAGAAATGATTAAATGAGATGGTTAAAGGAATAACGTCATAATTCTAGAAAAAATGTTACATTTACCTATTTATTATGGGATAAATTGATAAATTTAATCGCTTGCTCTTATTCGGGGGGAAATAGGGCTCGAAATAATGGCATTAAACTGTCAAAAAGGAACGGGAAGGGGTAAATTTCGAATGCTTTAAAGACGGCAGAATTCTTTGCTGTGATATGAAGGATGTTAACTTATTAAAGACGGGAATTCCCGTCTTTTATTTTTCAACTGTTGGCGACGGATAACGGAAATTAACTTTTTTGGATTTTTTTTGTTATCACTTTAAAAACGTACAGGAACTGAGGCTAGACACTTTTCAGCGCATACCGTCTTCAATGTGTTAATACAATTTATTTTCGAATGAGATGGATAGTTTAGGAGAAGACAAATTTTACGCGCTTTAAATTTTGCTAACCCTAACTCATCAAGAATCCAATATGGATGTTTCTATCCATTCTGGGTCTAAACACTTCATAAATTCTTGAACAGACAGATAACTTAGGCTATTATTAGAAAGGGATGATATCTATTAATTTTTAGACATTAAATTGTTATAATACATGAAAAAGTAATATATTATAGTATAGGAAGTTTTAAATAGTTAGAAAATTATAGTCTGTATCGGTTATATGGTCAGCTCAGCGGTCCAGAAAAGTCGGACCATGTAAGCGGAGTAATCGTATATGTGGAACAATACAACCCTATTGAATTGTGGCAGGATTATATTCACCTATCAGAATGTAGTACTCATAAACAAATAATTATACTTTTAAGAGATTTTAAAAAATTAATTCGAGAAGTAAAAACTACATTAAAAATGTGCAATATTTTTTTTTGTGTGTGTGGGGAATATATTAGCTTTCTTTACTAATCAAAGTACAGCACACGTGCATACGTACATTTATGTTCAATGTATTTAAAAATAATCAGGTATATAAGTTTGCTTCCTTTTGTTAGTTGTTAACACAACTTTTTGTAAGTCCCTAATAGCCTTTAAATGCACATCTGCTGCTTCGGAATTAGTAAAATTACACCTGAGGTCATGTATGAGAGAGATAACTTACACCAATAAACAGACAGATGTCCACTTCTTATCAGTGAAAGGCGAGAACAGAGAGAAGTGGAAAACTCTGACGATGAGTCTACACAAACAAGAAAGGGAGGAAAATAAAGACTTGAATTCAGGTCCTCTCCGATTTCGCACTGACTTCTTAAAAAAAAAAAAAATAAAAATAAAAATAAATAATAAAAAAAAAACGGAAACACTTTGAAAACATGAAATTGACCATATAACCTGTAACAAAAAAAAAAAAAAGAGGAAGGAAATGACTGTATGTGAGCTTTAACCCAAGTTTCCTATTAAGTTAGGCGGCACTTAAAAAACTGACCGTATAAGCGGGGTGCCCTTATAAGCTGGCGATCATATAGCCGGTACTGACTGTATATAGAAAACATTAATTAAAATGTTTAGTTTATCAGTCAAAATTTCTTAAGTATTTCATGCGCAGTTTGGGTAATTTCTTTTTATATACCTTGTATAATTTCGGCATATCGATATTTTACGGTCAGAACAAATATCAAAGATTTTATTTCCCTAAACTTAGCAATGAAATTTTATCGCATCTGCACAGATTCTTCCGTGGTATCAGCTTTTAAATCTTGGAAATTTAATGTCAACACTTTAGATTTCCAAATTGTCATTGATAACATTGTACCACGGGCTGACTTTAGACTCCATTGGATACGCCAAAACCGCAAACACAGGGATTGCACTTCGAATACGCTTCCAGAGGCATTTTCTCCCCCGTAAAGTCATAACCAGATGTCTCTCGTAGATCAAAAACAGTTATCATTCAAAGGAACGTATACAGTGAAACCCGCTTAAGAAATTTTCCAAGGGCCTAACTGATTAAAACTTCTTAAACGGGAAATCAGGCAATAAGCATTATTAATGTGTTTGTGTGTGTACATACATATGTATATGTATGTATGTGTACATATATATATATGTGTATGTGTGTACGTGTATATATATGTATATGTGTATGTATGGTAAAACTTAAGTTTTCTAAGGGAATAGAAAGAGAACTTCTTAAACGAAATTATTTTTTTTAAACAAAATAATCACATAGATAATGAGGAAAGATTTTTTCTTTATAAAATAATATATAAACAATAGGTTTGGTTTTTCTCAAAAATTTACATTTTTTGCATACTTAAAAATCAGCTAATAAAGAAAACAACGTGATTACCTTAGAATATCTTTAATTCAGCTAAGAAATTATGCTTTAAACACCACTGGAATCGATTTTACAGAAAAAATCTGTTATGGTTTTTTTTTTTGTTTTTTTATCGGCAATTTGTAATTGATAACAGTCCAGCTTTCTTAAGCTTTTAAAAACTTCTTCAGGCACATTTTAAATAAAAATGACAACAATCGTTTTCAGCCATAAACATTGACCTTTACAAACGGAGAGAGGAAAAAAACGGTAATCGAAAGGCAGCTATAAACGCGTTCTGTAAGTAAACTTAGAAATGAAAGAAAACTTTTTAAGTGGGAAAGAGTTTGGAATGAAATTTTATAAATGGGTTATTTTAACATTGTATGAATACGGGAAAAATGGGTACTGAAAATATAAACTTCTTAAGCGGGAAAACTTAAGTGAGAACTTTTATAAACGGGTTTACTGTATTTTCAAAATGTTGCATGTGCCACACTGTCTACTGCCACTGCAATAAAATCTTCATTTAGCCTTCTATTACCAGTAATACCCCTCTGATTCCTCCCCTGACCTAGTAAGTTGATTATTTGACCTTGAGGTACTGTTTTGCTGACATATGCGCTACGAAAACTATATTCTAATTCCAGGAAATGTTGAATTTCAACATTCATGCATTTTATAATAGCGTCAAAATGACTCATTCCTCGAATTTAGGTATAAGTATTAAAAAAAAAACAAACTAATAAGTGTTTAACGTACATTGTTATACATTGTTATAGGTATAAAATTAGAAAAAGTCAAGAAAAAAATTCACTGTTTCAATAGAAAAATATCACTGAATTGATACACTTAAGTAAGCATCTCCGAAGAAAATATTTATAATATCTTGAAAATACACCTTCCCTTCCCCTGAGTTATTTATTAGATAATTATATGCTTTAGAAATTTATATCTCACGATATTTATATGCCTTATCAAACATTTATTGTACTTGAACACTGTGATAATACTCGAAAATTAGTAGTTTTGAAAGTTACATAGCACTGGTTAATCAGCAGTTCTTTTAAAGCTATACATGTATTTTTATATACTTTAATTGTTTTAAATTAGTAATATTTAAACAAAAGCAAGCATTTACTTAGCAAAAAATGGTCTTCACAAACCCATGGACATGATTCATATAATTTGGGATTTAATTTCTCATAGCATTTGTCCAGATTTTACGTGTATGTGGATCTTTGGGAACGCTGAAAAATATCTTCTCGTTGCATTTAGTTGTATTTTCACAGAGCGGCACAATACAATATTTATGATTTTTAATGCCAGACATAATAAAACAAATTCTGTTATGTGATATTATACACAGAAATAAATTTAAAAGTCACCTTTTAACATGTAAACAACATAACAGGTCGGTGTTTTCGTGTATGATGACGTCGCACACTCGGCGGTGGAAAAGTATCGTTTTTGAGACGTTAGAGTCCGCTATAAAACCCATTAGAAATCACTAATTAGGCCCTCAAATGAAAGAAAAATAGGCACTGTCATGCTTACATTTCTGTCTTCGTTTATAATTAAAATTAGAAAATGTGAAAATTCCTCATTCCATTAGTAACTCTTCCAGAATATCGGAAACCAAACTGATTTGGGGTCAGAATGAGCCATCACGGGGCTCTAGTGTTAACTAAGCAGTTTTTAAATGAAATATTTTGAAGGATAAAGGGTCTTGAGAATCCCTTAAGTAATTTTTTTTCCGGATTTTTAAGCCAAATTGATATAGTTTTACTCTATAATTTTGCTCCGGGAGGTAATTACAGTCTGTTTTTTAAAATTAAAATATCTAATGCAAAACAAGTTTAATATTTTACTGGTTCTAGTTTCTTTGTATAAATTCGTCTTATCACTGGTAAAATAGTGTGAATGGATAAAAAAATGTTTGGGAGTTTTAATATTGAGTTTAAATGCTGAAACATCTTCATACCATTGACAACCGCAACTCATCGAACGATGGCCGAATGGTTGAAAGCTTCTCTTCACTACCCTGTTCGAGTCTCGATACTAGCGTGGATGTTCGTAGCCTTTCGGAATCGGCTTTAATTTGTAGGTCCCGGTCTCATTAGACCAAACAGTAGAACACAGTCCTCCAAATCAAACCACCGCCATCCAGCATACTTCCACTGCCCCCTGGGCCCAATACTCTAGCTCATGTTTTGCTTGAGTAAAGCTGAAATACTTCTATTTAACACTGTCTGACAGCTTTAGTATCAGTTATATTCGGATTTATTTGCATGCAGATATTTCATTGAAGCCCAGTTGAGTTGGGGTTGCTCTCTGCTCTCCAAGACAAATGTCTGAGGCTCGATCTCCATGTTGGGCAAGTTTGACTCAGCCTTTCATCTCTTCAGTGGGTAGAGAAAGTGAGAACCAAGCATGTTTGGGAACTAAACACTGGATCGTTCCTCATAAGGTTGACCACTTAATTGGAGCATATACTCAGCGCACACCAGGGCTGTTGGTCTCGAGAACGGAAATTGCCATCGTAGGATCTGGCTCCACTCGGGCTAATGCGCTGAGGAGTTTAGGACAGATATTGGATCAGAAAACAGAAATTTTCACAATTGCAATGATTCCTTTCATCCGAAAGCTGGCCGATTGGCTAGGGCGCAGATCATCGGTACCGGAGTTCGTGGGTTCGAATCCCACTATGGCATGGATGTTCGTAGACGTTCGGAATCGGCTTTAAGAAGTAGGTCCCGGTATCATTAGCCCTCGTGTGCAAAACAGTAGACCGTAGCTCACCAAACCAAACCAAACCTTTCATCCGTACTAGGAAGTAATAAAATAATGAAAATTCTACGTTATTTTTTAATTTAAATCTCCAAATAGTTTTACTTCCATTATAATGTGCTTTTTAAAAATGAACTTACTGGGCGCATTATTATTTAAACCGCATGGAAATACGCCGATATATTTCTATTTTTGTTATAGACCAGTAGCGTTTAATAGCGTTATATTGTCATTTTTTTTTATCAGAGTGCGTATTTCAATCAAAGTGGGAGGTGTACAACTATATATTATAATACCTATATAAAAAAAGTTCAAATATTTGAGATACGTACGTACAGATAACATGGTGAAAGTAGTCAAAATGCACTTGAGGTTGGTCAAAAGTAATATTTATAATTTCAGAATTATTTTCACCTGACTTTACGATGCAACACTTAAATATGTCAAAATAGATACAGCGATTGTCAAATTTAGCATTTTTTGTAGAAATCTGAACGCTGAAGTTTCTTGCGGTTATTCCTTATTTACTTCGTACAAGAAGGTAAAAAAAAAGTGGTGCAAAGTTCTTTTGGCTTGTGCATGCCTTTTTCCTTACAAAGTTTTTTACCTGTAAAGCTTAAACCAATTTGTGAATTATGCGCATTTAAGTTGCTTTCATATTGCAGTCGAGATATGTCACAAAAACAATGCGATTCTACGTCCTAACGACGTCAGAAGTTGTTATAATGGCATCAGATATCACCAGGGAGGGGAATTTATGGTGCTAAAATCTCATTTCGGTTGACCTCTGTCGTCATTATGACTCAAAAGTCGCCCTGGCATATCTCGGATGCAATATGGTACACCCTTAGTCTAATATTCAACGGTAACTGGTCTAGAGAAAGAAGTGTTTTTTATTAATCGTATGGAAAATTGAAGTAATGAAAGTTGAGAAACGTTAAGAATCTTAGCAGTATCCTTACAAATGTCCATTAATTTTTAGAAAGTCGTAAACAATTTATAAATTTTTCAGATTCATTTGTGTATTTCTTCGTGTTATAATAGGTTTGTCTGGTTTAATACAGTTAACCGTATCTACATACAGGAATGTAACCTACATACAGGAATGCAATAAAGCCATTTCTTTAGACTATTTCTAAACAACTACGGATATTTCTGTCAGTAGCGAGATAGGAACCCATAGATTCTAGAAACGACAGAAAACAACCTCATAATGCTGTCGTCCGGTTCATATTATGTTAAGATACGGTAAACAAACTCTGCACCTTTTTGTGTTTTTGAATTTCTTGAGTTCTATGGTTTGCCTTCTGATTCAAATTGTGTGCTTCTGCGCGTTATAATAGGTTTGTTTGGTTTACTGCGGTTAATCGTATGAACCAGTTAACTGGATCTATATACAGTAATGTAATGTAAGCCATTAAGATATTTACAAATGACTATGGACATTTATGTCAGTAGCTGGACTATAAAAATGTCCGGTAGTTTTAGTGTTAAGTAGTAGGTCCCGGTCTCAATAGACATCGTGAGCAAAATAGTAGATCATAACGTTCCAAATCAAACCACCGCCATTCAGCATACTTCCACTACCCCCTGGAACCCAATGCTCTAAGTCTTGTTTTGCCTTAGTATAGCTGAAATACTTCCATTTAACCCTGTCCGACAGCTTTAGTATCAGTTATATTCGGATTTGTTTACATGTAGATATTTCATTGAAGCCCAATGGCATTGGTGTAGCTCTCTGCTCTCCCAAGACAAAGGTCCGAGGTTCGATCTCCGTGTTGGGCAAGTTTTTACTCAGCTTTTCATCCTTTCAGTAGGTAGACAAACTGAGGGCCAAGCATATTTGGAAACTGAACACTGGGGGTTCCTCTTAAAGTTGAACACCTAATTGGGGCATATGCTTTGCACCCCAGGGCTGTTGGTCTCGAGAACTGCCATCGTTGGCTCAGGCCCCACTCAGGCTGTTTCTTTGAAGAGTTTAAGACAGATATTTGATCATAAACCAAAAATTTTTACAATTACAATAATTTCTTTCATCTGTACTAGAAAGTAATAAAATAATGAAAAATCTACGGTATTTTTGAAAATAAATCTCCAAATAGTTTTATTTCCGTTGTAATTAGCTTGTTTAGAAATGAACTTATTGGACGCCTTATATTATTTTAAACGCAGTTATATTTCTACATTTGCTGTAGACCGATAGCATTTAATAGCGTTATATTGGCATTTTTGTTATTAAATAGAGTGCGAATTTTAAAGTAGGAGGTACACAAATATGTATCATAATATCTATAAAAAAGTTCAAATATATGAGATACGTAAGTACAGACAACACGGTAAAAATAGTCAAAATCCCTCGAGGTTGATCAATAGTAATATTTATAATTTCAGAATTATTTTCCTCTCGTTACGTTGATCTGACTTACGATGTAACACTTAAATACAATAGATACATCCGTTGGGAAATTTAGTATTTTTGTAGAAATCTGAAAGCTGAAGTTTCTTGCGATTATTCTTTATTTACTTGGTACAATAAGGTAAAAAAAGGGGTGCAAAGTTCTTTTGTCGTGTGCATGCCTTTTTCTTTACAAAATCTTTTACCTGCAAAGCTTAAAGACCATTTTGTGAATTATGTGCATTTAAGCTGCTTTCATACTGCAGTCGAGATATGTCACAAACACAATGCGACTACTAAGTCCTAACGACGTCAGAAGTTGTTATAATGGCATCAGATAGCACTAGTGAGGGGAATTTACGGTGCTAAAATCTCATTTCTGTTGATCTCTGTCGTCCTTTGAAGCGAAAGTTGCCTCTGACATTCTCGAGCAATATGGCACTCTTAATCTAATATTCAACGGTAACTGGTCTCGAAAGAAGTGTTTTTTTTATTAATAGCATCATAGTAATGGAAGTTGAGGAACGTTAAGAATGTTATTAGATATTTACAATGTCCATTAATTTTTTCTTTTGATAGATTCATTTGTGTACTTCTTCGTGTATGATAGGTTTGTCACTACGATTAACCGTATCACATACAGGAATGTAATAAAGCAATTTGTTTTTATTTCCAAACATACGGATATTTATGTCAGTAGTAATGGATTCTAGAGAGGAAAACAACCTCATAATGCTGTTCCGGTTCATATTATGTTAGATACGTAAACAAATGTCTCTTTGTTTTTGATATTTCTTGAGTTCTGTGTTTAGACGAGTGTCCAACTGGCACAGATGTCCATTAGTTTCCTTGATGAAGTAGGATAGCTTTAAGGTTCCTTTTTGACGAATCTATAAAAAGCCCCCATTCATCTTTATTGTAGGGAATCTTAAATTTTCTCATCAATCCAGGAATATCTGAGCAATAAACAAGGTTCTCGTCTTCTTCCAAATACTGAATAAATTTCTTTTCACGATTCCTGTACCAATAAAAAGTGGTTCCTTTTGCCAATAAGTTTTTTTTTCTTTCAACCGGGAGTCTAATAATTGAGCTGCCTCTTTAGAAAGGCCCAGATCTCTAGTCAGATCATTAAGTTCAACCTGAGAGAAAAGCCTAGGGGAGTCTTCTTCAAGGGGGTTATATTCTGTATCGGATTCTTTAACTTAGGAATGTTCAGGGTCAGAAGATTCGGAAGAAAAAACTGGTAATTCTGTCGGAGACAAAGGCACTGGTACATCAGGTCCATGAGGAACGGGGCGTATGGCCGAAGGAATGTTTGTAGGATACGATATTAACTTGAAATTTTTTCTATTATATCCACGGGTATGGCAAAACAAAGTAACAGCCATCAAAATGGTTTTTTGGCTCCCTCCATATCATTGGAATTCCAAATCGCAAGGCAGTCTTCTTTCCTTTGAACCATGAACTTAAATTATTGACACTCTGCACACAAACTTTGAGGAGCCCAAGATTTGTCTTGGTCTCCAAGTTTCATGCCAAAATACCCAAAATAAAGCCGTTTTACGTACCCTGTGATGTTCCTCTTTCGATTTTTAATGACACTATATTCGCTGCAAATGTAGCAAAAGTCATAAGGATATTTTCACAGCGTCTCGAACTTGAAGCCATTTTCACAGAGTAAGTACCGGTGTTTACATTAGGTCACTGATAAGGATTCGAGAGTCTCTATAGGTTGACAACAATTGCGACGGGAGGGAGGGATGATGAAGAGGGACATTGCGCGTTCCTAGGCTCGCGCACTTCCAGGAATCTGTCTAATTGGTGATCTGGATCAAGACTGAAGCTTTAAAAGCCCTAAAATACTACCTGCGCTTTTGTAGTTTATCACAGAAGGATATTTTGAGGGTTTCACCACGGTAAAACGTCAAAACACAAAGGAAAATATCAAAGCAAAATACGTGTGAAATATTCATAAAAAACCACATAAAATTGAATTAAAAAAACACTGTGACGAGATAGACATTTTTAATGATTCTTTTCAAAATCAGTACTAAAAAATACGTTAAGTTCAGCTGTCATCCCTTGTATTTTTTTCATCGTAGGCCTGTGTAATTTTTAATGTAAATGTTAGTCAATAAAATGCGGAAACGTATTTACGACTGTTAAAACACTTGATTCTGAACTTCCTCTTTTGAATATAATCTCTGGAAATTGAATGTGTTGAAAAGTTGATTTGAATGACATAGTACGACTTTCATTTAATAATTGTATAAATAAGTCTATATAAGGCAAAGTAGCATGTTATGTGAGGGGCACAATGGTACAGTAATATCTTTATGAACTACACAAACCTATCATAGTTTAGAATGCTTTGTGACTTTATTATTTCTCTTTCGCCGAAAGATGGCCTAATAGATAGGGTGTTAAACTTGGAAATGAGTCAAAATTGTTAATTTATGAAATTATCGAGGAAAACAGTACTGTAAATTTATTTTTAGTGAATTTAAAAAACTTGATTTTTTTGATTAAAAAAAATACTAACGTCTGGAATCGGGCATCTCTGACGAAATGAGTCCAATCAATAGTTTCACTTTCTGGTCCGATACGAACTTTAAACTTGAAAAATAAGACAAAATCTTTTGTGTTATTAAATTGACAAGAAAAGGTAAGGCTCTTCGATATCGTGATTTGTCGGTTATAATTCCACTTCTGGTAGGGACGATCGTAGCTGTTTTGAATCGTCCTTAACACTTTTGGATCTCACATTAGCCCTCGATAGCTGAAACTTCAGAATAGTCAAAGCCATCAGAGAAAATGTCCACCCTCCTTTAGAAGCGTGACTGCTGATCTCCGCGAATTATTCTGATAACGGTGTTCGGTAACGGACTGCACTGGGATCACCTGGGAATAAACAACCCCGACGTTTCCCTGTTCGTTCCATACAACACAGTAAAAAAATGTTGTTTGCTGTTTAACGTGATATTCGTAAAACGCATGCTTTTCGTTCTTCCTACTAAATGGTAATTTAATATTATTAGAGATAAGCATATATTTGTTTCATTTCTAATTTTAACGCCTCAGAGCACTAGTGGACAAAGGAGTTTGACCAACTAACCAAGAAAGAGTGTGAAGAATATGTCAGTTCCCTATCAAGAAACTGGGTGTAAATTATTTTCCTATATAGATGGGTGAACAAAACTTTTGTATGAAGCATGCAAAATTTCAGCAATCACTCTGGTTATCAGAGGACATAGGAAACTTTAGTGTCTGGGTCTTAATAATTAAAAAAAAGTAGACCTTAGCACTCCCAACTCAACCTAAATTTAATAATTAAGCTGTAGGACTCAGTGTCTTTAGACTCTCACAGTAGGTCCTACGGCTTCAAACCAAACAACCTCTTGCAATTCAAAGAAAGGACATGCGCAAATTTTGGGTTTTTGAACCCTAAACATGAAGGTTTATTTTTGGACCATTTTTATACACTCCTCTTAATATGAATCCAGTTATTATTTGCTGATTTTATATTCTGTTACATCATTCCGTTTAAAAATGTAAAATTAAAGGACCTGCCGATTGAACAACATACTGTCAAACTCGTAATTAAAGTTTTTATACTAAATTTGATATTTTAAAAGTGAAAATTCCGACACACCTTTTACTTAAATAATTAAAACTATTAATATTTTTAAGCAAAATTTAAATTTAGTATAGAATATTTTTTAAATGTATCATTCAGTTAGAAGTATATGGACAAAAAAACTCTTACAATATGCAAAATTTTAGTTTCAGAGAACTTGAAAACGTGATATTTTCAGTTTAATACTTTATCGGGTATCTAGTTTCAACGAGTTTTTCCTTTTTTGAAAAATTAAATTGACAGAAGGCATAGTGTTTGTGTATAATTTTCTTAAATCACGTCAGAATATGTTGTACGAGTAGTATGAGTAGTAAAAATGGTAGTTGAAAATGGTAACAGATAAGATGTGAAAGCTTGTGCAAAATAAGTGTGCGAAAATTTGACAATAGTTTCGAAGAACTTCAGCTTATTAAACATTCCGGACTACCCAGAAGTTGTTCAACCATTGTCAGATTTTCCGAAATGATCAAGGATCAAGAGTCGTTTTCGTCTCATGCAAAATTTTTATATAACTTTTTTTTACGAATCATGTCTGAATGGGAATGGATGTTCGTAGCCGTTCGGAATCGATTTCAAACAGAAGATACTAGTCTCATTAGCCAATAAATAACGCAGCAAAGCAGTAAATCGCAGCGCTCCAAAACAAACCAAAACTTTTTCCGAAGAAAATCTGTTTTATTTTCAGTATTGTTTGCAATCAACTTCAGTTATGACTAAAAACGAAACTGATCAGTCGATTTCTATTCCACATGATTTTAATAAATTTCTATGACAGACCAATACAAAAGCAAACATGCAGAAATTAGAGTTTAGAGCTATCTCAATTGTCATTAAGGCTATTATATACATTCTATTTTACACAATCCTTGCAAGGGTTCTTTTTCTCTCATATCTCCATCCTTTCCGCACTCCACAGCGCCGAACGATGGCCGAATGGTTAGGGTGCTGGCCTTCGGAACCGGAGTTCGTGGGTTCGAATCCGACTGTGGCATGGATGTTCGTAGCCGTTCGGAATCGGCTTTAAGCAGTAGGTCCCGGTCTCATTAGCCCTCGTGTTGCAAAAAGTAGACCGCACTCCAAACCAAACCAAACTTCACTCCACAGCCTATAATCCCGGTTTTTTTTTTTTTTTTTTTTTTTTTTTTTTTCTTTTGTCAATCCAACCTTCCTTTTATATCCCTGTGTTTCTACCAATTTCGTAGAAAATAAAAAGGTCTTAAACACAGTATAAAGTTATATTCTATACAGGTCATTTCTAATATGCTAAAAATATGCAATGCTACAACTGCCCATATCGCGGAAAATGTGTGGAGGAAGTTGCATAAAACCATAGACGGTTTATAAAGTTGTCCAATTACCCAGAATAGCTGACGTACCTGGTGTCTCCCGGGTGAAGTTTAGGTTAGGTATTTTAATTGAATTACAGTTGATTATTTCGACTGTAAATAAATGGTACAAACTTTTCCGAATGTCTAATAAAATCATTACGACATACATCAGAAATATTTTAACTCAAGCTTGAGAGTAAACAATGGTTTACGTTTGTTGGTACGGAAAGTACTCAAACGAAACATCTGGCTTTCCAAAGAAAAAGCGCTGTGATCTTTTGGTAGGAGGCTAAGTTATTTTTTTTTCCTCAAGAAGCTATCAAATGAGAAATTTTGGTGGTATTCAGTCTTTAAAGGGGAAACCGACAAATATTTGTAAAATCAATAATTATTAGGAAAATGTTTTGAAACTGAGTAAAACCGCCTATTGCATATGCATGTTAAAACAAAATCATGTTATCGGCACAAAAAGTCATGAATTTATTAAATTTTAAGCCGAATTTTAAGTTTGTTTCGACTCAAGAATTTACAGAAATTCTCACTCACTCACCCACTCCATTCCACTCCACTCTATACAAGTCAAGATTGTACTGAATAGAATAATTGCGAAAGTGCACAGGGCAATTTAAAAGTCTGCTACGTAAAAATGTTTTAAAATCGACCTTTTGAAATAATTTCTTAAAAACAAAAAGAAATCGTTATTTTCTGCAAGCTATATATTTTGCTTGTATACCCTTCGAATAGACAACCGAATTTCGAATAACTGTGAATAGAACATTGTGTACTCTCAAGATTTGGATTAAATATATTTTATGAATGAAAGTTTATATATATTTTATTACTTAACTAAAAACCAACATATGTTTTTGAAAAGTGATATTACAGTTTTATATATATTTATGTGTGTGTGTTTTTGTATATGTGCATATATAAATATATATGTATGTGTGTGTATGCGTATATATTTTGTATATGTGCATATATACATATACAAAATATACACGCATACACACACATACATCTATATGTGCTTATATACATATATATGTATGTGTGTGTATGTGTGTATATTTTGTATATGTATATATGCACATATACAAAATATACACGCATACACACACATACATCTATATGTGCTTATATACATATATATGTATGTGTGTGTATGCGTGTATACTTTGTATATGTGCATATATACATATATGTATGTATGTGTGTGTATGCGTGTATATTTTGTATATGTATATATGCACATATACAAAATATACACGCATACACACACATACATATATGTATATATGCACATATACAAAATATACACGCATACACACACACATACATATATGTATATATGCACATATACAAAATATACACGCATACACACACATACATATATATGTATAATGTATAATTGCACATATACAAAATATACACACACACACACACACACACACACACACATATATATATATATATATATATATATATATATATATATATATATATATATATATATATAGTGATCACATTTTTAATGAGTCAAATTTGCTAGGTCCGTAAATCTAGTGTTAAAGGTTGAAGATATTGGACCTCGTAAGGTTGTAATACCTCCTAAGTCCCACAGAAATGTAAAAATAGACATTGACTTTCTTATTGTTCTCAAGAAGGTCCAATGTGCAAAATTTGATCGAGATCTAAACGGAACCGTGGATACACTTGATGGACGTACTCTGTATTATATAAATTATAACACCTAGGGGTTCAGTGTTACCATAGTTTAATGTAATAATCAGTGCTTTATTTCGTAGTATAAAACTAACTTTTATTTATTACTATAAGCTGTTAGATCAAGGAAGTTTTTGTAACTTAATTTGTTTTCTCTTTTACAGACCTTACATCGTGGAAGAGCACATTTCCTTTATGCCAAACATCGGATAATACTATTAGAACTTCTAGCAGAGAAAAACATTTCCATGGATTGTCGAATAAAAAGGCAGATGAAGAATAGGCAGCTCAAAAATGATACCATTTGATGATAGTTATTCTCTTAAACAACAACTAAGAACCGAGTAATATCTCATCGTTTGACAAGTTCTGTGCATGACGGTAGCCGAACAACGGGCTCTAGACTCCACTAAAAATATTTTTATGATAGGTCTATACACATTTATATAAGAAGATTAATCCTTTGTCAGAATTAAGTAATAAAGGCCAACATAAAGTAAGGCCCAAACAGAGAGACTAAAGTCAGATCTGTTTTGCAGCTACAAGAGTTGCAATATCATTGTGGAAATCTCGGTGGCTGAAAATTAAGACTAAGAGACGAAACAGAAAATCGATCTCATAATATCATGCACTTAAGCAATTTCACATACAAATAAACCCACGTATTGAGGTCGTACACGTAACTTCCTCAAAAGGTGGCAAAATGCAAAGCGAAATTAAGGTAGAAAGTTAAAGAAATAAAACGACAAACAAAAATTGATAAAGAGTTTCTAGTTTTTTGAAACATTCGTAGAAGAATCTATTCTTGAACTCGTACATAATTTTGATATGAGTGAAAAGGATTTTTGTTCAGTGTCCTTCCCGTTTTTTATATGAAGAGTAAATCCCTTTCCAACAAGTTTTCTCATCTTCGTAGTCATTCGATACTCCTAATTACACTACTTTACCTGTCTTTAATGGGAATGTTATTGTTCATTTTATTTTGCGTTTCTGTTTTGTGTTGCTTTTAGATTTTTTTTCTCAAAGTTAATTATTCTCATTGAACGGTCTGTCAAATATGAGCTTTTTTCTTGCTAACTAAACATTCTATTAGAATCTTACTTTAATACTGATTGTTAATTTCGAAACTTAATCTCAATAGTTCTTCTAAAATGCACGTCCATAATTTACATTCTGACTCAAATTTAGATGTTACCATTACTAGTAAAGTCAGTAATGTTCAGATCGACATATCCTTTAATCTCGAAAAATCCCCAAAATTTATCGATAACACTCCTTTTTGAGGTTGAATTCGTACTGATTACCACTTTAATGAACTTAAGTTTAAATAAATCTGCCTTCAAACTTTCATTTATTATCTCTCACATTGATTGGTATTTGACTACTTTTGTCTGTTACTGTGCCGGGTTTTATGCTTTTTCTAGGACATTAATCTTAGATCCATTGTTTGCGATTGCAATACTGCTTCTTACAATCTCATGAAGCACCTGAATTCTACTTTCTCTTTTCTTTTGAGTAACAATTCTTTTACTACTTTAGTTTATTTGATTTTGTTAAAACATTTCGTAAGTTCGAACAGCATAGGTAGGTATACGTAGGTAATTTATTTTGACGTAAAGTCTTTATAAATTAAGTTTTTTTCTCAAAAGTCTTTATTTAGCAATGTGCCCATTAATAGTGGATTAGATTAGTTTACCAAGAGCCTTCGGGAATATTTCGAGTTTGTCTAAACCAGATAGCTCATGTTTATAATGGTCGTTTCCATCTAATACTAAATATGTTGTTATAGGTAATCCTCAGAGTCTTCTAATGAGTGATATTTATATGCATTATTTTGAAACTGCTTGAAACTAGTTTCATTTCTGTAATAGTTATATGGAGGACTGTTTTTACCTTATTGATCCACAGTGACTTATTCCAATCATTTCGTCTATCAAGAATTATATCGATTCTTGAATCAGTTTGCTTTTTAAAAAGGAATATTACAATCGTATTGCTTTTCTGGATGTTTTTAAACATATTTTTGAGATTTTTCAGACTGCCTCTGTCTTTTCCAAAGTTATTTGAAATGTCTCTTTCTCATAACATTTCATCTCATCCTCTTCAACGAGAAATTTTTTAAAAATTTTAAATTCTTGTTTAGAAGATACCTAATATATCCTACCTTTGCTTTACTTAGATCAGATTTTAAATTTGAACTTTAACCATGGTAGTTCTTCATAGGTTTGAGCTCAGGGCTGCTTAAAGAGACACTAGAAATGACCACAATAGTTTCTATTTACGAGAAACGGAGAACAAGGACTAAGAATATTGAAAAGAAAATCAGATATTTTCTTGTTGGTAGTTGAATTAACTTAATTAAAGTAGCCTGAAGGACAAGAAACTAAGATCTTTTCTATAGTTAGAAACTGAGTGAGAGAGAATTGTTCACAATTCAAATTCAGAAATTTTAAACAGAATATTCTGATAGACGGCTCTTGAAACAGGCTTCAGTCTCTTTATCCTTGTTAATTATGTTTATTTTATTACTATTTGGTCCTTGAACATTGAACACAGTTTTCTTTTTTCAATTGACTTAGCACCAAACTCAGTCATATGAGACCTGTTACCGTGGATTATCGTTTCTCTTTCAGTATTAATGTATCCAATTTTTTTAGAAAATTCTCTATCCACCAGTTGTAAAATTCAAATTGTAAACCTTTGGTGTCTAACCTTTTTATCTAAAATAAGTCAACAGATTAATTTTTATCAAAGTTTAATTTCAATGTCATTTTGTCTAATATTTGCACAATTTTTTTGGGTGTCATACATGCAATTAAACGCTATTAATCATGGTTATGTAAACATTAGCTTGATATTTCAGCTGCTTTTAAATTTTGTCTTTCTCTTTCACCACCTTGACTTTAGGAAACCTTCTAGTAATTAATTGTGCTATTAGTAATTTAGAGTTGGATCCAGATTAGCTAAGATTTAGAAACCATTTTTAATATTTTCTCCCTCTTTGGTATTTTTTTTACTATTGTTGATCATATTGCTATGAATTTCTCCACCGCTTGAGGCAGGCAGTTTTCCAACCCTTATCCATTCTTAAAACTTCTTCGAGTGACCTATTGAAGACATCAATGATCTGTCTCCTCTCTTTGATGCGTAAATCAAAGGCTGCAAAAAGTTCCCTTTCTTATTTTACTTTAACGTTCAATTTGCTTGTCTGTAAAGTAAAAGTTATTATATTAGGCCTTAATGGACCGGTGATCACATACGGCTTATGGCTGTAGGATCGGTGTATTCACCCAAGATCGAAAAAAACAAGTTTATTAGAATATTAGGGTATTCCTCACAGAAATTAAAACAACTTCTGGAGGTTTTCCACAAGGTTCAAAACTAGTAATCCTGTGCTAAATTCCATTTATCTTTATAATACTGAAATTCTATCTCCTTCTCAAAGGCTTAAAGTACCTCTTAGAATAATTGATATCTTTATTCGGCCCTTAAAGGAACAAACAGGCAGCTTTGTGCTTTTCGCTGTTTCTGTCTAAATTTTGATTTATCTTTAAATTATTTCTGTGTGTATTGCGATACATTCTTTCTCCATCACAACTTCATTCGTTTTGTGTTTAAACTTCTTTTTCACTAATAGGCATTCTTAGAATTTATTTTGTTTTATGTAACAGTTTTCATTCCGCCGGTGACCTAAAGTTTGTTTCGGTGGATTATTTTTCCATTTATATCCTTCCTGAAGTCGATTAGACAGTTTTTTAAACATATCAGTGCTTTTGTTTCCTTCAACAACTGATGAACTATTTTCACTCTGATGTTCTGTTCGTATTTACTCCACGTATGTTGCGTTCAGTTCAATATTACGCACTTTTTACGTACATTATCTTTGCTGTTTCACATTTTGTGAACCTTGCAAGAGTTTTTATAATATTAGCAGCTGTTGATTGAGAAGAAAATGTCAGCGGACCAATTTTCCGATTCTTGGACAGAATAGTTTTGTTATAGTTCATTTGTTGAATATCTTTTATCAAAATCTTTGTCAGGGCTTTCAGTCTCAATTTCATCACTCTATCTTATCTAGTATGATTTTCATATTGTTCACCATCGAGTATAATTTTCAAATTCGAACAATCTTCATTGCTGGCAGAAGCTTCTATTAGTTTAACTACATCAGCGTAACTGAAATTTACGCGATTCGTCATTTTTTCTTTTACATTCACAGGCCAACTCTTTTACAGTACATCAGAAAGTGAAATAGGGCAGAAAAAAGAAACGTTGAAATAAGAGTAAATGGTTTGCCTCCCTCCCCCAATTGGGCATGGTCAACTTTTTGACCTGTTGTGATGGCTTTCATGTCATGTGAACAAACACAAACGTCAATGAAAATGTTTCAAAAATGGATAAATTAGAGAATCGACTGTTATTCTTTTCTTTTGAATTATTCCTAACAAAAATGAACCTGTATGAGAAAATGTAAATGATTCTTTTTTGTATTCGGTCATATTGTCCCTATCGATAAATTATGTAAAAATTGAGAAATATTCCTTCAAAATGCAAGCAAACATGAATCCTCCTAGGAGTACGTATTTATATTATTTACCAACGGTATCAAGCAGTCTCAGGAAAATTTTCCTGTACTGTATTTTATTATGGGCATGTAAGTTTTATTTCGGGTCATATTGACATGAGCGGAACAGCATGGATATATAACAGTACAAAAGTAGCTAGTTTTCCCCACTACAGTTAAATACTACTCTAGCTCCACTTATTGTTTTTACTATATTCGGATTCAAGCTGTTGTTTATCCCTTTCTCTAGAAAATCCTTAAAAAAATTACTTTGTATCCTCTCTTAGTCCTATTTCAGCCATCGATCTTCTGTCATTGATAATACAGCTCGGAAGTACAGTAGAACTTCGATTAACCGAGGTTTCTGTTCACTGAATCAATAACGAAGTCTAATTTTTTCCCCCTTTCCAAAATGAGCTTGAAAAAATTATACACATTTTAGTTCGTTGTCCATGTTACAGGCACTTCTTCCCCACAAAAGCACTAAACTTCCAAGAAATATTACACCCTGAGAAGACAACATCCATGAATGCTTTATAACAGTGGTCTTGTGACCCTATTGAATACCAGGTGCAATATGTTATCGGATACTTACAACCCCCTGTTAGGGGAGGGGATTGGAGAAGATTTTTGAAAATGCGTCTTTCGATATTTAACTAAGTACAGTTAAAAAAAAATCCATTTTACTTTTTAAAATTTACTACTAGAGTTCATTTTCTCTTTAAAGATTTTTAGCTGTGAAAGATAAGTTCATATATGTTTATTTTTTATCATTTAAAGAACGTTCTATTGTTTTTTACTTTAAAAGTTAGTTAAATTCGCAAGCACAGAAGGTTTTTATATATGGTTTCTATTAACCGAGATTTCCGATATCCTAGGTACTAGCGGTCCCAATTAGCTCGGATAATCGAGGTTCTACTGTAGTGGCGAAACAGGTCTCTATGTCTGTTTTTCTATTATTGACCAATGACAAAACACGTCTGTAATGGAGCTGAAAGATTCATGGAAAGATGACACTCTCTTTACTATGGACGTTACAATAACCACGTATAAACATTAACATATAGTTAGAATTACCTGCAACTGTGCTGAGAACATATGGAAACTACTTATCTGAACGTTGAGAATCCCAGAATATAACTATGCCACATCATTCTTGAAAGCAATCAAAATAGCAAGCAATTTAGTTTTGTTGTCGTATAAAAGTATCAGTAGAACTTTATCTAAAATATGAAAGATCTATGTAAGATCTATGCTCGACGAGCTGAAACCGATTGCTTAGAACAAACTTCAAAACAATCATTTATTTAATATAAGGAAAGTCCTGTTGAATAGACAGTGCGTAAATTGCTGTCAGAAAACTTCTTTGAATTTTAATCGTGTGGAGGATTCGTAATTCCGATATGGGCCGAAGATTTAAAAATAATATAGAAGAAATTAGGCGTGAATCCAATTTTCTGTATAGTCATCCTGATTGCTTTTTATTTCCTTTGGTTTTTTGTAGCAAAAATATATATTCTTTTGTGTCTGTCTTTATTTACACACAACAATTTGTAAATTAATTGCAGCTCTCGCAATTAATTTACAATCATTTCATAACTCCCAAATCTATTTTTCACAAGTGTATAACTGAATTAGTCTTCGAATGTATAAGCTATTCAACGTAACAGAGAAACCGACAAATTAAAATTTCTAACAGGCCACTAGTAAAATGACATAACCAAAGGTAAGTAATATATCGAAGTCAAAAAAGGATTTTGGGACATAGGAAAATTCTAATATTAGTCTTATTATATGTTACAACAGGTCTAATCTAACTCTCTTAATATAACATACCGTCTAACCATGGTCTTGGTCAACATAACAAACCAAGCAAGGCTGACACTTGTTGTAATACGTTATTTATATATGTAAATTCAGTAATTATCTAGGAACTTATTGGCTGGGTGTATGAATATACAAAACTAATTCACAACATACCATTATAAAATTATGTACAGACAAATAATATTTGAACTAATAATTAAACATTATCACAATCCTGTGAATATCAAAGGTTAAAGTTCTAGATGTCATGGAAATATTATACAGTGGTAAGTACTTTCTATCGAAAATTTTTTAATTTTGTTTAAAAATTAAATTTCTAATACTATTTTAATATTTTGTTGACAACAACTGTAAAGCTGCTTCATGGGTAGAAAAGTGACTCTCTTTAGTACATATCGATAGATAAAGTAAGCAACTACACTTGATACATATATTAGTAAAAATTTCTAAACCATATAAGTTAGAGATTGTAGACGAATACTATAGTTGAGCTGAATTAATACATCTAGTAATGAATTCGTCGAATTGCACTCTGTAGTAAATGATCCTAATAGTCTAGAATATCTTAACAATCATTTATTAACTAACTGTTATGTAGTAAATAACTGTAGACTACCTCACTATATCGGGCTTAGACTGAAAGTATGTTTATACACTGTCTACCAATAAGTATTTGGACACATGTGATAGAAAAGAAAAACTTAACATTATTCAATACCAATAGTTGGTAGAGCTTCTACGAGATGCAATTACAACGTTAACCCACCGGGGCATACTTTCCACAAGTTTTTGTATTACAGCTAATGGTATGTCTTCCACTCGGTTTGGAGTAGACATACAATTTCTTTCACCGATTTTGGACGGGTATTGCAACCCTTAATTCGGCGATCCAACTCGTCCCAGAGGTTCTCGATGGGGTTTAGGTCTGGGAAGGCCAGTCCATTCGATGAACTATATTGGCACCATACCAAGCCTTGGTTAAACTCGAAACATGACAACTGGCATTGTCGTCCTGAAAGTAAGAGGATCCAACCCTTAAAACTGCCACAACGTACGAAGCACATTGTCGTCCAAAATAGTGCAGTAGGCATCGGCGTTGAGCTTACCATGAATGGGGGCCCTGTGTCCCAGTTAATACCACGAGAAACACCCCTCAGACCATAATTCCATCTCCGCCGAACTTGACTGTTGGCACAATGCATTCTGGCAGCAGACGTTCGCCAGGTAGAAGCCAGATCCTGCCATCCGAATAGTAAAGGGTTAACCTTGATTCGTCGCTCCAAAGAACCCTTTTCCACTGATCTACGGTCCAATTTCGATGTTATTTTCCCCCACATTAACCGAGCAGCGCAGTGGGATTTTGTGATCAAATGCTTGTGGGCAGCAGCACGACCATGAAAACCAAGTAGATATGCCTCCTTAAGGATGACATTAATTGAAACAATACCCCGGGATACCTGTTGAAATTCCTCGAGGATGAAGGCCATCGGTTGGGTGGGGTTCTTCCGAATTTCTCTGGATAGCACGCGTCGGTTTCCATCTCCCAGTTTCGTTGGTCTATCGACTCGGCGCACATTCCGACAATCACCGCTCACCTTCCACTTGTTAATCACATAGGGCACTGTCGATTTTGGGTACTTCAGATAGCTAGATATGTCCCATAATGATCGGCCCCAGGTGTGAAACCCGATAATTATACCTATTTCGAAATCAGAGAGCTCCGGACTGCGAGGTATCTTTCATGCGACTAATGCCGATGCTGTTTCCTACGCTATGTATAACGGCGGAGGCCGTGACGTATCTCAGGACCGCAGATATCATCATTTGCATAGGTGTCCCAAATACTTATTGGTAGAAAATGTATATATGTTGGGGGAAAATTTTGGTTTTGTTGTTGCAACGGTATTATCTTAACTGGAATTATAGGAATGTCTCCCTTGGTGAATATACCTTCATCATGCAGCAATGGTATATTAGCTCTAAGTGTTTAACAATAAGGTGATTTCAGGCAGTAGGACACAACTCAGCTTATGAAAATTCTGGCTTTAGTTTCAAACGGAATGGCAGTTTATCGTTTGACTATTGACTGTTGTAAACATGAAAATGAATGGGAAGGGCATTAGAGTAGTTCGTGACGTTGCGACAAATTTCTCTATTAGCAAACGTCAGTAGATTTCTTACCACTATATTGGCGGTAATAATTCACTTGTTTTTGCTATAATCTCACCTTTCCGTTTGATGTGCATACAAACATACGAGCTAGAACAATAATAAAACAGTTATTGTTTGGGTTTATATAGTCACTATTTAGTGCTAAACACTAGTTATAATAATGGACTTTATCTATTATTGATGAGATCATTAGAGGTAATTTTAAAGTCTGCAGGTTTATTAACTGCACAAATGGATAATTTGAAAATTAAATGCAGCTAGTTAATATGGAATTTTCATGATTTATCTGCGTGATATTAATAACGAAAGCTAGAACAGGTTGAATGTTATAATAATTGAAAGAGAACATTTCTTAAAGGTTGGTTATCTAACATCAATCATGTCTGAGAATTTTATAACTATTTGGTACTTTTCGTGAGATTTTTCGGCCATCGATGGTAAGTGGTATTGTTATTGTAGCATATGTGATTTGTAAAAAAAATGGTAGCGAAATTTAAAGTATTACTAAAACAATTGAATCAAAGGTGGGCGAATAGGTAAGGTGGTAAACTCGATTCCTTACTTTATGTGTTCTGTTAATCGTAAACTTTCGAAAGCAGCTTTAAACACTTGGTCCCCCCCATTTACCTCCTCTCCCTCAAAAAATGGCTTACCCTATCGTTTCAACCCACTAACAAACCTAATCAATAGCCTGAATTTTTGAATTTAATATTTTCAGTTAAGTCCTGAATTTATTTATTCTTGCATACGCAAGAAACTCATTTGGTGATATTTCCCTCTCCTCTTTTAGTGGAAGTGTCACAATAAAAATATCAATCTTTTATAGTACAAAAATTTAATAGGTTCAATATAATGATTTAAGATTAATTTAAAACTAACTGGCATGAAAAATTCAAATATACATTTAAGACAAGCTTATTAATATGCAACATTTTATGTTGAAATAATATAGTTTTAAACTACACATAAATAAATCTACAGTTTTTATTATGTTAAAATGTTCAAATCTCAAGCTTAGGATTAACCCAAAATCCAAATATCGATACTGACACATTCTCGTATTCAGTTCTATCAGTTTCTAAAAATAAACTCACAATCTCTTTCACAATCATTCTAAAATATTTCAAGAAATTTATATTTCTGTAAATGGAGCTTTTCGAAGATTTTGGCGCTTTATAGTGTACTTACCTATAAACAGCTAACCACCAGGTGATCGGGTGTAGGGTGTTGGAATGCTGGTTTGGCAGCATAACATTGCTTTAAGCAGGGAGCAAAGTCAGCATTCAGACCATAATTAAAATAGTAAATAAACAAAACAAAACATACTAACAAACTAGACAATAAATACATCCAATACAGTTTTTCAAGCACAGGGGTACAGAAGTTAAAAGTCCAGTTGACCTGGTATATACTGCGGACACACGTCGCCACTTTCTGACACGAAAATAGAGAAGCAACAATTCGTTGATATCGACCTGTTAATGTGGGAAGCAATACTAGCGCAGGGCATTAGTGCTGTTTTATGCTAACTTCTTCATAGACCCACGAGGAAGCATTGATTTACATTGAGGTGGTCAAATAGGCTTCTCGCCTTCCTTATCAATACCAGATTACTGATTAGGATCTCGGCCACAGTTCTTTGGATGAGTCTGTGGGTTCATTAAGGTGCAAGTCGTGTGTTAGATTGAGGTCGTGAAGATAGTCATTCGAGTCATCGACTGCGCCGCAACACGATCTCCCGAGAAGCTGAGACTTGAAATCCTGTGAGGATACTGAGGAAAAAGTCCGTAGTTTGTAAGGAGGGCATTCACTAACACTCAGTCTTCCTTTTGATTTTCCTTAAGAAGCTGTAGAGAGTGCTGACTGTAGTGGCAGTAGTTATGGCACTCTAGGAGCAACTACTTAAAATATTTAATGAATAAGCAAGTGAAAGGCAGTTTTAATTTTGGCCCACCAAAGCGTCACTTCTACATTGATTTTCGACTTTGATTCTACAGTGCACTTTGACCTATCTGAGGTCTATTTTTATTTGTTTTTTTTCCAGGGTTGGAGGAATAAATAATTAGATTAAATGGAATTACTATTAGGGACGACCTTGATCAGAAGCAGGCTTTAGTGCTTTGAAAGAAGAAATACTGCTCCGACTCCCCTATTAGTTTCCGACCATCAGTGGAAACTAGAATAAGACCATTGCCTCGACCTGCTTCGGTATCACGCTGAGGGTACGGTCTATTGCATATAGGTGAAGGGTGTTTAATTTGCGGCTTACTTCCGCGTGGGAGGACATTTCTGAGCCCAATTTAATTTGTATTTCTAGCCGAAATAAAGCAAATGACTTGGCTGCTTTGGTAACCATTACGGGAAGTAGGGGCACGTTTGTTAGCACAAAGAGTGCTGAGTTGGTAGTTGCCCTGTATGCCTTGCAATTCTAAGTAAATAGGAGTATTGAACGCGTAGCAGACACTCTATCAAGAGTTCCCATTGACGTTCCTGCCCAAATGTCTGCGTTGTATAATATGCTGCTTTCGGTTGCAGGTTATACCTCGACTTTATCAATTTTCTGGGGACACTCCACAGCCTATTGTACAGTATGAATATGCTATACAATTACAAATATATATATATCCATCCAAAACCAGCAAACCATATCAGCAATTATTGAAAATTTGGGTATTCCGAATGCTACCAATGAATCATTCTACATTATTAGCCGGATTCCTCGAAACTTGCAGTTTATTGAATCGTTAGTTTAACTACTACAAAAACACTATATCCTGCTAGAACATTTTGGATGACACAAAAATGGTTAAGCCTTCTACAAATTTAAGGTTTAGATGCACCGAAAACTGCTATGAAAGGTTTGAAGGGGGTCCAACATACCTATGAATTCTTTCCGAAAATATCGGTGAATACAGACTTTTTTAAAATCTTATTGCATAAAACATTGGAGTTGCAAAATACTTAAGGTACAGAAGTTTTTATCTTGTGATTCGCGCATTTTTTGAAATTATAACACTAGATAGGAAATGGTAACGGTATGTTTGTAATCATGTATTCTATCCGAATATATTTTCATATGATTCTAAGTAATATAAAATTACTGACCTTGTAATATGCAGGAATAGTTTAATCTTTTTAGAAATTTTCATTGATATTTCTATAATTTAGAGGACTAGTCAGAAAACATACCTTTCTATTATTAATAAGGCATTAGCACGTGATCGTAAATGGTTATGTACAGTTTTTCGCTTAATGTATTTAAAATGTGAAACATCTGAAGATTTAGACATTGACTTTACTCTACTCAAAATACGAGCACTAGACAGAAAATAGTAATTTTTTCTCTATCCGATAACGGCATAAAGTAATTAAAAAAATAACCGAATAATATTATGAAATTATTCAATGTTATCATTAGTCCGCTGAAATTGCTGTGTAAGTTTCTTAAAAACAGAAAAATAAACCATGTTACCCAAATGTTTCTCGAAACTTCTAAATTTGAACCTTGATATCTCTGCTTTAATTACAGTTGATTGTACACGATTTTCGTCATTGTTAAATGAAAAGATTGTGTTGTTTCAAAAGTTCTAACTCAAATATTTCAATGGAGTTTTTTTTTAAACAGTTCCAAAATGTCCACAGATTATAAAAATTTTACAAGAGATAAAAAAAAAAAGTTTTAGAAATTTAAAGGTGATGTGTTTTCTTAAAATTCGTATTATTAAAGTAAAAAAAAATCATATGTCTTCTGCAACTCTGTTATCAATCTACTATTGAATATATTCATTGTTACATATAGTAAAAAAGGAACTTAATCCACAAAAACAGGCCACTCGATTTAAACCAAAAATAGAATTAACAATTTAAAAAGAATTTAAGAATACCAAGTCAATGAAAATACGAAGAGAACCAAAATACAAAGACGACTGAAACACTTTAAAAATAATTAATTAATAATTATAAAACCACAATCAATGTTAAAATCCCTAGTTAAAAGTGTACAGAGAACCGAGTGTTCAGGACTAGCGATCCAATAAGGCAATTTGTCGCAACGTCACAAACTACTATAATGCCCTTCCCATTCATTTTCAAGTGTACAACAGCCAATAAACAAACAATAAACTGCCCTTCAGTTTGAAACTTAAGCCAGAATTGTCATAATTTGAGAATTTGCCCTACTGCGTGAAATCACCTTATATGGCAGGTAAACATCCTCAAAGTTGCAGCGTAGGGTGAAGGTCTGAACAAACGAGTAAGTGTTCTTTAATCATAATGTATGCTTTACTAGTGGGCACAGACTAGCAGTGCATATGCCTATTTTGTTCAGGTGTTCGGCTAAGCAGTCGTCCAATTCTCAGTCTAAAATTAACCGCAGCCTCTTTATATGGTTTTCCCCCATAAATAGTCTGTGCTCTCAGACTAAATTCTTACCTGCCCAGTGTCAATAGTCTCCTAGTCTCCTAGGGTTTATCGTTTCATTTACTAACCACGCCTATCAAATATATTCGTCAAGGTCAAGGTAATTGTGTTTAACGAAGTACCTAGCGAAGTGGAAAGTCTTCACTTTAACCTCCGAACGTAAGATAGATCAAAACATCAATTTATTCCTCTACTCAAAAAGTTATCCAAACAAAAATTTAATACACTTCAGCTCACAAGGAAGCCAGGAGGTGAGAATGTTCTCATAAAAAATTATGAGTAACCAACGCGTTGTCTAATTAGGGGATAATTAGATTGTAATCTTGACAATGACCAGTAGGTATGGTTAACAGCAATGCATAGTATTCAATACAACGGGAAGCTCAGAAAAATAATGAAAATTACACAAAAAAGTTACAGGGACTATAACAAAAGCAACTTGGTACAGCAAATAATAAAAAATAATCAAAAAGTGACAACACTAACAAAGAGATGAATATCAGATTTCAAACAGATATTAACAATTGGGTCGCTCAGTGCACACATTGACTAACCCCATTTTTTAAAAATTACAAATATATTATAAAAGCTCCTAAAAAGTGCAAAAGAGTAGCCAATTCACCGACCATTTATCATTAGTCCATACTGATAACTAAAATTGGGGAATATTGGTTTGAATGAGAACTGCGTGGCATATTTTGGGCATTGACATTCCAGTTTATCAATATCCAAAAAATGAAGTTAGTCAATCTGTGCACTGAACGGCTTTATTGCAAATTAGAATTTCTGTCAAAGTTTTTCAATTTTTTTTTGTGTGTGTCTGCAAAAACATGAACTCACAGACCTGTAGATAATTTCTTCTCGAGTGTAAGATGCCGGATGGTTTTCTTTGTGATAAAGAAGTCTGGGGAAGGTTAGTCTAATTCTTTTTTTTCCTTGCTCGCCCAGAACTCCTTTCTCAGTCTCCATTATGAAGAGGAAATGGAGTCTTGTACTCTCGGGGTCGAACGATGGCCGATTGGTTAGAGTGCTGGCCTTCCGTACCGGAGTTCGTGGGTTCGAATCCGTTCGGAATACTCTTTAAGCTGTAGATCCCGGTCTCATTAGCCCTTGTGTTGCAAAAAGTAGACCGTAGAACTTCAAACCAAACCTTAAAGGGTAATAAAATTCCCTCTATTCGTCTCAACAGAACTTTTCATTATTACTCCAATTCTTTAGTTATAATAACATTTTCTTACCTAAAATCTCGGAAGAAATTAAAAAAATTGTTCTCAGACGTCATCCAACGGATGTATATTTTTGGGCGAAGAGGAGGAAATCACAATAGATACAGTAAGAAACGTTTCCTATTTTTATTTTATTATCTATAAATATTGTAACTGCATAACTTCCCGAAATATTCCCCGTTAACCCTTTAAAGATAACATCTCATATACAGTCTGTATCGGTTATATGGTCAGTTCAGCGGTCCAGAAAAATCAGACCATATAAGAGGGGTGATCATATATGCCGAACAGTACAACCCTATTGAATTATGGATAGATTATATTCACCTAATAAACAAATAATTATACTTTTAAGAACATTTTAAAAATTTATTCGAAAAGTAAAAACTACATTAAAAATATGCAATATTTTTTTGGGGGAAATTTATTACTTTACTAATCAAAGTACAGCACACGTACATACGTACATTCATGTTCAATGTGTTTAAAAATAATCAGGTATATAAGTTTGCTTCCTTTTGTTGGTTGTGAACACAACTTTTTCTAAATCTCTAATAGTTTTTAACCCTCTAAGTGGTTCTCACGTACAATTCTACCAAACTGATGATGTCTTCAAAAAGTACAATTTTTGACCTCCAAAATCCGAAAATGGATGTAGTGTACATTTCTGCCAGTGCTTTCCCCATGGAGTTCTGCGGTAGGAGGATCAGGTCGATTGTTTAGGGACTGCACCCCTCTTTGACTAACATTCATTGAGGGATGAACCTCTACCCCCTGAGGCACAAAGACGCTGATAGTTTTTCATAGCGTTTTAAATATCTATTTCGAAGTATTTCGTTTGCGGTAACTGATGTATCTCTTATTGCACCACTTAAATATCTTGGATGACTTTTGTAAAAAACATAAATAAGTCTCTCAAAGAATATTTTTATTTGTACTTTTAGAATCCATTATTTCTTATCGGATGATCTTCGAGACTTGACGAGCTTTATGTGTATTAAAAATTAACAATCTATAATATCTCTTTACATATCTATTTATAACCGGAAGTAAAGGGACAATAACGAGGATGAGTTTCCCGTACTAGTCGACTAAGGATGAAGGAAACAATCATAGAACACTTTGGTCACTGACACAGTAAACCTTTAGCGTATATTTTGGAGACTTTTTTCCTCGATGTCTTCCACTAGAAGGGTTAAATGCTCATCTGCGGCTTGTAAATTAGTAAAATAACACCTGAAGTCATGTATAAGAGAGATAACTTCAACCAATAAACAGATAGATGTCCACTTGTTATCAGGGGGGACGAGAACTGAGAGAGGTGGAGAACTCCGACGATGAGTCTACACAAGCAAGAAAGGGGGAAAGGAAGGAAAATAAATTCAGGTCCTCTTCGATTTCGCACTGACTTCTTTAAAAAAAAACGATGAAAACTTGAAACTGACCATATAACCGGTATTAAGGAAAAGAAAATGACTGTACAAGCGGTGCGATTTAACGCATGTTCCCTATTAAGTTAGACGGGACTTTAGAAAACAAACCATATAAGCTGGGTGCCCTTATAAGCGGATGACCATATAGCCGGTACTGACTGTATACGAGTTCCCGAGAAGCTAATACGGTTAAGTGCATTTCCGATATTTTTTGGTTTTTTCAAATTTTTATAAAGAATATAGTATTATTTTTAGTTATTAAATGGTTTACTTGCTGCTTTTGATAATAATTAGTGTAAATTCTAATCATCTGTATATACGAGATAGACGCGTAGATATGCGGATCCAAAATCGGCGATAATTCTGTAATACGAATAACAACAGTTGCAACGACTGGTTGTACGCATTAGAAGCCATCTGTGATTTACAACCATGTGTTTCACAACACGAATGTTAATAATAGTGTTGTGCTTTAAATATGAATTGTATGTATCAAAGTCTAGAAAGGTGGTAGCTCAGTTGGCAAAGGTGTCGATCTCATAACCGTAGGATTGTGAGTTCGAGTATGAAATTGGCCAAAGACCGTTAAATTAGGCTTACGGTCGCAATGGCTCCCAAGTTCAAACGATACCTCTAGAGGTAGCAGGCCAAGCCAGGGGGGGGGTTGTGTGTCTTGTGCTTGGTTCCTGTTTCTAAATTGCGAATGAACACTTGAAGACACGAGTAACATAGAACCCACTGGGGGCTATTTTACTCGTCTGTAGCATTCCTTAAGCTACACGAATTATCTGGGGGGTGTTAATTAACAGCTTCAACACCATTTTTGGCATTAAAATATCTGTCTGTACTGCTAGTTCTATGGGGAAAATATGTATAAAAAAAGTCTTTAGGTGCATGTCGATGAAAAGTTGAATAATGCTTCTAAATATTTACCTGTTTTCTTAGCATGTCTTGACTTCATTGACATAGTAATAACTTTTTTTAAGTGTGAAACATTTATATTCTTTAATTAAAGTTTCTTATTAAAGTTTTAGGCAAAGTCTTAAATAGAGGATGGTTATACCAGGGCTGATTCTAATCTGATAATTTTCTAAATTTTTCTAAAATTTGTCTGACTCTGTTCCGAAAACTATAACAAACAAATTCCCCCCCCCCCGAAAATTTGAAAAGAATTTTAGAAAAAATCATTTGTTTCTGAAAATTGAAAAAAGTTTTTTAAAACCATCTTCAGCTTCAAATAAAAAACATATAAATGAATTTTGAAGAAAATCAGAAAGTTTTATATCTTTTCTCACACTTTTTTTATGACACGCCCACAAATCTTTTTTCTATCGAAGAACAGTAATAATACGTTATGTGATTTTCTTTTTTAAAGTAACATGTTAAAGCTTAAATTTATATAATCAGATTAAGAAATGGAATTTTTATTTTCTAGATAACCAACACATGCGTTGATATATGCGTGTTTGTATTATTTAATACAGAACACAATTATATTTGCAACTGTATAATAAGGTGATATATATTAGAACATATTGATATTTGGTAAATGATAAATCACAATATTGAAATTCAGATATAATCCTGCTCTAGTTTTGACATTCAGAAATTAACCTTAATATAGTTTTTATTTTAAATTAGTAACGTATACCTTTTCAGAAAATTTTATAATATGTTCAAAAACATTTTTCTTAGAATCATCCATGGGTTATACATTTTTTTAGATAAGATCCCCTACCTCTTTAGAATGTATAGTTTTTATACATTGCAAAGAGGTTCATCCTTACAATAATTCTAAAAAACAAGTACTAAATATCGCGTTTGTCTTCCATACCTTTTTTCTCTATTTGTCCAATATGTTAACGAATAGAAGATCAGTTTTTAAACATTATATTTCTATCAATATCATTTGTTCCTTTATAATGCTTTATTTATTTTGTAGTGTGTCTATCCAAAACCTAAATACAGCGATACTTATTTATTTTTTGTTTCTACCCAAAACCTAAACACACTGTTTGACAAGCTTATTCGATCATCCTTTATGTTAAAGAAGTAAAGAGCGATCATACCAAAGTTGTTTAAAGGCTAACTATGATTAGCCACGATTAACCCTGGCGCCAATCAATAGGGGAACGCAATTCTCCGTTTAAACAGAGATTAATCGCGCTTAGCGTTAAACGACTTCGCAATTCTCCGTTTAAACAGATTAATCGCGCTTAGCGTTAAACGACTTTGGTGGGCACTAAAACAATTATTCCCCTTTACGTCTATTTTAATAAAAATAAATTTAAAAGTTTTATGTTTCATCTTTGTTATCTATCTGTCGAATATGTTTTCCGCCAAAAGATGAGTTTTTAAGAATGAAATATTGGTTATAACACGAAAGAAGGTTCGTTATTGTGTTTCAAAGGTTTATTTATTTTTATGCGTTGCAAACCTAAACTACTGTTATTTCTCTGTTGGAATTTGAGCGGTTTCCTTATAGAATCCCCTTTGTAAAAGTCAGGAAAACGTTAGCAGAATCTTTCATCTTCTCACAAAGAAACCCTTAGAAGTCTTCATTGTTAAGATAGGAGGAAATAGACTTGTACTCTTGGGTAATGAAATTATCTTCATGTGTTTCAGTAAAGCTTTTTCATTATTATTTCTATACTTTTCTTATAACATTTTCTTATGTTTACGAAAGCCATTCAACGGATGTCTGGGAGTCACAGGTCAGGGCTATGAAACATATCCATTTTTAAAAATCTTTATAAAAATCATGTAATTTCCATAGAATCTTTTTTGGCAATTAAATGCAGACTCAGCAGAAAAAAGAAACCAAGCATGTATTACAGGTTGTTCCCCATTTGGTACCCTTGGGAAGTAAAAAATAATATGCCAAAGGAACTTTGAGAAGGCTATGAAAGCAGTATTTTCCAAAATCCACTACATTAATATTAAAAATTGTAAAAAGGATTTGCTTTCCACCAGACTTGGTTATAGGTCCAGCTGCAATATAGATCGAATCTTAATACAATGGGGAAGCTATTGCTTATTTTACATAGCCTGAAGGCTGTACTGAACTTAGTGGGCTATAAGTCAAGTGTTATAGGACCTATTTGTACCTTGATATCATTATATTTAATTTTTTTTCTGAGTATTTTTTTATATTGCTCTGAAGAGTTTCAAATAAAGTTCGGTGTTTACGGTGTGTGATTATTGCAAATCGAAATTTCTATTGCGCAGCAATATCATACTTCACTATTAAAATTATATTTAAAAGTAATATTAGCAATAATATTTATAGCAGTGTTTAGCAACAATATTCTTATACAATTATTCGTTTTTGCAACTGTTTTAATATGTGAGTCTGAAAACCTGTATTTTTCTTAAATGTTCATTATATAAGAAAATTATTTTCCAAACATTATTAAATAACTATTACAAGTAACTATATAAATATTTATAACAGTTTTTAGCTATAATATTCTTATACATTTATTCGTCTTTGCAACTGTCTTAATATATATGCCCGAAAACCTGTATTTTTCTTAAATGTTCATTATATTAGAAAATTATTTTCCAAACATTATTAAATAACTATTACAAGTAACTATATAAATATTTATAACAGTTTTTAGCTATAATATTCGTATACATTTATTCGTCTTTGCAACTGTCTTAATATATATGCCCGAAAACCTGTATTTTTCTTAAATGTTCATTATATTAGAAAATTATTTTCCAAACATTATTAAATAACTATTACAAGTAACTATATAAATATTTATAACAGTTTTTAGCTATAATATTCGTATACATTTATTCGTCTTTGCAACTGTCTTAATATATATGCCCGAAAACCTGTATATTTCTTAAATGTTCATTATATTAGAAAATTATTTTCCAAACATTATTAAATAACTATTACAAGTAACTATATAAATATTTATAACAGTTTTTAGCTATAATATTCGTATACATTTATTCGTCTTTGCAACTGTCTTAATATATATGCCCGAAAACCTGTATTTTTCTTAAATGTTCATTATATTAGAAAATTATTTTCCAAACATTATTAAATAACTATTACAAGTAACTATATAAATATTTATAACAGTTTTTTAGCTATAATATTCGTATACATTTATTCGTCTTTGCAACTGTCTTAAATATATATGCCCGAAAACCTGTATTTTTCTTAAATGTTCATTATATTAGAAAATTATTTTCCAAACATTATTAAATAACTATTACAAGTAACTATATAAATATTTATAACAGTTTTTAGCTATAATATTCGTATACATTTATTCGTCTTTGCAACTGTCTTAATATATATGCCCGAAAACCTGTATTTTTCTTAAATGTTCATTATATTAGAAAATTATTTCCCAAACATTATTAAATAACTATTACAAGTAACTATATAAATATTTATAACAGTTTTTAGCTATAATATTCGTATACATTTATTCGTCTTTGCAACTGTCTTAATATATATGCCCGAAAACCTGTATTTTTCTTAAATGTTCATTATATTAGAAAATTATTTTCCAAACATTATTAAATAACTATTACAAGTAACTATATAAATATTTATAACAGTTTTTAGCTATAATATTCGTATACATTTATTCGTCTTTGCAACTGTCTTAATATATATGCCCGAAAACCTGTATATTTTCATAAATGTTCATTATATTAGAAAATTATTTTCCAAACATTATTAAATAACTATTACAAGTAACTATATAAATATTTATAACAGTTTTTAGCTATAATATTCGTATACATTTATTCGTCTTTGCAACTGTCTTAATATATATGCCCGAAAACGTGTATTTTTCTTAAATGTTCATCATATTAGAAAATTATTTTCCAAACATTATTAAATGACTATTACAAGTAACTATATAAATATTTATAACATTTTTTAGCTATAAAACGTATACAATTATTCGTCTTTGCAAATGTTTTAATATGTGGGTCCGAAAACCTGTATTTTTCTTAAATGTTCATTATATTAGAAAATTATTTTCCAAACATTATTAAATAACTATTACAAGTAACTGTATAAATATTTATAACAGTTTTTAGCAATAATATTCTTATACAATTATTCGTCTTTGCAAATTTTTAATATTATAAACTTATTTTCTTATCATATATTAGAAAATTATTTCCAAACATTATTAAATAACTATACAAGTAACTATTATATATATTTAAATTTATTTTTTTACTTATATAAAAACAACTTGTTATTTTTAAAAAGTTTTATGTAATTTGTTCATTTTTAACTACTAATATATATAAATTATTTATTATACAACAGTTTTTCATTTTTTAATTATTTATTTTCTGCGTAAAAAAAACACACAAATTCTATATATTTCAAAAAATTTCTTATTACAAAAAAAATATTCTTTGTAAAAAGAAGTTTACGTAATGTTATATATTTATAGCAATTTTTATATTTAAAGAGGATTATTTGTATATAAAATTCCGTTTTATGAGTTTGAAAATCTTTTATATTTTATCTTTTCTTATACATATTAAGAAAAAGAAATATATATTTTATATATAAAAAAAATGATATTTTTCTTATAACATTTTGTATTTACATTTATAAAAATGTTTATTTTTTACATAGATTTCAGTAATATATATTTTTATAATTCCAATGTGACTAATACAAGAAAAAATTAGTTTTTAAAGAAAATAGTTTTATTTAAAATATGTTTTTTAATAAAAAAATTATAACATTTTCATAAAATCTGTTTCTAACACATTTTAAAAAATTTTTATTACTTTTATACAATATTTCTATCTGTTTCTTTTATATGTTGAACTAACAATTCTTATAAATTTTCTATTAATAAGAGTTCTCGACTTCTTCTCTATATTTACTTTATACTATACTTTTATACTTTTTATTTTACTTATACTATATTTTCTATACTTTATACTTTACTTATATTATACTTTATATACTATACATTAAATTTACTTTATACTATATTTATTACTATAATTTATACTATATTTATTTTCATATACATTCTATGAGTCAAATTGGCTCAAATAAAATTATACCACATTTTATTAATAATTAAGAGAAATGAAAGTTACATAATTTATTACTTAACTAAAAACCAATATTTTTTTTTGAAAAGTGATATTAAGTTTTATATATATATATATATATATTATATATATATATTTATATTTTATAAATATTTATATATATTTTTTTTTACATATACTTATATACTATATATATATATACATATATATATATATATTTTTATATTATATACTATATATTATTTTTTTTATACATACAATTTTTTATATAAAATACTTTTATATATATATATATACAAAACATATATATATTATACAGAACATATATATATACATTTATCATATATGTTTTATAAAATATATATTATAATATATATATATACAATATATATATATATATACATTATAATATATATATATACATATATATATAATATATATATATATTATATAATATATATATATATATATATATATATATATATAATATATATTATATATATACAATATATATATATATGTATATAAATATATATATATACATATATATATATACATATAATATAAAATATATAACATTATATACATATATATATATATATATACAATACATCAAAAATATATATATTTTATATCTATTATAAATATATATATATATATATATATATATATATATATATATATATATATATATAATATATATATATTTATATATTATATATATATTATATATATATATGTATAAATATATATATATATATATATATATATATTGATCACATTTTAATGAGTCAAAATCTCTCGTAAAAATCTAGTGCTAAACGTTTTTCTAATTTCTTCCAGAATGCTTCAGAGCAGTTCAAAAAGAACTAACAAAACTCGTCTGTCTTTGTAATATTTTAGTCCTCTAACTGCTTAGGTGTTATATCTACAGACGCTTTAATATTTTTCTTCTTAATAAGACCGTAAATTTACGGGTTAAAATTTCTGATTTTGAATTACTGCATAAACTATATATTTTTGCCTTTGTGTAGGAAGTTCTTTATCCCATACTGAATTGGTCAAGAAAAGAAAGTTAGGTTAATTAGTGTGATTGTTAATGAAAATATTTTGGTATTTTTATCTTGGTCGTCAACATTTGAAGGGTTAAAAATAATTAACCCAAATTTAAAGAATATCTGTTTTAATCATTGTGCCTCGCAAATGAATTCAGAATTTAAAAGTTCGATTAGGATCACACATCGTTACAGGCAAATGGACTTCTTGAAGTCTCTTTGGCATATAAGGATTTATTGTCAAAACTCTCCATGTTTGTAGTTAAAAAATCAAATTTTCGTCATAACACTGTGCCTGATCGCCTATAAAGAGTTCTTAAAAAATGTTATTCTTAAAAAAAAACAAGTTGAGATAGTATCACATTGTTAATGTTTAATAAGTATTTAGCAGTCAGTACAGTTATTAGTGCTTACAATTATTCATATAAATCTTGTCTGTATCTTTGTATTTTTCTTTATCTGTTAAACGTATTCATGATTAGAAGATCATTTTTATCAAGATACGAGGATATAGACTCTCGGCTAGTAAAATTCTCTTTTGCGTTTTATCAGAGACTCATAAGTTTTCCACTTCTTCTTTTACAATAGCATTTTTTATGTAAAACCTGTCAGAAAGTAGAGAAAAAAAATCTGCTTGCAGAAATCATTCAAAAACGGTTTGATGATCGAAGCCAGCTATTAAACATTTCATATTTTTTCAGTCTATAAAATTTGTATCGGCATTTTTCTGAAACAGTTCCCTTTGATATTGCGTGGTGCTCAAATACATTGCATCGACAGAGAAAACAGCAAGCTTAGTAAAAATTTTTGAATTTGTCCCTTTTGGGCAGTAAAATTTTGATATGCCAAAGAAACTTTGATACGTTTGTAGAAAACATATTTTCCAGAATGTACTATTGTACTATATAAAAAATGCAAATAGAACTTGCATTTGAATCAGAATTAGTATAGTTTAAGCCTCAAAGCGGAACTGATCTCATTTGGATTGATAATCGGGAAGTTACTGATTGATTATTAGCGTAGCCTTAGGATTGATATTTGTGGGATATAAGGCGAGTATTTTTGTGCTTATTTGTAGTTTGGAATTGTGGTGATTACGCAATTTGCCAACTATTGACGTCATATTTCGTATCTCAATGTTTTGTATATTTTTAGTCTTTATAAAGTATTTTGTAATGTAATGTATCCTGACATTTTGTAATATGAATTGATCTTTATTCATATTTATAAAATTTTATTATTGCAGTTTTATTTGTGGCAGCCCACCATTTTTAATGGCTTTCGATAAATGTACTCGAGATCCCTTTTCATTTTTGTGTTATTAAATAAAAAAATATCACAGTTGATGGAGCTCCGGGAATGCTGGATAAAAAAAATCAGTCTTATTGGGCATTTAAGAGAAGATTCTTAAATTCCACAATTCATACCGATTCACTATATAATTCAACGAGAACATCTCGTTACAAAATATTTTAAATATTCTGATGTTATGAATATAGTGTAACACATTGTAAATTACATTCGCACCAATGCAAAAAATCATCGACAATTCAAAAATTTCTTTGAAAAATGAAAGAACGAAGAACTTTCAAATGACATTCAATAAATATAATTTCTGCAAAAAAAATTTTAATACCTTTTTTTTGCATACCTTTTAAATACGTATTTAATTGCAACTCCCGAAAAATTTCAAATTTTGAAAAATGGCTCGGACTATCAAGGAGGTTAGATACCCCTGTTCTGGAGTTTTCCTCTTTTTAAAATAAGTTAAGAGATCGTTCGATAACTCTTTTTTATTGTCTTGTTTTAGAATTCTTTTCCCAGTCTCCATTATCATGATAAGAGAATGAACTCTTGTAATCTGTAGGAATGAAATTTCCTTTAAGGGTGTCAACTAAAATGATCACTATAAATACTTAAAAAGAAGTTACTCCTTTTCAAATATGCAATACGTAGCAATTTCATATACAGTAGAACCTCTTTTTAACGACCCCACGATATAACAACCCCTTCGTTAGAACGACCATCTTAAAAAGTCCCAATTATTTTATCATAGGAATAATGTTAATTTTGAATCATTACAACGACCCCAAGATTATTATTTTTCGTTAGAGCGACCGCCAATTTTAGTACACAGAACTCATGAGCAAGTGGGCTATTTTAAAATTATTGTACTGTGGTGCAACTTCAAGAAACCTGTACTCCTCTCTTTGTGTCTGCTTAAAGGGACTCTTTCTTAGCGTGCGATATTGATGTCCTAGGTAGATGACACTCCAGACACTAATGAAATGACCCAGCTCCTGAGTGTCAAATTTCCGAATCTTCAATTATGAGTTTGTTGAGGTAGACGAAACTTTACAGTGCTGCGAAGAAAATTTGAATGAGGACAATTTTATCGCCCATATTACCGGAAATGAAGAAATCTGCGATTCCTACGACGGAGAAGAAATAG
>CM063501.1:70566221-70593721 GCA_032207245.1 Pardosa pseudoannulata
AGCCATATCATTTTGTGTTTTGGGAATCATAGAAAGAATTTCGGGGTTACGCTGAAGGAATGAAAACATCCTCGTTTAAATTGGATGACCGGGAAATATGGTTAATATAAAGAGAAGAAATTAAGATCTAAAATAATGAATGGGGAAAAGGTATAATTTTGGAATAGGCTTTAGGGCTTAGATATTGATATTATTACACACACACACACACACACACACACACACACACACACACATATATATATATATATATATATATATATCTAATTTTATGTACTTCTACAATAAAAGAAAAAAACTATAAATTCATACCCAACTATATTTTACGGCATACTTAGCAATTAATAATGAGAGATTCCAAGAAAAAGAGCTGTAAAATTTATATATCTTTATAAAAAGTATGTTAAAAAACTTTATAGTCCGTCATCCATCATCTACAGTTTTTTTTCATTGCTTAGTTATTTTTAACTGAAATATAGACATCCATTGACATTCATAAATACGTAGTACAATGGAGGCAAATAAAAGCGGTATACCTTTCATACATAAACTGTGTGAGAACAGAAAAATCTTGAGAAATAAATCATTGTCAGACAGATCTTTAGCATATAACAGAATTCACAATTTGAAACATATGCTAATGTATCGTTTCCCGTCTAAAACGTAGCTCTATTGATCCTAAAGCGCGGTCTTAATATTGTATGCAATAAACCCATCTGTCTTTTCAGGAAAATGTGTAATTCATGAGGATTCAATGGAAGGCACATCTCCCTTGTGATAAACACTTTCTCTCAGACTTTTCACAGTAATTTCTCCTTGCTTGGACTCGACGCTGATTGGAATTATGTTTAATCAGTGTTGTATTTGTTGTCGTAGACTGAACTATGTTTTAATCCTTAAAAAAAGTGCAATTTGCCCTTTTTATATCTTTTTTTATAAAAATTAAAGAAAAATTTACTTTTGTTGATTGTTATACATAAAATGGTATACTAGATAAGGAAATTAAAATAATTTGTTTTGCATGATCTTCATAAATAAAATTATAGATCAGATAAATATGAAATTATAGATCAGATACTCCGTACCTTTTATTGACCATCGCCTCCTTTAAGAAAATAAAATATTCGAATTTCCACTCTTAAATAGTAGTTAATTATAAAAATATTAAAATTTTGTTGCATATTATGAATACATATTTTATATGCTTATCTATGTTTTTAGAACATAAACGTATAAATTATTTAAAACAGCCATTAAACGTCGTAAAAAATTGTTTCATTAAAACCTAAAAATAGGCATTAAATAAATAAGAGATATAAAAAATTATAAGATGGATGAAGCTAATGGAATATTAACAATTTGTTAATGCTGAGTTCCAATTTCATAGCCATCATCTGTAAGTAAGTCCTGTTACAGTAGAACCTCGGTATAACGACCCCTGTGGGACCAACATCATATCGTCATTGTAACGAATTGAAAATAAAATAAAAAAAATTGAGCAAAGAAATGATGCTACAGTACATACCTAGAGTACGTATTTGTACGTATTAACGTACTTCTATTTATTTGTATTTCATTATTGAATTTTTGAAAAAAGTCTTTGATTGATTCCTGTTTCAAGTTCATTTGGGAATTTTTCATTATCACTGATTTCATATCTTTGAGATTTTGAAAAATATCTTCAGAATTAAATTGTCCTTCAAAATATTGAGGCAAGGCATTGATTGCATTGAAGGCTTCTTTTTCATTCGCCTTTTCAAAAGCTTGGACGATTTCTTCTCCGTCGTCGGAATCGCAGATTTCTTCCTTTCCGGTAATTCGGGCAATAAAATCGTCGTCATTCAAATTTTCTTCGCACAACTGTAAAGTTTCATCTACCGCAACAAACTCATCTAAAGATAATTGAAGATCCGGAAATTTGACACTGAGGAGCTGGGTGATTTCATTAGTGTTTGGAGTGTCATCTACCTAGGACTACAATGTCGTTCGTGACGAACGGTCCCTTTAAGCAAACACAAAGAGAGGAGTACAAGTTTCTTGAAGTTGCACCACATTACAATAATTTTAAAATAGCCCACTTACTCATGAGTTTTGCGGTCTAAAATTGGCGATCGCTCTAAGGAAAAATAATACGCTTGGGGTCGTTGTAATGAGATTCAAAATTAACATTATTCATATGGTAAAATAATTGGGACTTTTTAAGATGGTCTTTCTAAAGAAGAGGTTGTTGTATCATGGGGACGTTAAAAAGAGATTCTACTGTATTTTTCTAGAACAATAAACTACCTGCACCAACTCAGCGGTAGTCGTGGGGTAATTTATGAAATTTATGATTTAAAAAAATATTTCATTTATTAAAAACTTCTGTATGTTAACATTGTCTCCAGCAGAAACTATTGTTCAGAAAGTTATGAAATGTTGTGTAGAACTTAATAAAGAGATGAAAATTTGAGCGAATAAAAAAATGGTTCAAAGTTTCACCTGTAGAGGGCTTTTTTTATAAATTACACATTTAGCCAAAATTTACTCTTAAAAAATTATTACATGCCATGTTCAATATGACGGCCATCATTTTCAGCTACTATTTGAAATTGCAAATTTGTATGTTCTACTGTTGACCATAGTGTGTCCAGGGTCCTACTAAGATACTTTTGTGGCCAGGGCACAATCCAATTTTTGTTCGTTTAAACCCAAAATTACAACATTGAATTAGCAAACAGATTTAAGAAATTAGCATTAAAGTAATATTCAAAATCAAAAACACCAAATTTTCCTTTTACGTAATCATTATTATCCCTGTTTAGCCATGCTAAAAATTAAGGACTTTTAAGGACCTAGAGTTACCCACTTTTTTATTATCTACACTGTCATAATCACAAGCTCTGTGGTGCAGAAAATAAATATTAATAATATAATTAAAAATAATTTAAATTGATGAGACGATTTAATGGTTTATAGTGGTATGTTGCTAATAATCTATCTTATAAATATGCAATAACCCATAGGATAAAAAGAGCACCAGGTTCGTTGAGGGAATTAATTATCAGGTAAATAACAGTAAAATTAAAGTAAATAGGAAACAATATAGTTCATGACAAACACAATTACCTCGTACAATAATTTATTAAAACTTAAAGAAAGGCGAATCGCGCATGTGGATTAAAAATTATACTGAAGAAGTTCAAATGAACAAGATATCACGAGGGAAATGAAATTATTACAATGACATTGACATAAAATTCAACTGTTATGCAGAAAATAAATGTTGAAACTTAAAATGTGATTTCTCAAAAAGTTCTTAAAATATTTTGCTAAAAATTATTATGAATGCTTTTGATAGTCTTTACTAATGAATAACCAAAAAGCTTTAAATTTGGATAATTTTTAATGATGTTACACTCATAACTAGATATAAAGGTAATGAAAATTCGTTAAAAATTCAATGTGGGTGAGTTTGAAGGACCAAAATATTTTAACAAATGTAAAATAAGCAAAGATTTTAAGTGATTCACTAGTCCATTTTATACGCGAAATGTATTGCATCAAAAATATTGAAATAATTTAATTTATTAAAAAATTAGTCCTTTTGAAAAAACCCGATTTTTTTATTAAATTTTCTTCATTTATTAGAAATTTTATAAAAACTTCTACAGGAATAAATTTTTTAAGTGCAATTCTAAAGTCAATATAAAAAAATAAATCTAAAAATGTAAAAACATGAACTAGTTTCTACGTTTAAAGAAAAAAGTTCTCCGAACATAGACAGATACCTTAATTGTCTTACCAGGAAAATCGTGTCAAGACTAGATAAAAATCATTAACAAGGGTAGTTTTGATAAACTTCTTTTAAGTATTGGAAGTAAAAATGTCGTACATAAAACATTTTTGCTTAAAAGAAAAAGAGTAAATTATCTAGATGTGATTTATTTTTATTTCTTGTTTAAAAGAAAGGTTATCATCTATTCAGTTTTTGTTTGGTGAAGTACTCTGATGAACATTTTGGTGCAGTTGGGTTAATTAGAACTAGCCAAACTGCTTAAAACCGATTCCAACGGGGGACACAAACACCCATGGTACAGTAAAATATAAATCCACTGACTCTGGCACTGAAAGTCAGCACTCTTTTGATCCGTGTATCATCCAACTACGGTTTTGTACCAAAAACATTTTCTTTAACCCTTTCGTGGGCCTTGGGAAGATTGCTTCCCATTTACACGATCTTACAAAATACTCCTATGGGAAGCTCAAAACCCATTATGATATATTGACCTTGCTATTAAGACGATGGGAATACTAATTTATGCTTCAGTTTTCTACTATCATCCATTGTTCGATCAATTGAATAGAATTAGCACTTCTATTTTGAAAGTTTGAAAACATTCTGGGAGAAATGAATAGCCCACGAAAGGGTTAATCAGTAAAATTAATAAATTTTAGTTAGACAGTTGTTAAGTTAACATGTAAGAAAAATTATTGTGATAAAGACAAAGACAGATAAATGAACAATAATTCGAGTTAAAGAACTTGGAACTGTCAATGAGTTTACATCAATAAACAACTCCAGATGCAAACTACAAAGCTTGAAAAATAATTTGAAAGTACTATAACTTTTTTTGCGTTTGTTTGATACCTAGCTCAGGTATTAAAACGAACAACAGTCCAATTCTAAAGGGAGGATAAAAATTTTGTTTAACTGCCAATCAAAAGCAGTATCTTTTCAGTGTAAGTTTTTAAGTGGCAAACCTTTTATTTAAGAATCAAGAAAAAGCGTCATATTCAAAGATCTTTTAAGCGGTCTGCTGAAAACTTGCAAAAGTTTCAAACAAAACTTATAAGAGTAAAAGGCCTTAGGCATGATTTTTGAAATGCTTTGTTTAGATAAAAACAATGCTATCTTGATATTTTTAGAGTGCAAAACTTCTTTTGCTTATACTCCACAGTCAAACCCCAAACTCTTTAATGTAGTTTGAAAAATAAAGCACTAAAGAGAAGGAAAGGAAACCCCAATAAAGATGAAAGGGAATTTTTATGAAGATATTAAAAAAAAACTTGAAATAAAGGCAAATTTAGAAAAAGGAAACCGAAAGTATGAAAATATATTGGCAATAACAATAGCTGAAAATCACTAAGTTGAAGTAGGGAAAATGTGTTGATCGACCATATTTGTTTTGTTATTTTGTTATATCAACTGCTATTTATATAATGGTAGGAATTGGATGCCTACCTATATTAATTCACCAAAGCGTTCCGATTTTTTTATTTAATTTTTCAAATTTTAAGCAGAAAAATAAGTAATAGGAATTGTTTTTTTTGTACTTGCCTTTCTTGAATATTCAGTTCATAGTCTAGACATTTAGAAGGGTAGACATTTAGACACTTACACTGTTTTAATAGGATAAATGTAAAGTTGAACTCGAAAAGTTTTTTCATCGAAATGATAATAATTTAGAATATTTAGAAAAACAACTATACTATTAAATGATATATACTAGGGTCATTCCGAAAATAAGATTCTTAAGTCCTATAAAAAGAAACAAAACATTGCTTCCTGTAGAGATGTATTGCAGAGGGTACATCAGTATCCCAACTTCTTTTCAACATATGAACTACCGGAACAGGAACACTTGTAATATCACTTTGATAAGTTTTTGTAGTCCAGTGTTATCGAAGTCTTCCACCTGGAAATGGAGCAAACGTGTCAAGAATTTCTTAAAGCCTTGTCTGTGTTGACCGAACAGGAAATTCTTCAGGTGCAAGGACAGGTTGAAGAAATCGAGATTGTAAGGTGGAAGGCTGTCATGGATGACAGACACCAGCCGCAGTGCTGGATATGTTTACCTATCTTTGGAAAACACAGCCACCAAAAACGGGCCAGCTGCTTTTTCATCCCATCTGGCCCATATTCTAAACACCGTTGACAATAACTTTCTATCACTTAGTAGGTTTTCTCCCACTGTAGCATAGGGTAAAATGAGAAAACACGCATTTTGTCAAAGTGAGGGTGCAATATGACATAATTATCAATCAGAAGTAGTCCGTTTCCTTTTTCAAACTGTAAATAGTCTTTAGGCATTCATTTCGTACAGCATCTACTCACTCATCACTTGGTAACACCTGGAGTATTCTCTGTACAATTCCCATTGAGTTCCTGGAACACCTCGTTCATCTGCAACTGTCACTTTTAGACTTTTGACCAGACATGACTACCTTATCATTTTAGTATTGTCACTTCACCTGTGTGTTTTTATGTTCAACTTGACAAGATATGACTTCTAGACTGTGAGAGTGTAGCTATGTTTTATATAAGGTTTGAGAAACTGATTTGCTCTCCGCACTCGCACGTTGTGGGTTGCATGACCAAGTATTTTTTCGAGACTCCAGGAAGCGTGTGGTGTGAAAACGATTGCACTTAAACTTCACCAAGTTTTGAAGAGTTGTGATTGGTCTCCAGGAGGCGATTCAGGACCATCCTTGGAGTCCCGGTCCTTCTGGACAGAGCCGGGAAAGGACGCATTGTGCACAGGACAATGGAACAACGAACGCATCAGCACAGGATAATGGAAAAAGTATAGGGTTGCTGGAGTAGTTCAGAAGGAAGGAAAAGAGTGGACTTTGGCAATTTTTTCTTTCAGGTGTAGCACGTGGAGTGCTTCTTTTACTTTTTAATTTTTTATAGTTTTTTAGCATATTTCCTTGTTTTTTGTTCTATATTTGAATATTGTAATATAGATCAGTGGCATTTTACTATAATTAAAGACGATATAAAGCAAACCTGGGTTATTAATGAGTTTGAAATAACAACAGCAATGTACTACACCACACCATAGACAGCTAGACGAATGTCCTGTAGGGCATTATTGTAAGAGTATCGTTGCAAAGTACAGGAGATCACATAGATTAATGACTTAATAGTCAGCAGACTGGCATTTGATAAAATAGTTTTCGATGAGCTTTACCTTTAGTGCAAAAGCTACCAATAGAAGGAGAAATGAAAGCTGACATTTTAACGTACTACAGCATTAAACGTCAGAAATCGGAAATTTAGAGCTGTAGTATGAGATCGCCACATCAACAAGCTATGAGACTTGTGCCATCGTATTCCTTGGCTTTTGCAAAGACTGCTTCTGGCAACATTGGAAACTTGCTGTCTGAATGACTTTTAGGGTACGCAATGAATCAAAAGAAGAAAAAAAGCAATTAGGTTAGCATTAATAAATGATTTATTATGCCTGGCAGAAAATAAGTTTTCGTCCTGATATGACTCACTTGCCCCACTTCATTATACTAAAGGATATACTTATATACTGCCAAGAAAAAAAAGTCCTTTGAAAAAATACGTAGAAAGAAGTAAATTAAAAAACCTGAAAAAAGACACACATTTTTTAAAAGTAATTCAAGCTGTTGAATAATTTATATAAAATGTAAATGAAATAACCTCGTTTTCAGCTTAACGAAGGAATCTACCAAGGTACTTTAAAAAATCTAATTCTAAGTCATTTTATTCTCCTTTCTAATTAATTTACTTTTAGAAGTAAAAAAAGGCTTTCATTTGTTGTTTCGAAATAAAAATATCATTAATAATAAATAAATAAAAATTCATGTACATCACTAAACAAAGAGACACAACTAAAATTTTTGCATATCTGCTATTCAGTTTAAAATGAAGCATGTTTAAGCCATTTATCAGACTGAAAGATATTCTATGTCGATTTAAAATAGTTTTATATTTTCAGTTGTTTAAAGTGCGTACAACTCTTCAGTCCATCTGTCTAAATCGGAATATGCTTAATGTATGAGGATTCAAGCTGTTGTTTTCATGTATAAGTTTTAAAATGCTTGCATTAAAAACTGTGGAGAAAGTAACAGGTATTGATTTTCGTTTCGAGAAAAAGAAAACCTTTGAAAAGTCAAAGATAATATGATAAGGGAACATGATAAAGAGAAGTTTTCATGCGAATAGGGAGAAATATTGCTTCAGATATCTTTTAAAATTATTTATTGAAGTAAAAGTTGTTTTATATTTAAAAAGAGCAAAAATGTAGAGTAACGAATGAAAAAAGGTCAAGGCAATAATTATATACGATATTTTAAAATTAAGTTCACATTGCAGGGAAATTAGATATAGATAATTTTAGAACCAGTTTAAGAAACAAAAGTAAAAAAAATGCTTAGTTAGTGTTTTAGTTTTTTTTCACTAAATAAAGAAAATACTCGAATGATTATTTTATAGTTAAGTCAACATTGCAAGAAAATTATAAATATATATTTTTAGAATCGGGATAAAAAAACAAAAGAAACAAAAAATATTTAGTTTTTTTGTTAGTTTTAAATTTATGAAAGTGTGTGAACATATGAGGCTTACCTTACTTTAACCACTTTTGAATATATTAATTTCTTTTTACATCGATGTAAAACTTTTTTCTACTTCATTTATGTTTTTATTTTTTTTTTCTGTTTTATCCTGGCGAGATTTTTTTTTCGATAATTATAAACTGGCCAAGTTCTAACAATTTTGTTATTTCACAGTTGTCTTTTCTTAAATTAAAGCGTTTTCCATAGGTTTTATATGTAGAACTTAATTTTTGTTTCTAATTTCAATACAGTATAAAATAAATAAGGACTTTTTCAATAATTAAACGCTCTACCTATTCTGTTTATTTTGTTAATACTTTTTAACTGACATTTTAAAATTGAAAACATCCTTATTTAATACGTTTAGATTTTTAAAAATTAGCTTTTTTGAATTAAAAATTAATACAAAATATTTTGAATAGGCAAAGGACGAAACAAATTTGTTTTCATTCACGAGTTGGTAACTGTAAAATTCTAAGTTAGTTTAATAGAACACGGCTATATTTGATCTATTATTCCTTCATTATCTTTATTCACGTTGAATTTATAGCCTATTTTTGTTACATTGAATGTATAATTACTGTATACAGATTCTGTTTTCTTTTTATTTATTCTTTTACAAAACTCTTCTTTAATCTTACTGAAATTTAGGCTAAATAGGAACATATGCGAAAACTGTCGTATTCAACCGTTTCGACGTTGGCGACCGAACCGTTGGCAAAATAGCGTCCTAATATACGCGGAATGTAAAATGATCACAAAATTAAAAATAAAATATGTAAGGGCTAATAATAAAATTAAAAAAAATTTCAGTATGGAAGAAATTTGGAAGATGAAAGCAGATTTATAACGAGTCTTACATCTGAAATTAATATTTGCAAAATAAGAAGAAAGCGCCAAAATTGGAAAACACGCCAATAAAAACCTGTACTGCATCTGCAATATTAAATGTATAGATATTATCTCTATACATAAAATAGTTCTTTTTTATGTAAGGTTTGTTTATATAAATGCATACGGTTTCTTTTAGTTTCCAAATTATTTGATATCGTCAATATTCACTGCCAAGATTAAAACTTCTTTCTTCCAATTTATCACGTTTAAAGGCAATCACTGCAAGTAATATAAAAATGGAACAACATTGTTTTACGATTTTTCAAAATATAAACAAAATTTGACTTAAGCATTTAATAACGTCACAATTTCTATAAATAATCAAACTCTTCTGCAACATAAAGTAACTAACAGAGATTTCGTACGTCTTTTGAAGATTAAGCCTACATAATAAGAATTGTATTCTTTATAAGAATTTGGAAAATCCAACAAATTCATTGACAATACGACTATTTCTCTGTGCTTTATATAATGCATTGAAAATATAAGGCGGGAAATCGGGTATGTAATAAAAAAAATTCTTTGAATCTTAAGCACGTGATGAAAATATTTATAAAATAGAAATTTAAGGAATAAAAATTATTTGAAATAAATTTTCACAGCAAAGACATTACATGCATGCATATATATAACGTTGAAAATTGGATAATGTAGTATAGAAAATCGTGAAATTTAGCATTATTACGCTGTGGTTCCTGGGCAATATTGTGCACGTGCATATTTATAACTTGGATTGTATGTTGTTTAAACTATCATATTTGTTAACAAACAGCAGCATATTGAGCTATAAATTGATTATAAGGTTATTGTTGCAATAAAATTCAAACATGTCAGTCTTTTAAGATGAAAAACAATAAGTATGAAGCAGGTCTTAATGATATGAGATAAATTGCTACCCATACTTAACAAGTAAATAAATTGATGAAAACATTTAAAATAAGAAGAAAGTTTAAGAATAGCAAGAAATTTTTATTTATTTATTTATTTAATTTAATTAATTAATTAATTAATTTATTTTTATGGCTAAATTACTGTACAAGACAGTGAAGATATAGGTGAATGTTGATGAGAGAAATAATAAGTGAAATTACTTAAGTACAAGAAGTAAAAAATTAAAGTTAAAAAATTAAAAATTAAAAAATAATATTTAAATTCATGGTGAGAAAAAGCTCAGAAATTCTGTGACATCTGTTGGATGGCCTCGCGTTAAGTGCATAGCGTTAAGAAGGGAGATGAAATTCTACCATTTAAGGAATCATGGCGGCTCTAGGTTGCGATGTTTAGTTTCCTATGATCATAGTCAGGTAACAGCAGCATACCAGAATTATTCAATATTTCTATTAATACATCTATATTTAATAGTGGTTCTAAACTTTTAATCGAAAAAATTTAATACCCAGACCGAAGGCTTTGTGCGAAGCAGCCAGTAGATATATAATTTTAGAATCAGGATAAAAACAAAAGAAAGATAAAAATGTTTAGTTGGTGTTTTAGTTCCTTGTAAAAGGTAGAGGAAGTACTGGATTGCTTACTTTATAATTAAGGCAACATTGCTAGGAAATTATAGATATATAATTTTAGACTAAGGATAAAATCATAAGAAACTTAAAAAATGCTTAGTTGGTGTTTTAGTTCCTTGTACAAAGTAAAAGAAATACTTGATTACTTTATAATTAAGATAGCATTGTAGGGAAATTATAAATATATAATTTTAGAACCAGATCAAAAAACATAAGAAAGGCCTATATGATTTTTTACTTAATTGTACAAAGTAAAGGAAGTACTGGATAGGAAAACGTTTGGTCTTAAACAGAAATACCCATTTCTAAACATACTCATTGGAGTACAAAGAAAACACAGTTGGGGTGGAGAAATAGTTGGGGGAATGAATTTTATTACATAAAAATATTTATTAATATTATATTTTTAAAACTTAAATGACTCTATTGATATTCACGACAGAAATTGTGATCAGTCTATAACAGCTAGGAATGTGACTCCAACTTTAACTCGATCACTGTAAAAAACACAATTATCGGCTCTTTCACAAAACTAATAACTATATAAATGAATAATTAAAAATATTCATCAATTTTCAAACAAAACTATACTGTATCGCTGGGATTTTGAAAGTTTTTAATCAACTTCCCGAGTTAATACGAGATGTTGTCTAGAAATATTAAAAAGTTATATGCATTTTATGGAAAATTGACTTGACTAATTACGGCAAAACTTTGATTTAGCTGCCACTTTTTGTTTACAATAAACAATATAACATTAAAATTTAAACAATAAATCGTAAGCAATATATAATCTTTTTAAAGTAAGCTGAAGAAAAACATATACATGTGATAAAAATTTCTAAAATTTCTAAGACATGTAGATTTCTAATAAATAAATACAGTCTGTTCCATAAGAGCGTGTCGCTCATAACTTCGTCAATATATAGCGAGCAGATACCAGCTTAATGGCACGTGTTCTTCAAACATTAGAGGAGAATGCTTTATGGTTATATTCTTTATTCGATTTCTTTTGCTGTGTTTAAATCAACAATTCCAAAATGAGTGCCGCGTATGCGAGCCGTTTTGAGGCAGTGTTTCTGTGTAACCGTCCAAAAGGACCCAAAATGTCTTGTGCATCTACAGACCGGTACATGAGAAATTCGGAGTCGTTCGTCAAAAAATGGGTAGTACGTTATAAAGCGGTATAAAATGTTGACGACCTACCGGAACGGGGTAAACGCCACCCAACGTCAAAATCGAATGATAAAGTGATTCTTGCATAGATAATAATGGGGATTGGACAACTTATTAGGTGAAATGAATTTCAGTTTAATATGTATACTACACGGTACAAATGTATTTTTAACTAATTCGTTTGTATTTTCAGAGAAATAGACGACACGCTCTTATGGAATAGACTGTAAAATAGCTTTCCGTGAAATAAAAAGTTTACATTTTATGCCAAAGGTTCTTAACCTTTATCAGTTGGGGGTACAAAAATTACAGCAAAAATATCTAAAAGTATTTGCGGCACACCTAAAATATAACACGAAGTAAAAAGACAGAAAAAATAAATTTGACAAGATTTTTAAAGAAAACATTGAGGAAATCACAAAATGTCCTTTCAAGGTAACAAAGCAAATGTGCAGTGCAGTCAAGCTCTTAAAATTAATCTGTAACGGTCTTTGTTTAATATCTACTTTACAAAAAGTGTATTTGACCTCATGATGCAATTCACCTAGGAAATTTCGGAGGCCTATTTTGTTTTGTTTTTGTTACTTAAAATTCTACTGCTTTCATTGCAAAAGAGTTCCTGTTTTCCTTTATTGCTTTTTTCTGAATTTTTATGGATTCAAAAAAGTAAAAATCAAGAATCTTAACTCGAGACCTCTTTAAAATAGCGATATGCAAATCTTCAAACAGGTAATTTTTGAAACAACAATTGCGATAGATCTCAAACAGGTTTCCATACATTGACTGAGGGTTTCTTAAGGTATTCTTAATGTTTTCAAGATTTAATTACTTTTTAGTCTTTTTAACACTTTGTGTGCGGGTACATTTCGCAGTGGAATTGTACCAGGAGCGGGCGTTTTACTAGTAAATTTAGTTATTCAGTTAAATCTCAATAGATCGAAAATTATTTAATTTTTTAACCAACTTTTCGTATTTTATATTGAAATATATAAACAAATATATAAATAGATAAATAAACAAATATATATATATAAATACAAATATATATATAATATATAAATATACATATATATTATATAAATATACATATATATATATATATTATATATAAATATACATATATATATTATATAAATATAAATATATATATAGATATATATACATATATATATATATATGTATATATATATATATATATATATATATATATAATATCATTTTCGAAAGGATAAATAAAAAGTTAATTTTAAATCTAAATTGATTTTTTTAATCAACCTTCCCGTTCTGTGGTTCCGCATCGACTGATGTAAAAACTAGTTTTTATTTGTCTAAATTTTTCCAGAATCTATGCAGTAGACAAGAACATTCGGTTTCGTTTTCGTGTATATACCGTTATTTTTGTACCCAGAAACAAACCATGTTGTTACACTAACCCGTACTAGGACGTGACCTGCGCTCAAGTATCAATAGTCAGAAAACGTACTAGTACGTGTCCCGCATACAATGTGTTAATAAAGAAAAAATTTCCCCTATTGATTGCATTTATCTTAATTTCAATGATTTTATTAGGTTTTTTAAATGTAGAAATGTAATTTAAATTTGATTTTGAGTAAAAACAATATTCCAAGAAAGAAAGAACTTACAAAAGGGATAGGATGAAAAAATTTAAAGTAATAAAAATGTTTGAAATATATTAAAGTGTACTCACATAATACATAATTTCTACGTTGTACGAAAAGAGAGGTAAATTGTAATAAAAAAACAAATCATACAAACTGAAAGAAATTTCAGCTTTTCAAATTCAGTAAAAGAATTAACGTTGGAAATTATTCTTTCACTTTACGCAAAAAAGATAAAGCAACAGTGTGGTAGAAACGTAATGCAATTTAGCAAACCAAAAGGATTTCTTTTTAAAAAGATTACCATTTATGTATGACATTACGGAATTGGAAAAACTGTGCTGATGAGAGAATGTCATATAGTTTAACATAAATGGGACAAAAACATTGAATAGTATGACTTTTTGGTAATCGCAGAATATTTATCAATTGAAAAAAGAAGTATTCCATACTTTAACAGTTTTAAAAAGTTTATAACTTCATTTTGATTCTAGAAAGAAAACTTGACAACTAAAACCAGCTTTTTAATATACGGAAGAAGGGTATATATAAATAAATGTGAAATTTAAATAAATTTGCTATTAAAAATAATATCTAAAATTGTATTCAAATTTAAAAATCTGAATGCCATAAAGGTTTGAATTATAAATGGATTTTTTTATTTTAGAAAAAGAAAATATTCTGATATTTAAGATTCTCCATTTTGTTTTCTGAAATGGAGGAGGCGGTGAAAGCTTTTTTGGAAATTATTAACTTAGAGTTGAAGTGAAATGAAGTGATGGAGCCAAATGTAAAATAAAAACGACGTTGCTACTCAAGAGGGCAACTATTAGCCTGACTGTAATCTTTCGAATAAAGAATTTTGTTACTTGGCGCAAGCGTGGATGTTCCTTGACTCTGGGGGAATTCTTACAATTTTTTTACAATGCATGAAAATCGCATTAAACTAGATTAAGACCAACATACGGTTCTAAGAAATGAATTAGACTACCGTTGATTTAGAGTTATGGAACTTTCTACATAAACTTCTGTTTATCAAAATACAAAATCGAGTAGGAGTGACACAGTTGAGCTAAAATATTCAGCAAATGCTAGGTATAGTGTGTTATGCAAATGATTAACATTTCAGAGTCGCCACGCTTGCGTGGGCCGAACATCGCCTTCTGCACTGTTTGATGAAAGTATATAGCGGTTTGTAGCGAGACATTGAAAATAGTCTGCAGTTATATGCTAGTGGTAAAAAAGAGACGTAACATCGTCGGCTCGTCGATGAAAGAGGGGCCTATTTCAGCAACTTATGGAATTTGAAAGGAGGAGAATCATCAGTCTTCGCCAAACAGTATTTTCCTATCGTGCAGTAGCAGCTTGTGTATAGAATAATATAAGCGCAATGATGAGACTGTAAAATCAATGGATAGACGATAACTGGATCACCCGGAAATCCGAGAGTAGTCGCCGAAAGATAACATCAATTTGCGGTGATAGACATCTGATCCGAATGGCACTGACGAACTGTACAGTTTCATCTCAAGAGTTGACAGCTTCGTTAATTCGTCGATGCCTGCTGCACTATGCACTGAGTGCAAGATCTTGATACAGGATAACTTTTCATGACCATTGGCTCCTGTGGATGCAATGGAAATCTAAACATAGAGACTGGCATGCAATTTTTTTCTGATAAATCCCGATTTAGTTTGTGGTACCATGATGAAGATATTTATTTTAGAAGATATACTAATGAACGCAACCTTCCAAGTGCATTACTGAGCGTCATACTGAACAAAAACCCAGAGTTATTGTCTGGTGTACGATTGCGTATCATGAAAGGACCCAGTTGCCACGAATTGTGGATAATCTGAATAGCAACGGGTATATCAGTGAAGTGTTGGAGTCTGAAGTCATTTCTTGGAACTGTCTTCCAATAAAACAATACTCGCCTATATGTTACAAGGATTATTCATGACTTCTTTTCAGCAGATGGTATACATATTTTCCATGTCCTGCTTATTCTCTAGCTATTCTGAGATTTTTGTCGTCAGCGTCTTGATACTCATGATACTGCAGGAATAGATAAACGTTGAGCTCGCACACAAACAATGTGAAATGCTATACTTCAAAAGAATTTAAAATTTGATTGACACCATGCCACATCGAATAGCAGAATTTATTGAAGTGCGTAAGGCTACATCAAATATTGATTTCGGATACTTAACCTTATTTTTTACTTTGAAATTGCAATAATTTATTTGTAGCAATATAAGTCATTTGTGTATTAAATTTCATGTAATAATGCAAATTTCTTTATAATGTAGAATTTTTACATACAGAAGTTTATACAGGAGAAGGCTACTCTACTCGTACCCCTTAAGGCGGGTCTGTAACAGCCATGTAGGATTTCTCTCGGAAAAATGTTACCATATGATTAAAATAAAATTCCGTATATACGGCTTATGTTTTAAGACTTCTTTTAAATAACTATACTTTATGACAGAACAGTAAATTTTCCAGGTTGCTATCTATCCCTTTTTTAGAAAACATCCAGAAAAATATATTTAATTTTAAATTACTCTGCAGAAAGTTTGGTATGCTAGTTTTAAAAACGCAAATAAGAACATTTAACAGGTATAAACTCATAAAAAAGAAAAAGTTAGCGTCCTAGAGAATCTGATGTTCTATAAGTGGTATAATTAAAAAAATCATTCTTATAACTTTATTATTAAATGTAATTTTATTTGCTGTCCTGTTTATAGGACAGCGGTCCAATATGGGTTAAGGAAAATCGTAATTAATTAGACATTTACAAAAAAAAATATAAACAGATTTTTATTATCAAAACTTTAATAAAAATTTTTGATCATTTGAAAATAAGTCCAAAATTTTATACACTGTGTGAAAAAAGTAAAAAATAAAATGACGTGACTAAAGGAACTTAAATCGTAACTCATACCACATATTGCTTAAATTTATAATTGGATTCATAATTTAAATCTATAATATTGGAATAGTGCATCAAGGCGGTGTTTTAACAAAATAGCTTTTTAATTACTTCATAATGAATACCCAAGGAGAAATATGCACCAACAAATCATCTGCTTGTTGTAAAAGCTAAAAATATCCGTGGTAAATTAAAGAGAAAACAGTAAAAGTCACTAATTAGCGGCGTGTATCATTTTTATGGCAGATCTTTTTTGTTGCAGACAAGTTGGAACATTTTGAATCAATACCACATCACATTGTCACCAGAGGTGCTGTTTTGGCGCATTAATTAAAATATTGCCAGTGGTATAACTTTAATAAACTTCTCCTGTCTTTTCAAGCAGAACTAAATTAATCACATTCAATTTTCGCTTAAAAAACTAACTTTTTAATTTAATCATTTGGAATAAAAAAACTTGAATTTTTTTAAACTGCTTTTTACGATTTAAATTTTAACAAATATCTATGAATTTCTTAACAGACACAGCATACACTTCGTATAACATAGAGAAATAAATGTATGTATTCTTTTCAAGTTTTAGTTTTATGTAAATTATATCAAAATTCAATTTAAAATACTATTATAGAACAAAGTTTTGTAAAATATTTTTAAATGTTGTTTCTTTAGACCACTAGGAGTTTTACACAAAAACTGAAATTATTTAAAACATATTCGCAAGAGATAACCTGAAAATATATTGTAAGATTATTGTGCAATTTAGTAACTATTATCACTGTAGTAACTTCCTTTACTACGGAGATTCAAATTAAATCCCCCCCCCCAATTTTTTCATAAAAATTGAAATTGCAGAAACAAAAAAAATACTCTCCATAAATTAACTACTAAATCATAAAAAATTTTTACTCAAATATGTTAAATAGATATTTTTAGATAATAAAGCAAAATTAGGAGAAAAATATGAAAGTTAAAAGAAAGTTTTAAAAATGAAAAGGAAACTTCAAAGGATTTAATTATTTTTTAAAAAGTATGACTTTCAAATCTTTTAAAAATGTTATTTATTTATTTTTTCTTTAATGGACGAATTTTATAATTCTAAGTTAAAAATTTATAAAAAATATTTTGTAGCGTCTATCCTCCCTTTATTTCAGAATAACAAGTATCCAAAAATTGAAACTTTTTGTGGCATTACAGAAAAGGCGGAAGCATTTTTCTTATCGTATACTTTAAGCTATTCACAAAGACACTTTTTCGAGGGGTTTATTATTCATGATATGAAACCAGACTCTTTATGTTAAAAGTTTTTATATACTTTATGTCTAAATATTTCCTTAAATAAGAGATCTACTTATGCTAGACGACAAATTTGTAACGAAATTTGTTTAAAAAATTGAGTCTTCCAGAGAACGAAAATAAATACAATTATAGCAAAAATTCATAAATTTAATATTTTTATTTAATATTTCTTTGGCTAAAAGATCTATAGATTTTCGCTTGCGGTTTCCACCCTCTAGACCACACAAAATGATTGCCTGACTGGTAATTTTTTCAAAATTGGTATCTTTCCATTCCCTTTTTGTACCCTTTGTGGGGATCATGTTATTATGGATTGTGACCACATTATGTACCACAATGAGTTGAAACTTCCCTGGTGGAAGGTATAGGATATCGAGAAACCTAAAGAGAAAATGCCATTTTTCTTTTTTTTGCTGTTGTCAGTTTTGTATTTCATTTTCCTTTTGTATATTTTATGTCAATTGTTCTCTGCCATTGGAAATAAAAAAAATCTACTATACTTCTCTGGTTATTATATATAGGTGTTTGCAGGTGATACAATTCAGTAAATCTTAACTCACATAATCTTTATTAACATGCACTTATATATATATATATATATATATATATATATATATATATATATATGTATATATATATATATATATATATATATATATATATATATATATATGTATATATATATATATATATATATATATATATATATATATATATATATATATATATATATATATATATATATATATATATATATATATATATATATATATATATATATATATATATATATATATATATATATATATATATATATATATATATATATATATATATATATATATACATCATACACCTCCAGTTCATATACTGAATTCTGGATATAGCTTTCTGCCATTCTATATTTATTTGTGACGTCACTCTTTTATCCGATATCTAGTTGTCAGTAATATAACAAAACATTATTACGAATTTGGTGTAAGCAAATGCCTCGATTGGGAGGTCCGATTGGCCTAATGATTACATAGAATTTCTAAAGGTATCTCGCCAAATTAGGGAGATATAGGCTAGTTGGCAATGTCATTTGTCGACTAAATTTTGTTCTGACATTTATCGCCAAGGTCGTTAAAGTATCCAAAATGAAGACAGTTTTGACAACTTTTAGTACATATGTATATTTTAGAAAGTTATGTGACCCGGTTCCAGGAAGTTCTTCGGTCCTGTAAAAGCAAAGGCAAACTCGAATTCATTTTTTCAACCACCTCTTTTTCAATTTTCGAGTTTATTTCAGAAGCTGTCGTACTATTATTTTTAATTATAATACGACATACTATCTATATAAGTAGTAGTTAACTTTTATACTTCTACGGAGAGTTCACGGGCAGAGCCTTATTCATTAGACCAACCCTTCAATATGACCAATCTACTGAGAAGAAGGTTCTTCGGTCTACCATCACCACCCAAGCGATATTCTAAGTCAAACTGGGGAAGGTGTAGCCGACTTAATTTTAAAAAGTCAATGTTCCAAGTGGTACTCTCCGACTGAAGACTATAGTCAACTGATTGTAAGATGTAGGAATCTGTATGTATTAACTAGATGTTATCAGCCACGGTAGCTCTGTCAACAAAGGCACCGATCTCGTAACCAAAGGGTAGTGGAATCCGGATTCGAGCTGACCAGAGATCCATGGTCATTAATATAGGCTGAGGTACGTAAAATAAATACATTTCGTAATGTCCTCCACGTTCCCGAACGATATCTCTCTATGTGGCAGAAGAAGCTTGGGAATGTTTTTCTTGGTTTCTGCTTCTAAATTAAGAGAACCTCTCTTGAAATTTAGTCAGTCTTCAGTCTTCGTAGCTCTTCGCTTAAAGTGAAACTGCATAGTACTCTTAGCCATGGGCCACTTGCATATTGCGATAGCGTCTATTGGATCTGATGTCAGGATATCCTACATCAAGGGAATGAGTTTTCTCCTTTAATAGCGTGATAACCTATTGCAGGTCTTAGCTGCCTCAACAGCACGCTTCCACCAACTTACACGGTAAAGCGCAACTCTGTGCAAGTCTTTAATTCCTAAAATTTTGAGGTCATTTTCAACGTCATTAAACCACCTTGGTGGTGGTTTTCCGACTCTCCATCGTTCGAAATTCCCAAAAATTCCGACTCTCCGAGATCCCTTGGGGTTCTTAAAAGCAAACTCTTTGATGGGTTTGTTCCCAGGGCTTCTCCAAATGTGGTCTAGCCATCTTAGTCTGTTACTTCGGATGATTAGTGCAATTTGAGGCTGTTTATAGAGCCTATATAGCTGGAAATTTTATCTGGTTCTTCAGCAACTTTGTTCCTGTATGGGCCCAAAGATAGTTCTTAATACTTTTCTCTCGAAAGTCTCCAGGGCTCACTGGATATCTAAATTTAATGTCCAGGTCTCACTAGCATACAGCAGCACAGGTAGAGTAAGTGTCCTGTATATTTTTAGTTTTGTTTTTTGGATGACAAGTTTGGATCTTAGTTGTTTTTTCAGACCGAAGAAGAATTTATTAGTTTTTTATGGTAGCAATTTCGGCTTTAAGCTTCTTTTGGTCATTTATAATAGAAATCACATACCTTTTCAAACGTATGGCTGTCTATGCAAAAGAAGGGTATGAGTAACAACAACAATAACAATTAGGCGTTATAGCAGCCTTAATATAAATATTAACCTTCTACGGCTTATTGTTTATGATATTAATACAAATGTACGTCCATATAGACGTGAAGAGAAATCTAATCATAATTAGTTCAGGAATCTACAAAATGGATATTTAATGTTTCGAAATTAAAATTTCCATGTACGCACATAAAGCCCTAACACCAAAAGTGGTGAAATTTTAGACAGACATGGCCGAAATAAGTATTTGGGCAGTCGAAATTTGAGCAGTAAAATTTAACTTCATTAATTCATTTCCTTTAATTTGTACAATTCAGTAAAAATAGAATAACACATGAGATTATGATGCAATATTTGATGTAATATTTTAGTGAAGAAACATCTGAAAAGATTGTTTAGTTCGGTTGCCACTCCATTATCCAATTGGGGTTTTATTTCGTGCCACATTATCTTCAGTTGGGTACAAGTTCAGATTACATATTAATGTATAAGGGTAATTTCCAGATGTCCTTGATCGTAATTAAGCTCCCGTGAAATTAATGTGATGTATTACAAAAATAAATCTTATTATGTTTTTCATCATTGTTCTGTTTTGACGATAATTAATATTAGCATAACTAAAGACTTTTACGGCACGGAAATTAATAATGCATTAATGAATGTAGAAAGCCACTCATGAATAATTTGTTTATATAGTCTGGCTTCTTTATATATGAGACAGAAAACGAAATACCAGTTGAAAACTAAAAAAAAATAATTAAGAAATTTCAAAGTGTAGTAAAATAATTATTATTAAAAGAAAGGATTTTTTGCTCTTTCCTTTGTTATTCAATATATTTTTTTCACCGAAAAAAATAATTTATTATGTGAAATTTTTTAAATGCAAATATAATTAATCTGAATAAATTGGGTTTAATGTCCATGGTTGATAGAAATAATAATCAGACTGGGAATCATTCTGTTCTTTCAGTCATTAATTTCGTCGTACTGATAATGCAGTTTCTTCGCATATATGAAACAGCTATCTGCGTTTAATATTATATTTTTATGCCCTACTGACGTTTGCTTTGCTTTTAATGTTATCATCTTCTATGCAGAAAATGTTCTTTGTATGTCTGACTTTTTAATCACAATGAATTCCAAAATGGCTGGGACAATCTTGATTGAATTTTGCCCTTTGATGAGAAATGGCTTTCTTTTTAAGTATCCGTCTACCTTCGGAGAAATTTTTTCTTTAAACGTAGAAACTAGTTCATGTTTTTACATTTTTAGATTTATTTTTTATATTATCATAGAGAATTGCACTTAAAATTTATTCCTGGAGATGTTTTTATAAAATTTCAAATAAATAAAGAAAGATAAGTAAAAAAATTGATTTTTTTCAAAAAGTCTAATTTTTTAATAAATTAAATTATTTCAATATTTTTTAATGCAACACATTTCTTATACACTGGACTAGTGAATCACCTAAAATCTTTACTTGATTTACATTTGGTAAATAATTTTGGTCCCTCAAAATCATACACATTGAATTTTTAACGAATTTTCATTACCTTTATATCTAACTATAAGTGTAACATCATTAAAAATTATCCAAATTTAAAGCTTTTAGGTCATTTACTAGTAAATTCTATCAAAAGCATTCTTAATAATTTTCAACAAAATATTTTAAGAATTTTTTGAGAAATCCCATTTCAAGTTTCGACAATTTATTAAAAATACCGTTCTGAGAAAAACGTATTTGAAGTTTATGAAAGCAACTTTAATTATTAAAAAATTAAAACACATGTTTAAAATTCTCCACACTTTCTTGCTTCAAAACTTTCTAATTGCCAAATTGCTAATTATTAAAAAGTACTAGAAAAATGTTTAAACTAATCTTTACGAAAATTAAAAAAGTTTTGTATAAAAAATGCTCTTTAAAAGGCTTTAAATTCACAGCTTCCGGTTCCGAAGTCGCTACCTCCGTTTTGTGTTGACAGTTGTCACTGATGTTTAATCAGCTGTAACTTGTCTTTAAAATGCCGTAGAGACAAAACAAAATCAGATTTAGAAGTCGAAAAGTTGAAATTTCACAATAGAGAAATTAAAAAAAATTATGATTTATGGTAAAAAATGACGTTTTCAACATAAAATATCTTAATTAAGCGTTTTGCAGCAATTCCGCCAAGATGATGTCTTAGCATTTTCGACTCCGAAAACGCTCCAAAATGGATGTATTTTATTTTCTTTTTGCTTTTCATGAGTTTTGAGAATCAATTTGTTTAGGAACTGCATCCTCCTTGAAACATTTATTTATATATCTGAAACACAAAATGCTGATAGCTTTTCATGGCTCTGTAAAATCTCTTTTTTGAATTTCGTTGTGAATATTGTATCTAATTGTACTTAAATATCTTGGATGATTTAAAAAATATAATGTCACTCAGAGAATATTTTTTTTTTGTTCATTTAGAATCCATTATTTCTTTATCGAATGATCTTTGAGATCGACGGCTTTATTGTATTAAAAATTAAAATCTATAGATTATTTAAATCTCTTTAACCTGAAGTAAAGGAACAATCGAGGGTGGGTTTAGTCAACACTTTAAGTAAAAAATCATTGCCTTTGGCTCTTGCAAAAAACCTTATGATTTTTAATCTCTTTTTTACCTGTGATCATCGGAGGGTTATGCAGACAGCGCATTTAAGCATCGTTAAAATGGTGGATTTTGTTTTATTATTTTTCGAGTTTTCATATCTCTTTTAATTATTATTTCCACTACATGGGATTTTATTTAATTATCGCTTTTCACTTTATATAAGAATTTCTCAATTTTTAGAAACAAGTAAATTCAGAAAAATTAATTAATTTAAAATAGCTAAAAATCCCATGTATTTACAATAATAATTAAAAAATATATAATAAGGCGAAAAACAAGAAAGCAATCTTCCATTTAAAGTTGATTAAAGGGTTGAATATAGGGAGCGGCAGAGTCTCTGATACCGAACGGGAGATAAATTGGTTTTGCATTGCACCCTGGAAAAGCCTCCCAAGTTGTGCGAGATTACTTAATCTCTTTTCTTTCGACTGTGATCGTCGTGGTGATGTTATGCAGGCAACATTCATTTGCATTGCACCCTGGAAAAGCCTCCCAAGTTGTGCGAGATTATTTAATCTCTTTTCTTTCGACTGTGATCGTCGTGGTGATGTTATGCAGGCAACACTCCTTTGCATTGCACCCTGGAAAAGCCTCCCAAGTTGTGCGAGATTATTTAATCTCTTTTCTTTCGACTGTGATCGTCGTGGTGATGTTATGCAGGCAACACTCCTTTGCATTGCACCCTGGAAAAGCCTCCCAAGTTGTGCGAGATTATTTAATCTCTTTTCTTTCGACTGTGATCGTCGTGGTGAGGTTATGCAGGCAACATTCATTTGCATTGCAACCTCGAAAAGCCTCCCAAGTTGTGCGAGATTATTTAATCTCTTTTCTTTCGACTGTGATCGACGTGGTGAGGTTATGCAGGCAACACTCCTTTGCATTGCAACCTCGAAAAGCCTCCCAAGTTGTGCGAGATTATTTAATCTCTTTTCTTTCGACTGTGATCGTCGTGGTGATGTTATGCAGGCAACACTCCTTTGCATTGCAACCTCGAAAAGCCTCCCAAGTTGTGCGAGATTATTTAATCTCTTTTCTTTCGACTGTGATCGACGTGGTGAGGTTATGCAGGCAACACTCCTTTGCATTGAACCCTGGAAAATCGTCCCAATATGTGCGAGATTATGTAATCTCTTTTCTTTCGACTGTGATCATCGTGGTGATGTTATGCAGGCAACACTCCTTTGCATTGCACCCTGGAAAAGCCTCCCAAGTTGTGCGAGATTATTTAATCTCTTTTCTTTCGACTGTGATCATCGTGGCGATGTTATGCAGGCAACACTTCTTTGCATTGAACCCTGGAAAATCGTCCCAATATGTGCGAGATTATGTAATCTCTTTTCTTTCGACTGTGATCATCGTGGTGATGTTATGCAGGCAACACTCCTTTGCATTTAGACTTGTTTTGGGAGATTAGAATCCCCATATATATAGCCATATTAACTCAAGATATGAAGTGATTTCCCATTTTATCGTGACTGTGATACTTCTTCACACTACCTCTACACTTGTGAACATTGAAATCGTTACAATATGAAAATGTTTAGGTTTTTCACGTTTTAATTTTTTTGAGTATTCTATGTCTGCAGTATGTACAAACAGTTGTTAATTTTTTTATGATATCTTTATTTTTTTATAAAGAATCCAAAACTACTTTGAAACTATTAATAAAATATATAGACGAGTTGAATTAATAAATATAAAACGATAAGATCCAAATATTGAAGAATTCTTTTGAAATATTTTACACTTATTTCTTTTACACCCATCAAATATTGTTTCTTCCACTGTTGTTTCTAATTAAAAAGTATTTGAATAAAGCTTGTTTCACTTAATAATATATTTATTTCTTTAGCAGAAAAAAAATCCAGTATTAAAGGAATGTTCAAAAACAACAACATTGTGTTATTCGTGATTATTTTTGTAAACTTTGAAATTCCAGAATCTTTTAAAGCTGAAATTTTGTTTATGGTTTATAATAGAAACATACGATAAAATCTGTAGAAGAAATCTGAACTAATTAGCTCTTAAAATCAGAGCTCTTTCATAACAGTTTTAATAATATTTGGGAAAAGAAGTAAACATTTATTAAGGTTTTCTTTTAAATGTTTGAAACGTCTCTCTCTTTCTCTTATATAATTATATATATATATATATATATATATATATATATATATATATATATATATATATATATTCATCTGTATCTATCTATCTATCTATCTATTTATCCATCTATCTATCTATCTATCTATCTATCTATCTATCTATATATATATATATATATATATATATATATATATATATATATATATATATATATATATATATATATATATATATATATATATCGAACACCGGAGAACAGAAGCTGTAAGGGAAATCATGAGTAAAATATCTGGCCTAAAGTTTTAGAAAAAATATTCTTAAATTTTCACGAAGATAGATATTTGTTTTACTGTTGCTGCTTCTATATTATTACTAAATCTACCGGTAATTCATCCATAATGATCACTGGAGTAGGCAAAGCTTGAAATATGAGGTACTAAGTATAATCTAAACATTAATATAAGTTTTGAATTAAAAAGAGCATTTGGAAAACTCCATCAACCAGATCAAAGACGGGGCTTAAAAAGGCAAGTATTTTGTAAATTGAAAAATTGTGAAATTTATTAACAAATATTTTTACTAAAAAAACTTGATTTTTAGTAACACATTTTCTTCTTCTTGTGCTATAGTTGTAGCTTAGACATTTTATGTTAGCAAGTAAAGTGGAGAACTTTTACTCAAACTTTCTAAGAGATAATTTTGACAGACACGTGACCTAATTCACACCAATGACTAGATGGACCAAAATTAGGGCGCTATCTGTGGGTTAACACATTTTCCTTAATGGCTTTTGGGGATGAAAAAAATGACCAATATTTTTTTGCCCTCTAATCTGTATACGTACTTATGTCAAGAAAATATATTTACTTTCACAGTTGGTAAGCCACGGATTATTGTATCAATAAATGTAACCATTTGTATATATATTTAATGTTCTTATAATAAGAAATATTTTACGGTTGTTATATTAAAAATATCCCAAACAACTGATGTATCTATGTATATATATATATATATATATATATATATATATATATATATATATATATATATATATATATATATATATATATATATATATATATATATATATATATATATATTGTATATAGTTTATAAAATATTTGATATTTATAGTTAAATACTCTGTTAATAGAAAGTTATTAATTAGGAATTATTTACCCCTGTATATGTAACTATATGGAATATTTTATTATTGTTATTATATTAAAATACAACAAACAACTGATGTAAATGTAACTAAACCGTTTTATAGTATCTATTGAAATTGCTAAGATTTATATATATATACTATGTATAGCTAATAAAATAATTAATATTTACAGTTAAATAATCTGTTAATAGAAATTTATTAATTAGAAATAATTTACCCCTGTACATGTAAATATGTGAAATATTTTACGGTTGTTATTACATTAAAAATATCCGAAACAACTGATGTAAATATAACTAAACAGTGTTCTAGTATCTCTTGAAATTGCTAAGATTTATATATATACTTTGTATAGTTTATAATTAATATTTACAATTAAATATTCTGTTAATAGATAGTTATTAATTAGAAATAATTTACCCCTGTATATGTAAATATGTGAAATATTTTACCGTTGTTATTATATTAAAAATATCTCAAACAACTGATGTAAATATAACTAAACAGTGTTCTAGTATCTCTTGAAATTGCTAAGATTTATATATATATATATATATATATATATATATATATATATATATATATACATATACTATGTATAGTTTATAAAATAATTAATATTTATAGTTAAAAATTCTGTTACTAGAAAATTATTAATTATAAATAATTTTGCCCATGTACATGTTAATATGTGAAATAAATACTTGTAATAATAATTACATCTTCAGCTAAAAAATTGATTTTAAATTTTATACTTATCCTTCACTTTTTAATCACGAATATTTTGCAATTTTACACTCATTAGTTATATGATACACTTCATTTCTAAAAGTAATTATTTATTGTAAAAAATGGAAAACTCCAATGTAATTTTATTACATTGAGAAGTGATTTTGGGAATTTATCATTAAAAAATATGAAGCTTTTTGAGGTACTTAAAATAGATTTCTTAGTAACATAATATATTCAATAACTCATAAAGATTCTTTTTCCAAGAAAATTATCGCATAGTTTTATACATTTTAATAGCTAAGAAACAAAATAATCTTTAATTATTGTTTTAAATCAATATATATTTTCTAGTACATAATTAAACTGAGAGTTTAATGAAGTTTACAATAATTGAATAATATTT
>CM063501.1:70598721-70619366 GCA_032207245.1 Pardosa pseudoannulata
AAATTCAAGATTACTTCGGAGAAAATTATTTTGAGGTACAAGTACTTCAATTACTTCTCAGAGCAGTTTCTAAGAATTTCTTTTCAATGAATATTTACTCTTTATATTAACAAGCACTCTTTTCCGGTAAAATACTCTATTTATCGAACTAAAGAAAATTTTAGAATAATGTTACGTTTCACCTACATTTGGAAGTTTTAGGATTGTAGGTAGTCTGTGATCAGATTATATTTTAGTATTATATTTTATAGTGTAATACAAATCAAGGTATAATGCAAATTTGATTTCAAACTAAAAAGGAAATTTTACTTGAAAATTTGATTTTACTGCTTTATTCGTATTTTGCTAAGTTTAGTTGTATAATCTTATTTATAGTTTATATTGAGGCTAATAGAGTGAAGTTTGGTTTGGTTTTGGAGTACTACGGTCTACATTTTGCAACACGAGGGCTAATGAGACCGGGACCTACAGCTTAAAGCCGATTCCGAACGGCTACGAACATCCATGCCACTGTGGGATTCGAACCTACGAACTCCGGTACCAAAGGTCAGCACCCTAACCATTATTAATAGATTGACAGTGGTAGATATTATACAAATAAAACTAATAAAGTAATCATAAGACTGAAATAACAGCAAAGAAAATGCAAATGTTTTTATTAGGACAAGACTTTCTTATTTAAATAATTTAAGTTTGAATAGAAGGGATGCTTTATTAACCCTTAATTTGGCTAAGTCCGCTATACCAAACATGTATATTTATATCTACTCTATAACATAATTGTCAGTGTTCGCCACAGCGGACATTAATTATCTCAAAAATGGAAAATGATATGTATTTTTTGTTTATTTTACAGAGATCCTAATGTCTACACAGACATGGGAAAATAACAGAAATTAAAATTAAAAAATATTTGAAAAAACATCTTGTCAAATTCAGGGTTAAACAAATTCATGAGATTTATATTTATTAGAAAATCGTATATAAAGAAAAACTCATTGAAAAAACTAAAAAAGAAAGTCCAATTCAAAATTCATTCCTATTTTTATCCAAGTTTAGTTGTTCAGAGCCTGGTGCGAAATATTGCAGAATAATAATAGGGGAAATTGAAATGTTCTAACTCAGTGTTGGAAATATTTGGTAAAAAGACACAGCAGATTGATGTTTGAGTACAAGAAACCGAAGTGCTGCGTTATTTACAGCGATAAAATCTTTATTATATCATAGCAATAAAATGCTTACAAATTTTAGTCGGCTGTGGCATAATAAATCTGGTAATTCTCTTTGGATTGTTCCCAAAAGAATGTTTCGTTTTAAGAACGAATCTTTAAAACATAGATATCATATAAGATATTATAATAAAATTAAGTACATACTAGAAGTCCCACGGGCAAATATAGATGTCTGATTCAAAGTTTATTAATACGAGATCCTAAACCAGAGATGGGCAAACTACAGCCTGCGGATAGAATTTTAAGTTGCCGGTCCGAGGCAAATTAAAAGAAATATATATTTATACATTATATATCCATCTCTTTTTCTACTTTTCTTAAATATTATATCCCAAATTTATTATCTGATGCCCAGAAGATCAGCGGTATATTTGCTTCTTATATGTGAACAAGTGTTTTCAACTTTGAACCTTAAAAAGAATAATTTCAGAAGTAGACTGACAGATGAGCATTTAGCATCGTTCCTTAAAATCAGTACATCTCACTTCGAACCTCAGTATAAGGAACTTTTAAAAATGAAATAGCAATTTCATTCATCTCATTGACGTATTTAAACCATTAGGAACTTGTATATTGTTTTTAAAATTTTAGAAAAATTTATCTTGGCCGAGCAAATTTATTTTCTTTTGATTTTTGGCCTGCGGTTTAAAAAGGTTTGTGCATCCCTGATCTAGATGCACTGCAAAATACTAAGGGGCAAAGAACTAAAGCACAGAATTAAATTACGAATACTTAAAATTCTGCTTACGCATAAAGTCAGATTTCTTCTTACCCCTTTTATATCATAAGTCCTTCTAAAATCAATATTTCCATATCTCTTATCGAGCGTTTATCCCAACACTAACCAATATTTAAAACTTTGAAAGATTATCTATTATCGTTACTAGGCTACACTCGGCTAAGTTTGTAAGGAAACTTTTAGATTTAACCTATCGTTACGTCATCCATCAAAATTGTTACAAGTCGACCGAAATCACCGAAATAACCATTTTTTCTTACTACACTGATTTCTAAAAATAAATAATAATAAATTAAAATCTCCCTAATTTTATGACTTTTATTCTTCACCAAAACTTTTCTAGTATGTCTTAACTAGATAATTACGATATTTATATCTCAGGAGAAGTAAGTAATATTAAATAAAGATCCTAGACGAATTCTAATCAATATAGATTAAGAAATGTAAACAGAATCTTTAAATAAGACACTGTCTACCAATAAGTATTTGGACACCTATGCAAATGACGATATCTGCTGTCCTGGGTACGTCACGGCCTCCGCCGGTATACATCGTGTAGGAAACAGCATCGGCATTAGTCGCATGCAAGATGACACGCAGTTCGGAGCTCTCTGATTTCGAGAAAGGTATAATTATCGCGTATCACAAATGTGGCCGATCCTTAAGGGACATATATAGGGATCTGAAGTACCCAAAATCGACAGTGGCCTTTGTGATTAAGAAGTGGAAGGTGAGCGATGATTGTTGGAATGTGCCCGAGTAGGCAGACCAACAAAACTGGGAGATAGAGACCGACGAGTGCTGTCCAGAGAAATTCGGAAGAACCGCACCCAACCGATGGCCCCGGAGGAGTTTCAACAGGCATCCGGGAGTATTGTTTCAATGAATACCATCCGTTAGGAAGCACATCTGCATCATGGTCTTGCTGCTGACCATAAATCTTTGATCACAAAGTCCAACCGCGCAGCTCAGTTAATGTGGTGCAAAGCACATCGAAATTGGACCGTAGATCAGTGGAAATGGGTTCTTTGTAGCAACGAATCAAGGTTCATCTTTTACCATTCGCAATTTCTGAGTCTGGCGTCTGCCTGGAGAACGTCTCCTGCCAGAATGCATTGTGCAATCAGTCAAGTTTGGCGGTGGTGGAATTATGGTCTGGGGCTGTTTCTCCTGGTATGGACTGGGACCCTTAGTCCCAACTATTGATTTTGAATAAAGTTAGTTTTTCTTTTCTATCACAGGTGTCCAAAGACTTATTGGTAGACAGTGTTATAAATGTCTAGAGTTATTTTTATTTAATCTTTTGTGGATTCAAAATTATGTTCTTCCAATTTCAATATTTATTCTTAAGTTTTCAAAATCCTTATTCAGCAGTCTAAATGTTCAATTTTGCAAAGTAACTGACAAGTTCAGAATTTATAACATTTATAATCTTTATATATAAAATTCTCCTGTCCGTGTATTTGTAATAGAACTCCTCCTAAACGGCTGGACTGAGTTTGATGAAATTTTGTGTATGTAATTAAGTTGATTTAAGAATGGCTTAGATTCAGAATTTGATTCGATAGAAATTTTTTTTTAACAAAAACCCACAATTGCGTGAATATAGAGATTATTATAATGCCTCTTCAAGACCTTCATTGCTAACGTATCTGTGGCACAGTGGTCAGCGCGGCTTTACGGCCGGGGTATCCCAGCATTGAATTGCCCATACAAGTGATGTGGGAATTTTATTTTAATCTAATTAAGTTTGTGCTGACTGTATCCATGATCGCATAAAGTAGTTTTAAAATAATTTTTTTCTTTACTTTTCCATCAAAACGGTCCAATTTGTAATTTACTTAAAAACATTTTACAATTTTGGATTTACAGAGTTAAAACAGGACAATGTCTGTCGGGTTGCCTAGTATAAATCTATAACTTGTGAAATCTAGTGAATATTTAAGAAATTCAAACAGAATCCTTTAATAAAAAACTGACTAGTTGACTATTTTAATTAGTTGAATATTTATAAAATAACTATAAATTTATATTTTATAAATTAATTTTCCAATAAATTCATAAGCTCTTATCTAGTTCGAATGTTTACCAATATAAGAGTGAGAGATTTCTAATCTTTATTTCTTACAATTATCCTACCTTTCGAATGTAATACTCTATATTTCGGAAATTTGGTAAAATATAGCATCAATCAACCCAATAATTAGAGTTTTCTGTGTATTTATAAAGAAAGGTTTGTTTGTAATGTAAAGGATAGTTCATACTGGGACCTACTGCTAAAAGCTGATCCCAAATGTTTACGTACACAAAGGTCAGCAGTGGTTTGAGAGACTACTGTACCAAGTACCCTGCCCATTCGTCCACCCATTTGGTTTCCGGGTGTTGAAGATCGTTGTTTTTGTTTAATAAATATTGATTCTGCTTTAAAAATAATTTCTTACATAATTTTATGTTTAATTTAGGGTTATTAACACATTGACGGACAGTAGGAACAAGTGCAGTTCGAAAATTAACACTATATGTTTTTTGTAATTTTAAGAATATTAGAAGTATAGTTTTTCTCTTTCTGCTTAAATAAACTTAATTTTGATTAATTCAGCACCTTTAATTATGTTGCGGCTATAACCGTCCTTGCGCTAGCGGACTCTAGACACTAAGTAATGGGACAATGGTGGCTATAACAGAAAAATTTGAAAACTTAAAGGAGAGGTTTAATGACTCAAATAAGCAATGTTTTGTGTGCAACAAAGTATTTTTGGGAGTTTTACATGAAACATTAGTTCATAACCAAACAAAAATAAATAAATGTAAAAAAATATTATGAATTTATAATTATTACACATTATTTTCTGTGTGGAAAACGAACAGGTATTCGAAATTCAACCTAAAATAAACGAAATTCAACCTAAAAAATTGTTTTCAAAACATGACACTAGGCTTCTACTTGTACGCCGGAAAATGCACATTTGTACCGCTATAGCCGTAGTGTCTATAAACGACCTTTTCATTTTGGACGGCTACCGCCGTCTTTCCACATAATGAACTTCGCTTTGACGGCTATAGACGCAAGTGTCCGTCAATGTATTAATTTTGTTTCTATATCTCGATATAATTAATCTTTAATATTAGACAAAGCTGATAAAGTAGGCAACTCATGAATTCTAATTATGTATCCCAAGGTAAAATACTCTATGAGTAAGGGAACATGCAGGTTGATGAATATGCCTTTTTTTAAATGCAAACTATCAAAAATATTTAAATCAGAAAAACAGTTTTGAATCCGTAGATGATGAGACTAAATAACTCTAGATGTTCATTATTATTTAAGGATTCTGTTTAAATTTCTTAAAAAATCATATTAACAATTCTTCTCTAGAATCCTTTGGATACTGCTTACTTTCCCGGGGATATAAATGCTCCGATCATCAAATTCTTCACACAACTGCGATAATTTTGATTACATTGCCAATTTTTTAAGCTGAAATCTTTTAAGTCTTGATGAATATACTTTGATACTTTAGTTTTGTAGTTTTTCCTTGGGGCAAAATGTACAGAGCTCTTACAAATTTTAGCAGAAGATGCATAATGATGTAATTTCAACTTTTAATCCAGTAGCCGCGAGTGCATTTCTAAAAATTCTCTCCTTTTAATTCATTTTAAAAATTTTCACCTCCAATAAAGTCCTAACAAAGCGTCTCCCCTGCATTTTATTTACACTTTTGAAAACTGATTTTCGAAACTTAGATATCGTTATCAACTTTGGGCAAATGCAAATGATGATAAGAATCAAATGTAACTTTTATTGCCTGAAGATATCTAATTGAAATTTCAAACTCATCTTGCTATCTCCTTAATGTATTTATAGTTGGCAAACACTTTATTTTAAATTCAAACTTTTATTTCTAATACTATAGCTCACTTACATAAAATTCTAAGACAAAAGTCATTTGTGAAATGTTATAGTTAGAATGTATTAAGGATTATGTATAAAAATTGTTTGTTTCTCATAGTCCTATTACTTAAAAATTGAGGAGCCTAATATAGGGCTAGAATGGTATAAGGAGAGTTCAACTACATGGACACTTAAGATATCCGTCTACGTTCGGAGAACTTTTTTCTTTAAACGTAAAAACTAGTTCATGTTTTTTGCATTTGTAGATTTATTTTTTATATTATCATAGAGAATTGCACTTAAAATTTTATTCATGTGAAAGTTTTTATAAAATTTCTTATAAATAAAGAAAATTTAGTAAAAGAGTGGAGTTTTTTTCAAAAGGTCTAATTTTTTAATAAATTAAATTATTTCAATATTTTTTGATTCAACACATTTCTTATAAACTGGACTAGTGAATCACCTAAAATCTTTGCTTAATTTACATTTGGTAAAAAATTTTGGTCCTTCAAAATCATACACATTGAATTTTTAACGAATTTTTATTATCTTTATACTAACTATGAGTGTAACATTATTAAAAATTATCCAAATTTAAAGCTTTTAGGTCATTCACTAGTAAATACTATCAAAAGCATTCATAATAATTTCCAAAAAAATATTTTAAGAACTTTTTGAGAAATCGCATTTTAAGTTTCAACATTTTATTAAAAACTCCGTTCTGAGGAAAACACATTTGAAGATTATGAAAGCAACTTTAACTATTAAAAAATTAAAACATGTTTAAAATTCCCCACACTTTCTTGCTTCAAAACTTTCTAACTACCAAGTTGCTAATTATTAAAAACACTAGAAAAATGTTTAAACTAATCTTCAGGAAAATTAAAAAAGGTTTGTCCGAAAAATGCTTATTAAAGGCTTTAAATTGGCAACTTCCGGTTCCGAAGTCGCTACTTCAGTTTTGTTTTGACAGCTGTCACTGATGTTTAAACAACTGTAAATTTTCTTTAAAATGCCGTAGATTCTCAAACAAAAATAGATTTAGAAGCCTAAAAGTTGAAATTTTACAATAGAAAAATTAAAAAAACAAATTTATGATTTTTGGCAAAAAATGACGTTTTCAACTTAGACGGATACCTTCAAAAAAATAAGCTAAACAGAATGCATCTGGATAACAAATTTTATACCCATATTAATCTTTTTTAACTTGAATTATTTTTATAAATTAAATAATTTTTCCTTTAAAAAGTTATTTTGTCTTTGGATCTAAGATGACAAAAATTTTAAAATTATTTATGAAAAACAAATGTTGGGGTACAAGTTTTTAAAAAATTGTAATTGGTATCATTCTTATACTGTGGTGCATTTAGGGAGAGCTAGGAATAAACATTACGCTTTCTTATAAAAGCCCTGATGGAACTCCATCACACATTAACCTTTCTGTTAAAAACGTTCTCAAAAACCAGTTTACAGAAGAATATGTCATTAGCCGACACTTATCTAATGTTAGCCACCCTGATCCTCATACCTTGCAACTTTTGGGTTTGGGCGCATTTTAAACATCTAGTCAGTCTTAATTAACCAAGAACTATACCTTATCTGAAAGACAGAATTTCGAGCACTTTTGTCATCATTTCCCCAGACACACTGCGGTCAAATGTAGAACATGATATCTTGCGATTTGAAATGGTAGCTGCATATGATGGCCGTCAAGTGGAACATATCTTGTGCTAAAAAAGCTTTTTTAAACAAGAATATAGAGCTTATACTTTGGACTTTGCGAGTCGGTTTGCAAGTCCGTTGGGACGTCACTTTGACTTCAACTGGATCCTTTGCTCGCATAATGTCCTCAAGCTGACATCAAAGTGACGTCACAACGAACGTGCGTATCGATTGTCAACGTGCGGAGCAAGCCCCTTCATGTTTGCTCAATGCGTAATTCATCAAAATTCGTCCTCTGGTGGTGAACTTTTGCACTATTTTCTTTTTATTCGATCAAACAAACTCACATCCTTTCATTATGTCCTAAACAACATTTCATAACTTTCTGAACAATGTTTCAACTGTAGACAATTGTAAAGTAAGAAAGTGTAATTATGAACACGCTGTATTTCCTCACAGATTGGTTTATGAAGTCTAGTACTTACAACTAAGAAAACATTAATGAAAATGACGTTATATTATTTCATTGTGGTATAATTAATGACATTAAATGGAGTTATAAAGAAACTGTGCAAAATAAGTTTTTATTAAATTTTTTTTACATGTGTTGCAAATAATTAAATACAGTAATTATTTCATTGAAACTTTTTAAAATAATCTTTTTAAAACTTTTAATTAATGTAATGCATAAAACTAAGAAGATAGATTTTTTATGCCATTTTTATGAATTTTATGCCACAATTAAAATGCTGAAATGGATTATTTTTTTATTTTTCAGATTTATTTTCAAGAGCTGGTTTCTAGAATCACAAGCAATTGCTTAGATTGTGACACATGACATTTGGTTTGTTGCTGCATTTACAGAATACATTCAATTAATCTTTAATGAGAATGATGATATAAAAGATAAGATGTAATATAAAAGATAAATTGGGGTTCTAGAATTACAAGCAATTCATTAGTTTGTTATGCAAGATATTTGGTTTGTTGTTGTCCTTATTGGATGCATTCCTTTTATTTCTATCGAGAATGATAAAGGATAGTATGGAATATAAATGATATAATATTGAAAGTATGATGTAACACAAAAGATAATGTTAAAGGTATAGAATGAAAGATATAATATGAAAAGTAAAACTAGAGATAATAAAGAATTATTTTATCATTTTTATGGGGAATCATCAAGTTTTGGGTGAATGGTAGTTTTATTTCCAGAAATGCTGACATTATTATTTCTTCTTTTTTTCCCACTTATTTTTATTCAAGTCTGAATTCCCATTCATATCTTTCTGTATTAAATCGACTTCAATTAATTATTTTAATCAATGATCGAGAGTTTTCATTGTTTGCTCCTTCTAATTAGAGTTCGTAATCATTCGCAGTTCTGTTTCGTCTAATTCAGTTTGTGAGGGCAACGATCGTTCGACTTGATTAACTAATGTTGTAGTTAATTTTATCCCATTTGTTAAATTTTGCTCTTAGCTTTTCTGAATATTCCGTAAAGGTTAACGCTGTAGAGACAGTAGCTAAGTTGAAGTTTCTAGGTATTAAATTATGCTTAGAGTTATCAAAAATTCACGGGATTAACCCTCTCGTTCAAAAATTGCGTAATTTTTTTATTACATATTTCAAATCAATATACATTTTAGAGTTAAAATATACAAAACATTTTTGTAAAAGAGTTTTTTTAATATAGAATTAGGTCCTAAAAAAAGGTGTTCAGAAAAATGAAATTGTAGAATAATGATATAAAAGCTTAATTTTGAAAATTAATCTTGGTTAAATTATCATTTATTTTATAAAATACAAAAGCAAAACGTATATACTAATTAAAAAATGCAAAATACTTACAAAACATTTATTAGAAATGAAGTCTTGTGTGATGAATTTCGAAACAAGGCTCGATGCAAAGTCCTACCTCTCAATCCTTGCACCAAATTAGCGTTTTTTTCGAATATTTTGTTCCCCCTTTAGTTTTTTTAAAATCAGACAGCACACCATCTACAAGGCTCTTGATGCGATTTGGGTGTATATGGCTACCAAAGTGTCGAGCAGTTAGTCTCCTGGGTCTATTACTCTCATGTACTGTTGGTCTCTTTTACTATTATTTGCAACATAACCTCGTCAAAATAAAGTTCAAAATAGTCCAAAACAGTTGCTTTATTTGCCATAGTGAAATTTAGTCGGGGATTTCCAATGAAAGGAAATGAAGGAGCTGGTGGAATATTTTGCATTTCAATTTTGCATCACTGTCGAACATTTTAAATAGAAAATAAATGATCAGATTCATTACTATCCGCAGAGGAATCCGAGAAATTCTCATCATTTTCGCTATAACTATCTTCAATATACTTGAAATAAGAGTCAGAAGTGCTATCAGTGGCGGAAATATCGTCAGGAGTATAGGTTATATCACTCGCGAAACGCTTCCTGACAGACATCTTTCAGCCATGAACAGCGCGCTGAAAATGCTACAAAAATTCTTCTATATTTCCAGAAATGTGGACAATTAAAGCCATCTGTTAGTTTAAAGATAAATAAACAATTAAAAATCGCAGTAAAGTCAAAATGAAAGAATAAACGGGGAAAGAGGGAGTTGCACAGATAAATAGACGGCTAAAATGCATGCCCGCGGAAATCGCGGATTGCGCAAATTTTGCTACATCTATGTTGCCCTTGGAAATCGCGGGATCCGCAGCGAGAGGGTTAATTTTCTTCGTATATATGATCATATAAAAGTTTATCGACTTATGTTTATACCATATATAAGTAACTCTTTAAAGTATCCGTCTCCGTTAAAAACGTCATTTTTTTGCAAAACTTTATATATATTTTTTATTTCTCTATTGTAAAATCTGAACTTTTAGGCTTCTAAATCTGTTTTTGTTTTATATCTATGGCATTTTAAAGAAAAGTTACAGCTGTTTAAACATCAGTGACAGCTGTCAAAACAAACCGTAAGTAGTGACTTCGGAACCGGAAGTTGTGAATTTTTAAAGCCTTTTAAAGAGCATTTTTTGGACAAAACTTTTTAAATTTTCATGAAGATTATTTTAAACATTTTTCTGGTATTTTTAATAACTTGCAACTTGGAAATTGGAGAAATTTTTGAAGCAAGAAAGTGTGGGGAATTTGAAACATGTATTTAAATTTTTTAATAGTTAAAGTTGCTTACATAAACTTCAAATGCGTTTTTCCCAGAAAGGTATTTTTAATAAAATGTTGAAACTTGAAATGTGATTTCTCAAAAAGTTCTTAAAATATTTTGTTGAAAATTATTATGAATTCTTTTGATATTATGTACTAGTGAATGACCTAAAAGCTTCAAATTTGTATAATTTTTAATGGTGTTACACTCATAGTTAGCTATAAAGGTGATGAAAATTCGTTAAAAATTCAATGTGTATGATTTTGAAGGACCAAAATTTTTTTACCAAATATAAATTAAGCAAAGGCTTTAAGTGATTCACTAGTCCAGTGTATAAGAAATGTGTTGCATAAAAAATATTGAAATAATTTAATTTATTAAAAAATTAGTCTTTTTGAAAAAACCCGATTTTTTTTACTAAATTTTCTTTATTTATTAGAATTTTTATTAAAATTTCTCCAGGAATAAATTTTTAAGTGTAATTCTCTATGGTAATATAAAAAATAAATCTAAAAATGTAAAAACATGAAGTAATTTCTACGTTTAAAGAAAAAAGTTCCCCGAGCGTAGACGGATACCTTAAAAGACAACAGCAAAAAGTTTGGGAGAATTGTTGGAAAAATGCACCTGAAAAACTACATTTTGAAGTTAGTAAAACATATCATAAATATCCAACATGTAAAATATTAAAAATTAAAAATGGGGAAGTATAACTAAAAACAGTTTTTAAGGAAATAAAATAATCATTTTATAGGAAATTTTTCACTTGATTATGAAGTGTGAACCTAACTTAATATTTACGATAAATAATATTTCGTATTATAGTTTCAACAGCTTTCAATTTAAACCCAGAAATAAGACATGTACAGTAAATTTCTTTAATTTACAATAACATAAAAGCAGCTCATATAATTAAATTAAACGCTTTTAATGAGAGGTTATTAAATAAGATAACTTAAACAGGTTGGCAGTTAAACAGGAAAATATTATTGCACTTCCCTGTAAAAGTTATCTCATATATAAAATAGTAAAATAAAGCAGTCTCAATACTTTTTGAAAATCTTAAAAGAACCTGCTAAATATTAACCAGCATAAGTTTTTGTATAGTTAATATCTGCAAAAGGTTAAAGTTTCTGAATAATTTCAAAAGTATTAATTAGATTACTTTAGCCACATTCTATGTCATTCAGTTTTTCAAGGCTATACAAGACTTTCTTTAAGTTCTTTTCTTTGCTTATTAGAAGGATAATTTAATTATTTCGAGACCGTAGTGCAAATATTTGATTTCCCTTTTAAAAATTTCTAGCTTTGATGTTTTTAGGGTCCATCATTTGTATTTCAGTCAGAAATTTACTTTGAAGAGTTAGTGATGTTTCATATTTCAGGAACAGTGATTTTTTTGTCTACAAAGTACAAGAGAGAGGTTTTGGGATTTTACAACAACATATTTGAAGTAAAATTTGTTTAGGGTAGACATATTAGTATTGCAGGACACGTTATAAAGGTACTTGAAAAATTTGTTACATTTTTCCTATTAGTTTTCAGTGTGACGAACCAAGACCAGTGCTCTGCATACCTACGAACAATAGAGGACCAAATCTTCACACATACATAATTTGTAAAAAAAAACGAAAGTTTATTTATAATATGTACTGGTTAAACTTGATTGACATAAGACAGGTCTCTCACAAGCAAGAGAAAATTCAAAAGAAAGTAATTAACCGTACTGGTTTCTTGAGAACAGGGTATGGTTTGGTTCGGAGTGCTACGGTTTACTTTTTGAAGCACGATGGCTAATGAGACTAGGACTTACAGCTTAAAACCGATCCCGAACGGCTACGAACATCCAGGCTACAGTGGGATTCAAACCCACGTACCTCGGTTCCGAAGGCCAGCTCCCTAACCAACCGGCCATCGTTCGGCCCTTGAGAAAGAGTGTTCTAAGAATATAGAAAAGATGCTTATTGGACAAGGTGCCTAAAAATAGTCAAATCAGTTCATCTGGTGTAGTTCATCTCCAGTGTTTCTCCAACGTTTCTGGTCAAAAAAAAAGGTTTTATAATTCACATAGGTCCCCTTCTTATAAAGATTTGCCTCTTGTTTCACCAGGGATAACAAATAATGCCTCTTCCTGAAAGTTTGGTCAAAGTCAGTCTCATTTACTTCTTGCTTCTTTTTTCGGGATTTTCCAGTGATTTCCATCAGAGGGAAAAGAAACGTTTGCCAAACGTTCTTGGTGAACCAAATATCTGATACCTTGATGTTCCTTAGAAGAACACAAGAAGATGAATCTAGATTATGTAACAAATTAACTTGTATAGCAGAGATATTTGTGATCTATAATAATGATATAAAATGAATAAATTTCAGCTCATTAATGATTTCCACCTTTCTAATATTTTTAGATTGTATGAATAAAATTTAAACAAATGAACAATTTTCGCCTTTCTAATATTTTTAGTTTTTATGAATAAAATTTCAACAAATGAACGATTTACAACAGTCTAATAACTTTTAGTCTTTCCCAAATTATAAATAATTTATAAAACAAATAGCCTTTGTGCCAAAATGCGTTCAAAATTTGAAAAAAAATCTAACCTTGTAAACAGGTTTACCCATCGTGTAGCGTTAGAGATTACATTGAGATATTCCATCATTCGACGAGTATTATCAGTACCTTGCATATGAATATCCCATCAAACGCAGTTTATCCCTCGTGTCTCACTCTTATATACTAGCATATAGCTCGTCATATGACTGGATTAGTAAAATTTTTAATTTTCCAGAATTGCAAAGTACCCTATAACAGATAAAAAATATGGTTTGTTTTTCGACTGAGAGTTATCTGGTACAAGTTCAATAATTTGTTTATCTTCATACTCCTTTAAAGTTTCCTAATAATGTGAGTACAGTTTAGAATCACGCTGAATTAATTTAGAAAGGTAATTCAAAGTTTTAGTAGCTACGTCAAAATTATCATTCTTCCAATTTTTCTTCCAATTTTCCAGTTCTTCCCAATATTTTTACCCTCAGTAATTAAAGGAAGTAGAGGAATGAAACTATCGTTTCCACTACACCCTGGAGATAGATAGAATTTTTGTTAATACTTTTGTTAATAATTTAAATTAATTAATAATTATATTTTTTTGAAATATTGTTAATAATTTTTGTTAATAACAAAAAAAAATAATCAATGATTAAATTTAAAATTATCACATATGTACCTAATCTATTATATAAGCCAAATATAAAAGAAATTATTTAAGTCATATCTAAGTTTAGTGATAAAACGCATGAAAAGAATGCAGACGATATTTAAATAATTTAAAATAAGAAATGATTCAATGAGATAGTTACAGAAATGACGTCATAATGCTAGAAAAACTGTTATTTTTACCTATTTATAATGGGACAAATTGATAAATTTAATCCCCTGCTCTTAATCAAATAGAGCTTAAAATAATGGCATTAAACACTGGAAAAGGTGGGAAGGGGTGGATTTTGAACTCGCTTTGAATTTTTTCTAAATCAACAAGAATCCAATATGGATGCCTCTATCCATTCCAGGTCCAACCGTTTCATAAATTCGAGGAGAGACGGACAGATAACTTAAGCTATTATTATATAGGGGATTATATTAGAAGTCATTATTAGAAGTCATTTGTCACTGATGGTTAAGACTAAGGTATCCCATCAGCTGGAATGTGACTCATACTTGAATGCCACATTGGAATGTACTACCAGTGTTAACACTTAGATATTTTAGGTACTATAATATGCTGCACGTGTCCTCCATGGCTCATACTTGTATGTCCCATACGAGAGCTTTCATTTACATATCTCATTAGGTAGCAGTACAAATCACAAAAATCGTTTTGAATAGAAGCTAAAAAATATTACCATACAACAGAAAAAGAATAACGAAGTAAAGTGCAAGTATTAAAATAAAGATTATATTTTTCAATAAAATGTTAAAATAACATCATTAATTCAGGCTCACTCTGATTGTTAATACATTTACAGTTTTTAGGTTTATTTATCCAAGCAGTTCATCAAAGTGGAGAAAAAAAAATTAAACATAAATTATTATTATTGCCTAACTTTTACTTTTCGCACCCCATATTTCAGTACTACTCCTCAGAGAATAAAGATTTTAATGCTGCTAATAATAAATATGCATTTAAGTGTTAGGAATAGCTAAGGGAAGAAGTAACAATTAACAAAATAGAACAAAATTTATTTCGGACTTCCAGACTAATGAAACAATCAGATTCATTAAATCAATTTTTTAATTATATGTTATTCAACATACGACTTTCCACGTCAATGCTTCAAATAAAATAAGTCAAGAGCTTAAGTAGTAGCTCTGACTTACCTCAGAACTGAAAAACAACTTTTTAACGCTGTTTGAAATCAAATTCTATTTAAAGGTTTGGAGTACCAGCTATATTGGATATCTTTAGCTAAATATTAAACTATTAAAGAATCATTTCTACTCCTAGACAGTTTTAAACTTAAAGAATTCTATAAAAAAAACTATACATAGATTATATTTAATCTTAGTATATTGTGAAACATTATAATTTTTTTAATTCTACTTTACTCTGTTTAGAATATAAATATATACATTTAACAAATAGAATTTTCAATAAATAGAAAAAATATACTGACGTAAGGAATATTTGGTTCTATAACTTGGTAAAATTTGTTTAAAGAGTATCTGAATGTAAACTGTTGAACCGTGGAAATAATTTCCTGATGAATTAACAGTGGAGTAAAGGTATCCAAAATGATTCTACCTAGCCAAATTATAACAAAGGTTTTACCTAATTATAAAAAATGTGTAATACAAGAAATTTAATTTAGAAATCAGCCTTTAAAAGCAAAGCTTAGCAAACATCTTTTAAAGGACTTTTATCTATTTCAAGATTAGTCGAAAGAGTACATTATCCAGTAACAACTGCCTAGCCAAATTATAACAAAGGTTTTACCTAATTATAAAAAATGTGTAATACAAGAAATTTAATTTAGAAATCAGCCTTATATCAAAAACCATATAAATAGCTTTACATTCTATGAGTTTTTAAAGCAATGTTTAGCAAACATCTTTTAAAGGACTTTAGCTATTTCAAGATTAGTCGGAAAGAGTACATAAACCAGTAACAACTGCCTAGCCAAATTATAACAAAGGTTTTACCTAATTATAAAAAATGTGTAATACAAGAAATTTAATTTAGAAATCAGCCTTATATTGAAAACCATATAAATAGCTTTACATTCTAGGCGTCTTTAAAGCAACGTTTAGCAAACATCTTTTAAAGAACTTTTATCTATTTCAAGATTAGTCGAAAGAGTACATTATCCAGTAACAACTGCCTAGCCAAATTATAACAAAGGTTTTACGTAATTATAAAAAAATATGTAATACAAGAAACTTAATTTAGAAATCAGCCTTATATTGAAAACCATATAAATAGCTTTACATTCTAGAAGTCTTTAAAGCAACGTTTAGCAAACATCTTTTAAAGGACTTTAGCTATTTCAAGATTAGACGAAAGAGTACATTATCCAGTAACAACTGCCTAGCCAAATTATAACAAAGGTTTTACCTAATTATAAAAAATGTGTAATACAAGAAATTTAATTTAGAAATCAGCCTTATATCAAAAACCATATAAATAGCTTTACATTCTATGAGTTTTTAAAGCAATGTTTAGCAAACATCTTTTAAAGGACTTTAGCTATTTCAAGATTAGACGAAAGAGTACATTATCCAGTAACAACTGCCTAGCCAAATTATAACAAAGGTTTTAATTAATTATAAAAAATACGTAAAACAAGAAATTTAATTTAGAAATCAGCCTTATATCAAAAACCATATAAATAGCTTTACATTCTATGAGTTTTTAAAGCAATGTTTAGAACGCATTTTTAAAAGCACTTTTAGCTTTTTAAAGACTAATCGAAACAGTTTCATTATCGATTAACAACTGCCTCACCAAATTATAACAAAGGTTTTAATTAATTATAAAATAATACGTAAAACAAGAAATTTAATTTAGAAATCAGCCTTATATTGAAAACCATATAAACAGCTTTACATTCTAAGAGTCTTTAAAACAATGTTTAGCAAACATCTTTTAAAGGTCTTTAGCTATTTCAAGATTAGTCGAAAGAGTACATTATCGATTAACAACTGCCTCACCAAATTATAACAAAGGTTTTAATTAATTATAAAATAATACGTAAAACAAGAAATTTAATTTAGAAATCAGCCTTATATTGAAAACCATATAAACAGCTTTACATTATAGGAGTTTTTATAGCAACGACGCATCTTTTAAAGCGCTTTTAACTATTTGAAGACTAATCGGAACAGTACATTATCGATTAACAACCGCCTGATTTCTCGCCAATTAGACATCTATCTTTCATTAATCACACTAAATTTGAGTATTGAATTACTCCTATTCAGTTATCGATATGAACGTTTTAAATTAAACTCTCAATCATGGTAACAGGATATACCACAGTGACAAATCACATTGAATATATTATTAGAAATTAGGGAAGATTAATTTTTATAAAAATATTTTAACGTAGTTACAATGCGTTTAACTATTTTTATCAAAAAATGTATTTATTGCTTAAAATGTCAAGTAAACTAGCTCTTTGATAAAATTATATGATTACTTTTTCAAAGTGCTTTTGAATTTAAATTTGATGAATGAATTTTAATGAATATCATATCTGTTTGATTTTTGTATCAAATAATTAGAAGACTGGTATTTTAATAAATTTTAAATTTGTAATACTAGTCTGAGTATTTATGAATCATGTCAACCATAACATATAATAGGTGCAGCATTTTAAAGTGTACTTGAGAGCCAGATGAAACTTTTATAGCTAAATTTTGAATTATAGTGAAATCGTTTTTGTGGAATTTTAAAATTTCTAAAAAAACTGTTTACAAATTTATATAAAATGGTAAAAAATTTTGTAGTTTGTTTCTGAAATTGTTACTTCCACATGAATATATTTTTATTGGTTAAGTTAAAAAACAATTTCTTATTATCTATGTTACGAAACTGTCTATTATAACCACTTCTTTTTAGGCATTTCGCAGTGTTTAAAACCGAATGATGGCGAACAGGTAGAGCTCTTCAGTTCCAGAGTTCGCGGTTTGTATCCTGCTGCAGGCATGGATGTTCGTAGTCTTTTCGAAATCGGCTTTAATCAGTAGGTTACGGTCTTATTAGCCCTCGTGAGAAAAACAGTAGACTGTAGTACTCCAAACCAAACCAAGCCTTACTGTTTAGGCACAGCCTTTTTTTAAAATAGTTTCAAGTTTGGTCTACTTAATGTTACCTTTAATACTTACCTTTTTAAAACGTGATGATTCCAAATGCTTTTTAAACTGCATCTTACAGTTGATATAATTGATTTTGTTAGCAAGGAGTAGTATCTGAAACCAGATCAAATATGCACCATGGCTAACTACAGTTAAATGCCGGTTAAGTAATCTGCCGGAACATTTATATTTAAAAGTAGAAAAATAAATGTTTTTACTATTTCTAATACAGACTTTAAGGATGTTAGCAAGGTGAAATGCCAGGTCCTATATTTTTTTATTTTCTTTCCATTTAAATGCTCATTCGCATTGATTCTTTCCTCTGGAGAAATGTAGCATGTTGAAATAGTATCTTTATGAAATTTTGTTTTAGTTTCACTGCCATGTAAAAACACTTGTGTGAGGAATCAAGCATAGAATGTATGTATGTTGATAATTTGAGAGATGTAGCTGGTGTTTCTGACAGCAGATATGATAATTTGTAAATTACTGGAAACAAAGTGCGTTAAGTAAGGAATAGTTATTTTTAATAAAAGTCTTCGGAATTATCACAGCTTTATATTGCGCCAGTCACACCAATTTCATTGTTATTATTTAGATAATTACACTCTGTGTAACTGGTAAACCGGTAACAGATTTCATAATAATTTAAGACTGTTTCTTATTTTATTCTCTATATCTCTTCATTAATACCAGTTTAATTCTCTTCTACAGTAGTTTTTCTTCCTTTACGAAACAATTTCAAATTTATTGATTAAAAATACAAAAATCAATCTGATTCAAACACAAATGCTTCGAATAATCTCGAAATAGGATCATACATCGTTGATGTCATTCTTCTTTAAGTGCTATCCTTCAATTTTGTAATCCTTCATTCAACCTATGGATAGTCAAAATCGAATATTGTTTTGCGATTAAAATAGTTTATTTATAAAAATGCTGTTTATATCGAAAAAATTATTTAAAAAACATAATTTTGCATATAATGGTTAATATATACCTTTGTAAATTACGCAATAAATTTAGGCCTACGATAAGTAGGAAGAATTTTTTTAAAGCTATTTATGTTTATATATTTATGTGTAATGCGATATTTATGTTTATAATGAAAAAATTTATTTAAAAAATATAATTTTGCATTTAATGGCTAATACATACCTTTGTAAATTCCACAATAAATTTAGGATTACGATAAGTAAGAAGAATGTTTTTATGCTATTTAGGTTTATATATTTATGTGTAATGCGATATTTATGTTTATATAAAAAAAATCATTTAAAAAATGTAATTTTGCATTTAATGGCTAATATATACCTTTGTAAATTACACAATAAATTTAGGCCTACGATAAGTAGGAAGAATTTTTTTATGCTATTTATGTTTATATATTTATGTGTAATGCGATATTTATGTTTATATCGAAAAAAATTATTTAAAAAATATAATTTTGCATTTAATGGCTAATATATACCTCTGTAAATTACACAATAAATTTAGGATTACGATAAATAGGAAGAATTTTTTTAAAGCTATTTATGTTTATATATTTATGTGTAATGCGATATTTATGTTTATATCGAAAAAAAATTATTTAAAAAATATAATTTTTCATTTAATGGCTAATATATACCTTTATAAATTACACAATAAATTTAGGCAGACGATAAGTAGGAATATTTTTTTATGCTATTTACGTTTATATATTTATGTGTAATGCGATATTTATGTTTATATCTAAAATATAATTTTTAATTTAATGGCTAATATATACATTCGTAAATTACACAATAAATTTAGGCCTACGATAAGTAGGAAGAATTTTTTTATGCCATTTTAAAGATTTTAATTTGTAAACTTGAATACAATAATGCAAATTTTAAAAGATTTAAGGAAGGGAAAAGGCGTAATTATTCTGCATAACAATAGAATTCTACCCCTGTTTATTTTCCTTATAATCAAATTAACTGAAATATAAATAAAATTCCTATTTATCTGTCAATATGTATGAAGGAAAAGACATTCTCCCTTTGCTTTGGAAAGGTACAACTTTCGAGGACCACTTACTCTTCCTTCATACGCGTTATTACAGTCCTGCGGGCACATTACGTCTCTGTTCTGGGCTAGAAATGCTCTTAGTCCATTTACTTTGTAATTCGAGAGGCACAACGTCTGGGGAAAACGTGTGAAGTGGAACATTCTCTCTTGGCAGTCATTACATCGGCTTAAGAAAAAAGGACAATAGGCATGAAAACGAGACGTAGATTGTTTTTCTCCAGATCCTTGTTTCGGGACAGGAAGTCTTAACACGCGGAATTCTTATAATGTTTGCTTTCACTCCATATGGTGTATAAAAATGGATTATTGTAGGGGAAAGAACGCGTGTTAAGACTCTCGTACGCCGTGTCAGAAGCGATTTTGATTGGATTAAAAGATATATAAAAAAACAGTTGAGCTATTGGGATAATTTGAGAACTCCATTTTAAGGCTTTCTCTCCAAACATAAATCTAGATTATTTTTACAGAGATAAAAGGAGAAAGAGATGAAAATTGTGGTAAAGAATAATTCTAAGCTTAACTTGAGAGTAATTTCTAAAAATAGGGAGAGTAAAAATATACGGTAA
>CM063501.1:70619466-70646966 GCA_032207245.1 Pardosa pseudoannulata
AGATCAGCGGTATATTTGCTTCTTATATGTGAACAAGTGTTTTCAACTTTGAACCTTAGAAAGAATAATTTCAGAAGTAGACTGACAGATGAGCATTTAGCATCGTTCCTTAAAATCAGTACATCTCAATTCGAATCTCAGTATAAGGGACTTTTAAAAAGGAAATAGCAATTTCATTCATCTCATTGATGTATTTAAACCGTTAGTTACTTGTATATTGTTTTTAAAATTAAAAAAAAATTATCTTGGCCAGCCAAATTTATTTTCTTTTGATTTTTGGCCCGATGCCGAAAAGGTTTGTCCATTCCTGTTCTAGTATATTAATAAATATTTTAAATCTAAGTTATTGTAGACAGCACAGAGTAAAACTAACAGGAAGTTTGAACAATTCTGAAAATTACAGCTTGTTCTAGTTCATGATCAGCTGTCATTTCAACCATGTTGGATACCATTTAGAAAAACAATTTGCTGTGGATATCATTTGCCCATTAAACTCATTTTATTGTTTTGTAAGTCGCGTCATCGGAATTATCAGTTGCATATTCTCTTCAAAGTTCAAAATTAGTTTTATTTCTCAGAGTTATGGTGTTGCCCGATAGAGTTTAATTATTACCATTTGGCGTTGACCCATGGAGTTAATGTTAGTTATATTAAGATTTTTCATTACATACATATTTCAATCTGCCTTTCATATTGTATAGTTGTTAGTACATTGTGATAACACCTGATGGGCTTGGGTTCGAATCCCGCTTAAGGCTTGAATGTATTTGTGTTGTCCCTTCACAGGTAGCGAAGTTGCCCTGCCCATATGGTATTCCCATAATAAAAAGTGCAACAAAAGTCAGCGGATTGTATAGGAAAATGCTAGTATTAAAAGTAAGGTTTAACGAAAAGGTTTGTGTATCCCTGATCTAGATGCACTGCAAAATACTAAGGGGCAAAGAACTAAAGCACAGAATTAAATTACGAATACTTAAAATTCTGCTTACGCATAAAGTCAGATTTCTTCTTACCCCTTTTATATCACAAGTCCTTCTAAAATCAATATTTCCATATCTCTTATCGAGAGTTTATCCCAACACTAACCAATATTTAAAACTTTGAAAGATTATCTATTATCGTTACTAGGCTACACTCGGCTAAGTTTGAAAGGAAACTTCTAGATTTAACCTATCGCTACGTCATCCATCAAAATTGTTACAAGTCGACCGAAATAACCGAAATAACCATTTTTTCATTCTACACTGATTTCTAAAAATAAGTAATAATTAAATAAATTCTCCCTAATTTTATGACTTTTATTCTTCACCAAAACTTTTCTAGTATGTCTTAACTAGATAATTACGATATTTATATCTCAGGATAAGTAAGTAATATTAAATAAAGATCCTAGACGAATTCTAATCAATATAGATTAAGAAATGTAAACAGAATCTTTAAATAAGACACTGTCTACCAATAAGTATTTGGACACCTATGCAAATGACGATATCTGCTGTCCTGGGTACGTCAAGGCCTCCGCCGGTATACATCGTGTAGGAAGCAGCATCGGCATTAGTCGCATGCAAGATGCAGTTCGGATCTCTCTAATTTCGAGAAAGGTATAATTATCGCGTATCACAAATGTGGCCGATCCTTTAGGGACATATCTAGCGATCTGAAATACCCAAAATCGACAGTGGCCTTTGTGATTAAGAAGTGGAAGGTGAGCGATGATTGTTGGAATGTGCCCGAGTAGGCAGACCAACGAAACTGGGAGATAGAGACCGACGAGTGCTGTCCAGAGAAATTCGGAAGAACCGCACCCAACCGATGGCCCCGGAGGAGTTTCAACAGGCATCCGGGAGTATTGTTTCAATGAATACCATCCGTAAGGAAGCACATCTGCATCATGGTCTTGCTGCTGACCACAAGTCTTTGATCACAAAGTCCAACCGCGCAGCTCAGTTAATGTGGTGCAAAGCACATCGAAATTGGACCGTAGATCAGTGGAAATGGGTTCTTTGTAGCAACGAATCAAGGTTCATCTTTTACCGTTCGGTTGGCAAGGTCTGAGTCTGGCGTCTGCCTGGAGAACGTCTCCTGCCAGAATGCATTGTGCAAACAGTCAAGTTTGGCGGAGGTGGAATTATGGTCTGGGGCTGTTTCTCCTGGTATGGACTGGGACTCTTAGTCCCAACTATTGATTTTGAATAAAGTTAGTTTTTCTTTTCTATCACAGGTGTCCAAAGACTTATTGGTAGACAGTGTTATAAATGTCTAGAGTTATTTTTATTTAATCTTTTGTGGATTCAAAATTATCTTCTTCCAATTTCAATATTTATTCTTAAGTTTTCAAAATCCTTATTCAGCAGTCTAAATGTTCAATTTTGCAAAGTAACTGACAAGTTCAGAATTTATAACATTTATAATCTTTATATATAAAATTCTCCTGTCCGTGTATTTGTAATAGAACTCCTCCTAAACGGCTGGACTGAGTTTGATGAAATTTTGTGTATGTAATTAAGTTGATTTAAGAATGGCTTAGATTCAGAATTTGATTCGATAGAAATTTTTTTTCATCAAAAACCCACAATTGCGTGAATATAGAGATTATTATAATGCCTCTTCAAGACCTTCATTGCTAACGTATCTGTGGCACAGTGGTCAGCGCGGCTTCACGGCCGGGGTATCCCAGCATTGAATTGCCCATACAAGTGATGTGGGAATTTTATTTTAATCTAATTAAGTTTGTGCTGACTGTATCCATGATCGCATAAAGTAGTTTTAAAATAATTTTTTCTTTACTTTTCCATCAAAACGGTCCAATTTGTAATTTACTTAAAAACATTTTACAATTTTGGATTTACAGAGTTAAAACAGGACAATGTCTGTCGGGTTGCCTAGTATAAATCTATAACTTGTGAAATCTAGTGAATATTTAAGAAATTCAAACAGAATCCTTTAATAAAAAACTGACTAGTTGACTATTTTAATTAGTTGAATATTTATAAAATAACTATAAATTTATATTTTATAAATTAATTTTCCAATAAATTCATAAGCTCTTATCTAGTTCGAATGTTTACCAATATAAGAGTGAGAGATTTCTAATCTTTATTTCTTACAATTATCCTACCTTTCGAATGTAATACTTTATATTTCGGAAATTTGGTAAAATATAGCATCAATCAACCCACTAATTAGAGTTTTCTGTGTATTTATAAAGAAAGGTTTGTTTGTAATGTAAAGGATAGTCCATACTGGGACCTACTGCTAAAAGCTGATCCCAAATGTTTACGTACACAAAGGTCAGCAGTGGTTTGAGAGACTACTGTACCAAGTACCCTGCCCATTCGTCCATCCATTTGGTTTCCGGGTGTTGAAGATCGTTGTTTTTGTTTAATAAATATTGCTTCTGCTTTAAAAATAATTTCTTACATAATTTTATGTTTAATTTAGGGTTATTAACACATTGACGGACAGTAGGAACAAGTGCAGTTCGAAAATTAACACTATATGTTTTTTGTAATTTTAAGAATATTAGATGTATAGTTTTTCTCTTTCTGCTTAAATAAACTTAATTTTGATTAATTCAGCACCTTTAATTATGTTGCGGCTATAACCGTCCTTGCGCTAGCGGACTCTAGACACTAAGTAATGGGACAATGGTGGCTATAACAGAAAAATTTGAAAACTTAAAGGAGAGGTTTAATGACTCAAATAAGTAATGTTTTGTGTGCAACAAAGTATTTTTGGGAGTTTTACATGAAACATTAGTTCATAACCAAACAAAAATAAATAAATGTAAAAAAATATTATGAATTTATAATTATTACACATTATTTTCTGTGTGGAAAACGAACAGGTGGAAAACGAAATTCAACCTAAAAAATTGTTTTCAAAACATGACACTAGGCTTCTACTTGTACGCCGGAAAATGCACATTTGTACCGCTATAGCCGTAGTGTCTATAAACGACCTTTTCATTTTGGACGGCTACCGCCGTCTTTCCACATAATGAACTTCGCTTTGACGGCTATAGACGCAAGTGTCCGTCAATGTATTAATTTTGTTTCTATATCTCGATATAATTAATCTTTAATATTAGACAAAGCTGATAAAGTAGGCAACTCATGAATTCTAATTATGTATCCCAAGGTAAAATACTCTATGAGTAAGGGAACATGCAGGTTGATGAATATGCCTTTTTTTAAATGCAAACTATCAAAAATATTTAAATCAGAAAAACAGTTTTGAATCCGTAGATGATGAGACTAAATAACTCTAGATGTTCATTATTATTTAAGGATTCTGTTTAAATTTCTTAAAAAATCATATTAACAATTCTTCTCTAGAATCCTTTGGATACTGCTTACTTTCCCGGGGATATAAATGCTCCGATCATCAAATTCTTCACACAACTGCGATAATTTTGATTACATTGCCAATTTTTTAAGCTGAAATCTTTTAAGTCTTGATGAATATACTTTGATACTTTAGTTTTGTAGTTTTTCCTTGGGGCAAAATGTACAGAGCTCTTACAAATTTTAGCAGAAGATGCATAATGATGTAATTTCAACTTTTAATCCAGTAGCCGCGAGTGCATTTCTAGAAATTCTCTCCTTTTAATTCATTTTAAAAATTTTCACCTCCAATAAAGTCCTAACAAAGCGTCTCCACTGCATTTTATTTACACTTTTGAAAACTGATTTTCGAAACTTAGATATCGTTATCAACTTTGGGCAAATGAAAATGATGATAAGAATCAAATGTAACTTTTATTGCCTGAAGATATCTAATTGAAATTTCAAACTCATCTTGCTATCTCCTTAATGTATTTATAGATGGCAAACACTTTATTTTAAATTCAAACTTTTATTTCTAATACTATAGCTCACTTACATAAAATTCTAAGACAAAAGTCATTTTGGGAAATGTTATAGTTAGAATGTATTACAGATTATGTATAAAAATAGTTTGTTTCTCATAGTCTCATTACTTAAAAATTAAGGAGCCTAATATAGGGTTAGAATTGTTATAAGGTGGGCTGCAACTACATGGGTATTTAAAAAAATAAGCTAAACAGAATGCATCTGGATAATGAAAGTTATACTCATATTAATCTCTTGTAACTTGAATTATTTTTATACATTAAATCCTTTTTTCTTTCAAGTTATTTTGTCTTTGGATCTAAGATAACAAAAATTTTAAAATTATTTATGAAAAACAAATGTTGGGGTACAAGTTTTTAAAAAATTGTAATTGGTATCATTCTTATACTGTGGTGCATTTAGGGAGAGCTAGGAATAAACATTACGCTTTCTTATAAAAGCCCTGATGGAACTCCATCACACATTAACCTTTCTGTTAAAAACGTTCTCAAAAACCAGTTTACAGAAGAATATGTCATTAGCCGACACTTATCTAATGTTAGCCACCCTGATCCTCATACCTTGCAACTTTTGGGTTTGGGCGCATTTTAAACATCTAGTCAGTCTTAATTAACCAAGAACTATACCTTATCTGAAAGACAGAATTTCGAGCACTGTTGTCATCATTTCCCCAGACACACTGCGGTCAAATGTAGAACATGATATCTTGCGATTTGAAATGGTAGCTGCATATGATGGCCGTCAAGTGGAACATATCTTGTGCTAAAAAAGCTTTTTTAAACAAGAATATAGAGCTTATACTTTGGACTTTGCGAGTCGGTTTGCAAGTTCGTTGGGACGTCACTTTGACTTCAACTGGATCCTTTGCTCGCATAATGTCCTCAAGCTGACATCAAAGTGACGTCACAATGAACGTGCGTATCGACTCGCAATGTGCAGAGCAAGCCCCTTCATGTTTGCTCAATGCGTAATTCATCAAAATTCATGCTCTGGTGGTGAAATTTTGAACTATTTTCTTTTTATTCGATCAAACAAACTCACATCCTTTCATTATGTCCTAAACAACATTTCATAACTTTCTGAACAATGTTTCAACTGTAGACAATTGTAAAGTAAGAAAGTGTAATTATGAACACGCTGTATTTCCTCACAGATTGGTTTATGAAGTCTAGTACTTACAACTAAGAAAACATTAATGAAAATGACGTTATATTATTTCATTGTGGTATAATTAATGACATTAAATGGAGTTATAAAGAAACTGTGCAAAATAAGTTTTTATTAAATTTTTTTACATGTGTGTAAAAAATTAAATACAGTAATTATTTCATCAAAACTTTTTAAAATAATCTTTTTAAAACTTTTAATTAATGTAATGCATAAAACTAAGCAGATATATTTTTTATGCCCTTTTTATGAATTTTATGCCACAATTAAAATGCTGAAATGGATTATTTTTTCATTTTTCAGATTTATTTTCAAGAGCTGGTTTCTAGAATCACAAGCAATTGCTTAGATTGTGACACATGACATTTGGTTTCTTGCTGCATTTACAGGATACATTCAATTTATCTTTAATGAGAATGATGATATAAACGATAAGATGTAATATAAAAGGTAAATTGTGGTTCTAGAATTACAAGCAATTCATTAGTTTGGTATACACGATATTTGGTTTGTTGTTGCCATAATTGGATGCATTACTTTTTTTTTCTATCTTGAATGATAAAGGATAGTATGGAATATAAATGATATAATATTGAAAGTATGATGTAACACAAAAGATAATGTTAAAGGTATAGAATGAAAGATATAATATGAAAAGTAAAACTAGAGATAATAAAGAATTATTTTATTATTTTTATTGGGAATCATCAAGTTTTGGGTGAATGGTAGTTTTATTTCCAGAAATGCTGACATTATTATTTCTTCTTTTTTTCTCACTTATTTTTATTCAAATCTGAATTCCCATTCATATCTTTCTGTATTAAATCGACTTCAATTAATTATTTTAATCAATGATCGAGAGTTTTCATTGTTTGCTCTTTCTAATTAGAGTTCGTAATCATTCGCAGTTCTGTTTCGTCTAATTCAGTTTGTGAGGGCAACGATCGTTCGACTTGATTAACTAATGTTGTAGTTAATTTCATCCCATTTGTTAAATTTTGCTCTTAGCTTTTCTGAATATTCCGTAAAGGTTAAAGCTGTAGAGACAGTAGCTAAGTTGAAGTTTCTAGGTATTAAATTATGTTTAGAGTTATCAAAAATTCATGGGATTAACCCTCTCGCTGCTTTTTTTATTTTATCAAAATAGGTTCAAAAATTGCGTAATTTTTTTATTACATATTTCAAATCAATATACATTTTAAATAAACAAAAATATACAAAAGATAATGTTAAAGGTATAGAAGGAAAGATATAATATGAAAAGTAAAATTAGAGATAATAAAGAATTATTTATTATTTTTATGGGGAATCATTAAGTTTTGGATGAAGTTTTGGGTCTTATACAAAAAATTTTTGTAAAAGAGTTTTTTTTAATATAAAAATAGGTCCTAAAAAAGGCGTTCAGAAAAATGAAATTGTAGAATAATGATATAAAAGCTTAATTTTGAAAATTAATCTTGGTTAAATTATCATTTATTTTATAAAATACAAAAGCAAAACGTATATACTAATTAAAGAATGCAAAAGACTTACAAAACATTTATTAGAAATGAAGTCTTGTATGATGAATTTCGAAACAAGTCTCGATGCAAAGTCCTATCTCTCCATCCTTGCACCAAATTAGAGTTTTTTTTTTCGAATATTTTGTTCCACCTTCAGTTTTTTTTAAAATCAGACAGCACACTATCTACGTGGCTCTTGATGCGATTTGGGTGTATATGGCTACCAAAGTCTCGAGCAGTTAGTCTCCTGGGTCTATTACTCTCATGTACTGTTGGTCTCTTTTATTATTATTTGCAACATAACCTCGTCAAAATAAAGTTCAAAATAGTCCAAAACAGTTGCATTATTTGCCATAGTGGAATTTAGTCCGGGATTTCCAAGGAAAAGAAATGAAGGAGCTGGTGGAATATTTTGCGTATCAATTTTGCATCACTATCGAACATTTTAAATAGAAAATAAATTATCAGATTCATTACTATTCGCAGAGGAATCCGAGAAATTATCATCAGTTTCGCTATAGCTATCTTCAATATACCTGAAATAAGAGTCAGAAGTGCTATCAGTGACGGAAATATCGCCAGGAGCATAGGTTATATCACTCGCGAAACGCTTCCTGACAGACATCTTTCAGCTACGAACAGCGCGCTCAAAATGCTACAAAAAATTCTTCTATATTTCCAGAAATGTGGACAATTAAAGCCATCTGCTAGTATAAAGATAAATAAACAATTAAAAATCATAGTAAAGTCAAAATGAAAGAATTAACGGGGAAAGAGGGGATTGCACTGTTAAATAGACGGCTAAAATGCATGCCCGCGGAAATCGCGGGTTGAGCAAATTTTTCTACATCTATGTTGCCCTTGGAAATCGCAGGATGAGCAGCGAGAGGGTTAATTTTCTTCGTATATATGATCATATAAAAGTTTTTCGACTTATGTTTATACCATATATAAGTAACTCTTTAAGGTATCCGTCTCCGTTAAAAACGTCATTTTTTGCACAAATTTATATATTTTTTTATTTCTCTATTGTAAAATCTGAAATTTTAGGCTTCTAAATCTGTTTTTGCTTTATATCTATGGCATTTTAAAGAAAAGTTACAGCTGTTTAAACATCAGTGACAGCTGTCAAAACAAACCGTAAGTAGCGACTTCGGAACCGGAAGTTGTGAATTTTTAAAGCCTTTTAAAGAGCATTTTTTGGACAAAACTTTTTAAATTTTCCTGAAGATTAGTTTAAACATTTTTAGCAATAATTAGCAACTTGAAAATTGGAAAGTTTCGAAGTAAGAAAGTGTGGGGAATTTTAAACATGTATTTAAATTTTTTAATAGTTAAATTGTTACTTACATAAACTTCAAATGCGTTTTTCCCAGAAAGGTATTTTTAACAAAATGTTAAAACTTGAAATGTGATTCCTCAAAAAGTACTTAAAATATTTTGTTGAAAATTATTATGAATTCTTTTGATATTATGTACTAGTGAATGACCTAAAAGCTTCAAATTTGTATAATTTTTAATGGTGTTACACTCATAGTTAGCTATAAAGGTGATGAAAATTCGTTAAAAATTCAATGTGTATGATTTTGAAGGACCAAAATTTTTTTACCAAATATAAATTAAGCAAAGGCTTTAAGTGATTCACTAGTCCAGTGTATAAGAAATGTGTTGCATAAAAAATATTGAAATAATTTAATTTATTAAAAAATTGGTCTTTTTGAAAAAACCCGATTTTTTTTTACTAAATTTTCTTTATTTATTAGAATTTTTATTAAAACTTCTCCAGGAATAAATTTTTAAGTGTAATTCTCTATGATAATATAAAAAATAAATCTAAAAATGTAAAAACATGAAGTAATTTCTACGTTTAAAGAAAAAAGTTCTCCAAGCGTAGACGGATACCTTAAAAGACAACAGCAAAAAGTTTGGGAGAATTGTTGGAAAAATGCACCTGAAAAACTACATTTTGAAGTCAGTAAAACATATCATAAATATCAAAAATGTAAAATATTTAAAATTAAGAATGGGGAAGTATAGCTAAAAACAGTTTTTAAGGAAATAAAATAATCATTTTATATTAAATTTTTCACTTGATTATGAAGTGTGAACCTAGCTTAATATTTACGATAAGTAATATTTCGTATTTTAGTTTCAACAGCTTTCAATTTAAACCCAGAAATAAGACATGTACAGTAAATTTCTTTAATTTACAATAAAATCAAAGCATCTCATATAATTAAATTAAACGCTTTTAATGAGAGGTTATTAAATAAGATAACATAAACAGGTCGGCAGTTAAACAGGAAAACATTATTGCACTTCCCTGTAAAAGTTATCTCATATATAAAATAGTAAAATAAAGCAGTCTCAATATTTTTTGAAAATTTTAAAAGAACCTGCTAAATATTAACATGCATAAGATTTTGTATAGTTAATATCTGCAAAAGGTTAAAGTTTTCTAATAATTTCAAAAGTATTAATTAGATTACTTTAGCAAAATTCTATGTCATTCAGTTTTTCAAGGCTATACAAGATTTTCTTTAAGTTCTTTTCTTTGCTTATTAGAAGGATAATTTAATTATTTCGAGACCGTAGTGCAAATATTTGATTTCCCTTTTAAAAATTTCTAGCTTTGATGTTTTTAGGGTCCATCATTTGTATTTCAGTCAGAAATTTACTTTGAAGAGTTAGTGATGTTTCATATTTCAGGAACAGTGATTTTTTTGTCTACAAAGTACAAGAAAGAGGTTTTGGTATTTCACAACTACAAATTTGAAGTAAAGTTTGTTTAGGGTATATATTTTAGTATAGAAGAACACGTTATAAAGGTGCTTGAATATTTTCTTACATTTTTTCTGTTAGTCTACAGTGTGACGTATTAAGGCAAGTGCTTTGCAAACCTACGAACAATAGAGGACCGACTTGTCACACATACATAATTTGTAAAAAAAAAAAACGAAAGTTTATTTATAATATGTACTGGTTAAACTTGATTGACATAAGACAGGTCTCTCACAAGCAAGAGAAAATTCAAAAGAAAGTAATTAACCGTACTGGTTTCTTGAGAACAGGGTATGGTTTGGTTCGGAGTGCTACGGTTTACTTTTTGAAGCACGATGGCTAATGAGACTAGGACTTACAGCTTAAAACCGATCCCGAACGGCTACGAACATCCAGGCTACAGTGGGATTCAAACCCACGTACCTCGGTTCCGAAGGCCAGCTCCCTAACCAACCGGCCATCGTTCGGCCCTTGAGAAAGAGTGTTCTAAGAATATAGAAAGATACTTATCGGGCAGGGTGCCTAAAAATAGTCAAATCATTTCATCTGGTGAGGTTCATCTTCAATCTTACTCCGATGTTACTTGTCAGCGAAAGGTTTTAAAATTCACATAGGTCATCTGCTTATAAAGATGTGCCTCTTGTCCGGCCAGGGATAACAAATAATGCCTCTTCCTGAAAGTTTGGACAAAATCGGTCTCATTTACTCCTTGCTTCTTTTCTCGGGCTTTTCCAGTGATGTCCTTCAGAGGGAAAATAAACGTTTGCCAAACGTTCTTGGTGAACCGAGTATCTGATACCTTGATGTTCCTTAGAAGAACACAAGAAGATAAATCAAGATTATATAACAGACTAACTTTTATAGCAGAGGTATTTGTGATCTATAATAATGATATAAAATGAATAAATTTCAGCTCATTAATGATTTCCACCTTTCTAATATTTTTAGATTGTATGAATAAAATTTAAGCAAATGAACAATTTTCGCCTTTCTAATATTTTTAGTTTTTATGAATATAATTTCTTCAAATGAACAATTTGAAACAGTCTAATACCTTTAGCTTTTCCCAAATTATAAATCATTTATAAGGCAAATAGCCTTTGTGTTAAAATAGGCTAAACATTTAAAAAAAATTCTACCTTGTAAACATGTTTACCCCTCGTGTAGCATTACAGATCACATTGAGATATTCCACCATTCGACGAGTATTGTCAGTACCTCGCATTTGAATATCTCATCAAACACAGTTTATCACCTGTGGCTCACTTTTGTATATTATATTAGAAATCATTTATCACTGATGGTTAAGACTTAGGTATCCATCAGCTGGAATGTGACTCATACTTGAATGCTACATCGGACTGTACCACCAGTGTTAACACTTAGATATTTTAGACTCTATATTCTGCTGCATGTGTCCTCCATGGTTCATAATTGTATTTCCCGTACAAGAACTCTCATTTAGATATCTCATTAGGTAGTACTACAAATCACAAAAATCGTTTTGAATAAAATCTAAAAAATATTACCATACAACAGAAAATAAGAATAGCGATGTAAAGTGCACATATTAAAATAAAGATTATTTTTCAATTAAATGTTAAAATAACATTATTCATTCAGGATCACTCTGATTGCTAATACATTTACAGTATTTTTGGTTTATTTATCCGAATTCAATTTTGTAATAGCAGTTCATGAAAGTGGAGAAAAAATTAAACATAAATTATTATTACTGTCTAACTTTTACATTTTGCTCCCCATCTTTTAGTGCTACTCCGCAGAGAATAAAGATTTTAATACTGTTAATAATAAATATGAATTTAAGTGTTAGGAATGGGCTAAGGGAAGAAAGTAATAATTAACAAAATAGAACAAAATTTATTTAGAACTTCCAGACTAATAATGGGAACAATCAGAGATTTATTAAATCAATTTTTTAATTATTTGTTATGCAACATACGACTTTTCAAGTCAATACTACAAATAGAACCATAGAATAAGTCAAGAGCTCTGTAGTAGCTCTGTCTTACCTCAGAACTGGAAAACAACTTTTAAAATCTGTTTGAAATCAAATTCTATTTAAAGGTGTGGAGTACCAGCTATATTGGATATCTTTAGCTAAATATTAAACTATTAAAGAATCATTTCTACTCCTAGACAGGTTGAACTTAAAGAATTCTATAAAAAAAACTATATATAGATTATATTTAATCTTAGTCTATTGTGAAACATTATAATTTTTTTAATTCTGCTTTACTCTGTTTAGAATATACATATATCAATTTAACAAATAAAATTTTCAATTAATAGGAAAATATACTGGCGAACGGAATAATATGTTCTATAACTTGGTAAAATTTGTTTAAAGAGTATCTGAATGTAAACTGTTGAACCGTGGAAATAATTTCCTGATGAATTAACAGTGGAGTAAAGGTATCCAAAATGATTCTACCTAGCCAAATTATAACAAAGGTTTTACCTAGTTATAAAAAGATACGTAATACAAAAAATTTAATTTAGAAATCAGCCTTATATTGAAAACCATATAAATAGCTTTACCTTCTAGGAGTCTTTAAAGCAACGTTTAGAAAACATCTTTTAAAGGACTTTAGCTATTTCAAGATTAGTGGAAAGAGTACATTATCCAGTAACAACTGCCTAGCCAAATTATAACAAAGATTTTACGCAATTATAAAAAAAATATGTAATACAAGAAATTTAGTTTAGAAATCAGCCTTATATTGAAAACCATATAAATAGCTTTACATTCTAGGAGTCTTTAAAACAACGTTTAGCAAACATCTTTTAAAGGACTTTAGCTATTTCAAGATTAGTCGAAAGAGTACATTATCGATTAACAACTGCCTAGCCAAATTATAACAAAGGTTTTACCTAATTATAAAAAATGTGTAATACAAGAAATTTAATTTAGAAATCAGCCTTATATCAAAAACCATATAAATAGCTTTACATTCTATGAGTTTTTAAAGCAATGTTTAGAACGCATTTTTAAAAGCACTTTTAGCTTTTTAAAGACTAATCGGAACAGTACATTATCGATTAACAACCGCCTGATTTCTCGCCAATTAGACATCTATCTTTCATTAATCACACTAAATTTGAGTATTGAATTACTCCTATTCAGTTATCGATATGAACGTTTTTAAATTAAACTCTCAATCATGGTAACAGGATATACCACAGTGACAAATCACATTGAATATATTATTAGAAATTAGGGAAGATTAATTTTTATAAAAATATTTTAACGTAGTTACAATGCGTTTAACTATTTTTATCAAAAAATGTATTTATTGCTTAAAATGTCAAGTAAACTAGCTCTTTGATAAAATTATATGATTACTTTTTCAAAGTGCTTTTGAATTTAAATTTGATGAATGAATTTTAATGAATATCATATCTGTTTGATTTTTGTATCAAATAATTAGAAGACTGGTATTTTAATAAATTTTAAATTTGTAATACTAGTCTGAGTATTTATGAATCATGTCAACCATAACATATAATAGGTGCAGCATTTTAAAGTGTACTTGAGAGCCAGATGAAACTTTTATAGCTAAATTTTGAATTATAGTGAAATCGTTTTTGTGGAATTTTGAAAATTTCTAAAAAAACTGTTTACAAATTTATATAAAATGGTAAAAAATTTTGTAGTTTGTTTCTGAAATTGTTACTTCCACATGAATATATTTTTATTGGTTAAGTTAAAAAACAATTTCTTATTATCTATGTTACGAAACTGTCTATTATAAACCACTTCTTTTTAGGCATTTCTCAGTGTTTAAGGCCGAATGATGGAGAACAGGTAGAGCTCTTCAGTTCCAGAGTACGCGGGTTCGAATCCTGCTGCAGGCATGGATGTTCGCAATCTTTGGGAATCGGCTTTAATCAGTAGGTTACGGTCTTATTAGCCCTCGTGAGAAAAACTGTAGACTGTAGTACTCCAAACCAAACCAAGCCTTACTGTTTAGGCACAGCCTTTTTTTAAAATAGTTTCAAGTTTGGTCTACTTAATGTTACCTTTAATACTTACCTTTTTAAAACGTGATGATTCCAAATGCTTTTTAAACTGCATCTTACAGTTGATATAATTGATTTTGTTAGCAAGGAGTAGTATCTGAAACCAGATCAAATATGCACCATGGCTAACTACAGTTAAATGCCGGTTAAGTAATCTGCCGGAACATTTATATTTAAAAGTAGAAAAATAAATGTTTTTACTATTTCTAATACAGACTTTAAGGATGTTAGCAAGGTGAAATGCCAGGTCCTATATTTTTTTATTTTCTTTCCATTTAAATGCTCATTCGCATTGATTCTTTCCTCTGGAGAAATGTAGCATGTTGAAATAGTATCTTTATGAAATTTTGTTTTAGTTTCACTGCCATGTAAAAACACTTGTGTGAGGAATCAAGCATAGAATGTATGTATGTTGATAATTTGAGAGATGTAGCTGGTGTTTCTGACAGCAGATATGATAATTTGTAAATTACTGGAAACAAAGTGCGTTAAGTAAGGAATAGTTATTTTTAATAAAAGTCTTCGGAATTATCACAGCTTTATATTGCGCCAGTCACACCAATTTCATTGTTATTATTTAGATAATTACACTCTGTGTAACTGGTAAACCGGTAACAGATTTCATAATAATTTAAGACTGTTTCTTATTTTATTCTCTATATCTCTTCATTAATACCAGTTTAATTCTCTTCTACAGTAGTTTTTCTTCCTTTACGAAACAATTTCAAATTTATTGATTAAAAATACAAAAATCAATCTGATTCAAACACAAATGCTTCGAATAATCTCGAAATAGGATCATACATCGTTGATGTCATTCTTCTTTAAGTGCTATCCTTCAATTTTGTAATCCTTCATTCAACCTATGGATAGTCAAAATCGAATATTGTTTTGCGATTAAAATAGTTTATTTATAAAAATGCTGTTTATATCGAAAAAATTATTTAAAAAACATAATTTTGCATATAATGGTTAATATATACCTTTGTAAATTACATCCTACGATATTAGGCCTAAGATAAGTAGGAAGAATTTTTTTATGCTATTTATATTTATATATTTATGTGTAATACGATATGTTTATATCGAAAAAAAGGATTTAAAATATAATTTTGCATTCAATGGCTTATACATACTTTTGTAAATTACACAATAAATTTAGGCCTACGATAAGTAGGAAGAATTTTTTATGCTATTTATGTTTATATATTTATGTGTAATGCGATATTTATGTTTATATCGGAAAACAAATATTTAAAAACTATAATTTTGCATTTAATGGCTAATATATACCTTTGTAAATTACACAATAAATTTAGCCTACGATAAATAGGAAGAATTTTTTATGCTATTTTTGTTCATATATTTATGCGTAATGCAATATTTATGCTTATATCGGAAAAAAGTATTTAAAAATATAATTTTGTATTTAATGGCTAATATATACCTTTGTAAATTACATAATAAATTTAGGCCTACAATAAGTAGGGAGAATTTGTTGTATGCTATTTATGTTTATATATTTATGCGTACTGCAATATTTATGCTTATATCAAAAAAAAATTATTTAAAAAATATAATTTTGCAATTAATGGCTAATATATACCTCTGTAAATTACACAATAAATTTAGACCTAAGATAAGTAGGAATATTTTTTTATGCTATTTACGTTTATATATTTATGTGTAATGCGATATTTATGTTTATATCTAAAATATAATTTTTAATTTAATGGCTAATATATACATTCGTAAATTACACAATAAATTTAGGCCTACGATAAGTAGGAAGAATTTTTTTATGCCATTTTAAAGATTTTAATTTGTAAACTTGAATACAATAATGCAAATTTTAAAAGATTTAAGGAAGGGAAAAGGCGTAATTATTCTGCATAACAATAGAATTCTACCCCTGTTTATTTTCCTTATAATCAAATTAACTGAAATATAAATAAAATTCCTATTTATCTGTCAATATGTATGAAGGAAAAGACATTCTCCCTTTGCTTTGGAAAGGTACAACTTTCGAGGACCACTTACTCTTCCTTCATACGCGTTATTACAGTCCTGCGGGCACATTACGTCTCTGTTCTGGGCTAGAAATGCTCTTAGTCCATTTACTTTGTAATTCGAGAGGCACAACGTCTGGGGAAAACGTGTGAAGTGGAACATTCTCTCTTGGCAGTCATTACATCGGCTTAAGAAAAAAGGACAATAGGCATGAAAACGAGACTTAGATTGTTTTTTTCCAGATCCTTGTTTCGGGACAGGAAGTCTTAACACGCGGAATTCTGATAATGTTTGCTTTCACTCCATATGGTGTATAAAAATGGATTATTGTAGGGGAAAGAACGCGTGTTAAGACTCTTGTACGCCGTGTCAGAGGCGATTTTGATTGGATTAAAAGATATATAAAAAAACAGTTGAGCTATTGGGATAATTTGAGAACTCCATTTTAAGGCTTTCTCCCCAAACATAAATCTAGATTATTTTTACAGAGATAAAAGGAGAAAGAGATGAAAATTGTGGTAAAGAAAATTCTAGCTTTTTGAGAGTATTTCTTAAAAATAGGGAGAGTAAAAATATACGGTAGTAGCATTTCAAGGCATAGATACTATACTGTTTATATTCTCCCAGAAATATATTTTTTTCAAGATTTTGAAAACATTGATATCACAGACTATTTTAAAGCTTCTTCGTGGTGTAAGCTACATCAGTAAATACCCTTTTTAAACTTAAATAATTGAACATAATCTGTTGGTAAATATAAGTTATACTAGCATATAGCCCGCCAAATGACAGGATCATTAAATTTTTTATTTTTCCAGAATTGTAAAGTACCCTATGAGGCAGGTAAAGAAAAGGTTTATTTTTAGGCTAAGAATTATCTTGAAACAAAAAATAATCGATGATTAAATTTAAAACTATCACATATGTATCTAATCTATTATTTAAGTCGAATATGAAAGAAAATTATTTACGTATTATCTAAGTTTAGTGATAAAACGTATGAAAATAATGCAGGGTTATTTAAATAATTTAAACAATTAAGTAAAAATAAGAAATGATTAAATGATATGGTTAAAGGAATAACGTCATAATGTTAGAAATAATATTATTTTTATTGTTTTAATTTTGTGATAAATTTATAAATTGAATCGCCTGCTGTTAACCGGGGAAAATAGTCATTAAGTGCTTAAAAAGGGGGTAAGGGCTGGATTTGGAACGTTATAAAGAGGACAGTATTTTTCGCTGTGATATGAAACATATTTATACCAATTTATTTTAGAATCGGATCGATAATTTTGATGAATTCGAGGACAGACGTAGACGGATAACTTAGGCTGTTATTATATAGAGGATGGATTATTTTAACCAATATATTTACTGTAATTACCCTATATTCGTTGCTTCGGTTCTTTTATGTTTTTTAATTTGACAATTTTACAACTTAGGATTCAAAATGCTTTTTATAAGTAAAATAGAAGAAATATTTTTATATTTCTTCTATTTTACGAACTGAGAGTTACGTCAATACATCTATTGACGAAGAATGAATCTGAATTGGATATTTACAGTAGGTCTCAAGAAATATTCTAACAAGATTTTTAAGGTATTACAATGTTGGCTTTCTAAAATGCTTTATCCGTTTCAACCTATGTTGTGAAATGAAATTAAATCTTCCTATATTTTTAATGTACTGGATATATACACACAGCGGCCCTTAAAATCTTTATCGGAAAAAGGAATCCTAAATCGAATCCATTGATTTCTCAACGAGTATTGGTTTACATGTTATAAGGTCGTAATGCAGAGGAGGAAATGTTATTAAATTTTTTTTGGGGGGTAACAAACTACATATATATTTTTGGCACCAAATTTATCAAATTGGTGGTATTTTTAGTGATTTGGTGACCAGTTTGGTGATATATTTGGCATGGCTAGATACTTCTACTACCGTCAGGGTCTGTAAATATTTTGAAATATCCTTAGCCTGTAAATGTGACTCAGTTCATCGTCCCTGGATATTCTGTTAGAAGACTGTAGCAAAAGACGTGCTGCTTTGCCTGGTCACATTGGAGTGAATTAGTGCCGGGTGTGCATTAGTGTTTTTGCGTTCGATCTGCATTGAATTGTATCATAGTGTACTAGATTATTTCTCCTTGGAAACCATGTATTTAAATAGATTAAAAACTCGTTAAAACAATATCAGATATACCGATAAATTCCTCTATATCGATAACATTTTGTGATCGAGGCAAATTTGCTTACAATATAATCTCAATGCCACTTCATTTTAACGGTATTACTTACAGCAATAAACCTTTGCAAGACGATGAACTGCTCCCGAATAGTCGATTTTTTTATCCTGCGCACCTATATTTGTTATTTCAAACACCGGAGAAAGAAAGTATAGAGGAAATTTTAACAGCAGATGACGTAACTCAATTTTTTGTAAGAGTTAGTGACAAAGATTTTTTGTTCTAAATAGTCGATAAAAAGGAAAACGATGAAGAAGTTTAAGGAAAATACAGATCTCTCGCATTCTTTATTGACAACCCCTGAAACACTTCAATCTATTAAGTCTCTAAGAAATATATTTTTCAAGCCTTTCATTCCACAAGTTGAACGTTTTGGTATTTCAGCTTCTTCATACTTTCTTAACTGATTTTAAATCGAGGTAAACGAATAAGCAAATAAAAATAGTGGATTTCATTCAATAAATAAGTTTTTCAAGTATGTGAATATTATTGTATGACTATGATTATTTTTTTGATTTTTCTATACTTTCACAATAATTTAATAATTTTATACAGAAATTTTTAATTGTGTCATAAACATACAAATCATCCATAATTGAAGCATTTTAGATTAAAATTATATCGTCCTTACATAGAAAGATATATCCCTTATACTGAAATTTTATTGGTATTGTATTGTTATGAAATTTGTGAAATTCTCATTTTAGGCTTGCTGGCGATCTTTTATAAACTATATTTTAGGCTGCAAATTTATCAAATTAGCGAAAAATTTGGTTACATTTTGGTAACTTGGTGACTGTTTAGGGTACATATTTGGTGTGACCCGATACTTCTAAGAATATTCAAAGCCTCTGGGCATTTTGTTAGCCAACTATTGAATCGAAAGCCGTGTTGATTTGCCTCGGAATGCTGTAATGAATTAGCACTAATTCTACGTTAATGTTTTTGTACTCTCTGTGAATTGAATTGTACCAGAGCTTACTGAATTATTCTACACTATCTGTTATGAAGTAGATTGTTCTAACTCTCGACTGAGCTGTACTGATCTGTGAACATTTTGCTAATAAATCAGTATCTTCAGTAATCTTCTCAAACTTTCGAGAGAAGTACGCAACAGTATTATGTTAAAGAAGGTTTTCTGTACATATGAGAAGCAGTTAATAGGTTGAACAGGAGTATTAAAGATTTTTTTTTAATTTCTGAAAAAATTAATTTTTGTTCATTTTTCAACTTGTAATTAATTTTAAGATCTTTTAAAATAGAAAAAATAATAGAGTAGTATCAAAAATATATACTTAGGTTGAAGAATTTGACGCTTTGTGATGAGGCGATTTAGATCAGTAATATAATTGATTAATTCATATGAGAAGAAAAATGCTTGGGATCTAAATCTGACCTCATCACATCTTTTGGAAAGGGGAGAAGACAATGAAAATTATTTCAACGGATTTTTTCGTCGTGTGCGGTATTCTCGGGCAGGGTTCTGATCCCAGTCCCAGATTAGAATCACGTCTCCGTACATGACACTAAATAAGAATGTACCTTTGTGGAGTTATTTATGAGTCCCTAAGGGACAGTGCCCAATTTGATGGGATGAGGTTTTTCCACGTTGGCGGTTTCAAGGCGGGGTTAAGAAGACCAATAAAATTTTTACAACTATCCCGAGTGAACGAACAGAAGGAAGAGGGGAGAAAGATGAAATTGATATAAAAGAAGAAAAGTCGAGAAAGAGAGGGTGGAGAGTGGAGTCGAATCGAAAGGAACAGAACAGTCGAGTCGAGGAGACAACTCCGACTGTCAGTGTTCGAGGAGTAGAGTCGAGATGAAGTCAGAGTTTGAAGGTCGAGAGTTCGACGGCAAGTGTTCAGGACTCGAGGACAGAGTACGGGGATCAAAGGAGTTGGATCCAAGGAACACCTCGACATCTCTCAATGACCAGAAGTTTCCAGCTCATCCGTTTTTCATTATCACCCCGAGTTATATTAAAAGGCCCCATACCAGCTGTGATACGGAGTCCACATTATCATCACATCAATCGAAAGGTATCTACAAGAGCTCCCAAGAGTACAGTCTTAGCACACCCAAAAGATCCACAAAGGTACGCATTATTATACATATTTGAAATTGAGATTGGGTCCTCTCTCCTATATACACAGAGTTAGCTAAGTGATAGGAAATTATTATTATCATATCTTAATTGGTGTGGCACCTATTTTGATTACATTAAAAAGTAAATAGTATGAAACTTAATCTAAATCTTGTATACTAATAATGCATATATAACGGTAATAAATTGACTTATTTTTACTTCACAGCTGTTTTTAGTCGTTCTTAATTTAGCGTATTAGTTTATTTTTATTTTAAGTCTGTAATCTCCCAGAGCCTATGGTTGAATTTAAACTTAAAATATCTACACAACACAACGCAAATAATATTTCGTCTTTGTGACTAAAAAATTAAACAACCACTATACATTTGATCACTGGTTAATACCTAACGAGATAAATATAAACGAGAGCTACAAGACAGGCGTTAGTTTACCGAAGATCTGATTAAAATGTTCCACCATACTTAAAAAAACAGCGATTTTTTTCTTGTGATCATCATAGACGCCTCGCTAGATCACTGGATATATTTTCAAAAATAGTTTGCATGTATTAGATACTACATTTCAGTATCCAAAAGCACAGTCTAAGAAGTTACATATGAATAAAATTTTCAGAAAAAGTGTCAAATTTTATTTCGCTTGCATGAAATATTTTCCTTCTTATTGAATAATAAAGCACATGCAAAGACATTAACATTAAAAAATATTTATACTTTCAAATAAAACTTCATAATTTTTTCTTCCATATTTACTACCTTGTACTGTTTGGAGGAATATAGTTTAAATATTTAAAAAATTCATATAATAAAATTTGCTTTTGATCAATATACCATAATATTTCTACTTTAAGTAAACGATTTGAAATTTGTGAATTGTTAATAATATAATTTGTATATTATTTTACTTTTGAATTTTTTAAAACTCCAAATTAAAGAAGTAAAAACTATTAATCTAGAGTATATTTTTACACAAAGGGTTAGAATGTAATTAGGCTATTAAATTTATTAGTTTAGCCAGTTAATGTTGGAGCCTCCTTTTGAGGATAGTTAAATGTAATGTGGAGAATAGTTTTATTTATTCTCCGAACTTTTTATCCTTTTTAATAAAAGAAGATGGCAATCCTATAAATAATCATTCAAATATTCAAACATCTTTTCATTTTAATTATGCAATTTAATTATGCTGTTTTAAAATTGCAACTGTCATTTTCACCTTTAAAATTTAAAAATTTAAAAGAAATTGCAGTACAAAATCTTTCATGTACAGAATCTTTCAATACTTGGTAGTTTGCCGACATTTCAAAACAAGAAACTAGTAGCTAGGAAAGTTTTAATTTCAAAAGTATTTAAAAAAAATGGCAGGAATAAAGAAATTAAAACCAGATTAAAAAGTATTAATTTTAAAATGGAAAGAAAAATTTGATGAATATTATGGCAAATAAGTCAAAGATTAACGAATTATCGGTAAGGCTGTTTTCAGCAAGGTTCAGCAGTGTCTTTCAAGATATTTCGCATTTCAAATAGGAAATCAAGCCCTGAGTGGTCAGGTTGCATATCTGAATGACGGGGGAGGAGGCGCTAGTAAAAGTCTAAAAGTTCAATGACATATTCAGAATTTTGATAAATTTCTGTCAAAATAAATTCTTTAAAAACAAAGCAAATTAAATGACATGGGCTTAAAGATTAGGAGTAAATTTTAGCAGCAGATGATGAAGTTAGGGTTTTTTCAAGAGTAAGTAATAAAGACATTTTGTCCGAAATCGTGGATAAAAAGGAAAACAAGATTGAAGTTAGTAATGAAATTAAGGATCCCTGGAATTCTTTGTTGACAGCCCCTGAAAGACTTCATTCTACTAAGTCTCTACACGTTTTTGAGCATTTCAGCCATAACTTATCATCATTTTTCAATCATATTTATCAGTGAAAATGTCAGTGAAAAAATGAATAATCAAATAATTAATAGATCTTTATCAATAAATAAGATTATCAAGTATGTTAATTTTATTGCATGTCTAATTTTTTCCATTATTTATATACTTTGACAATTTTTAACTGTTTGATATTTAAAAGAAATTTTATTGTGTCATAAATATGTCAAACCAGCCATAATTGAAGTATTTTAGATAGGAATTATATAAAACGTTTATACAGTAAATTCTCGGTACAACAAAATTTAGGGAACCCCAAAAATAGTTATTGTCATAGAAGTATATATCGTTATATTGAGGGAGATATCATTTATGTCCACATTTTAAGGCCTTAATGATGAATATATTTTTTGCTATTGAATGAATATTTGGAAAAATATTTTTACTCACATAGTATAAGTAAAAATAAATATATATTGCTTTGTGTATAACTATACTTAAATTCATATTGTAGATAGTGTAGAATTTTATTGCATGTGTAATTTTCTCCCCTTATTTATATACTTTGATAACTTTTAGCTGTTTGATAGTTAAAAGAAATTTTATTGTGTCATAAATATATCAAACCAGCCATAATTGAAGTATTTTAGATAAAAATGATATAAAATATTTATTCAGTAAAACCTAGATACAATATTATTTAGGGGAACCCCAAAATCATACCATTATAGAGGGGTACCATTATAGAGGAATATATATTGTTATAACTAGTGAAATATAAATTACGTCCAAATTTTAAAGCCTTATTGTAGTTATCGATGAATATGTTTTTGGTTTTGAAGGAATATCTGGACAAACAGCTTACTCACATAGTATATGAAAATATAAATCTATATTATTTTGAGAATAATTATACTGAAATTCGTTTTGTAGATCATGTAGAAATACCATTTGTTTTTCATTCTCAAGAAGGATTTCCCTCCCCCTCCCTTCCAAAATTACATAAGCCAAAACGTCCTCCATGATAATGTCTTCTATATTTCCTTTAGATTTAAAAAACCAAACGTTGTGCACAAATACAGATGTATGGTATTAAATTTTAAATTACCAATAGGTTTTTGTTATGTGCATTATACTTCAAAGTGGTATTACCAAGGATGTATATAAAAATTTAAAACATCATTACTTTACCTGAAATAAGTCTTGAGGTTTTATTAAAACTTCCTTCACACCACTGCATCTTTGGTCTACATTTGTATAGACAACGAATTTAAATAATCTCATTATTGTAATAATTATTCAATCAATTAATTTTTAAAAAAGTGTCTAACAATAAATATTTTATTATTAAAATATGTGCTCCCTCATCGGTATTCTCTTAATTCCCCAAAATTGACATTGTTAAGGTAGTATTTCTACTATATTCATGAGAAGTTATACTTAAGAAGAATAAATGTTAAATTTCGCGAATATAAAATTTTTTATATGTAGGTAGCAAAAGTTCCCTTTGTATTAAATACCTCCAGGAAATTGCGTACATTTTATAGCTACGCATTTACAAACATTTCTTACAGAAAGAAATTTTCTTAAAAATGTGTTACATAAATATGAGGGCTTAATATTATGGGATTTTAAAATGCATAATATAATTTGCATCTTTATGGAAATCTAAAATGATTCAGTAGCAAAATGAATACAGACAAATATTTCTTCTGAATGGACAAATGGAATTCTGATAGGTAAACGAAGTATCTTCATTTGTACGAAATATTAGAAAAATAAAATACCGATACCATTTGAAACGAAAGTATATTTCCGTTATGACAAAATAAAATTATGATAGAAAGAGAGCTATTTCATTTCATGCTAGAAGTCCAAAGACACTGTGGGTTTCTTTTATTTGATTCTCTGTTTAAAATGTATTTACAGTTGGAAAAAAAATTGTTTATCTTAAAAATACTGTTTGGAAAACGTTTCATTTATTCATCTTTCATTGTTAAGAAAATTTCTCAAAAAATGTAGTATTCTGTCAATGAAAACTTTATGTTAGCTATTTCATACATTTTTGAAAATTCAATTTTAGTTAAAAGGTTTTCAATTATTAAACAGTTTACTTTATAAGTTTCCTCTATATTTTAAGAATAAAATTGCATTTCTAAATAATAAAATATTAAATAAAATAACTGAAACAGTAATATGAAACTGTGAGTCACAGAATATTTTTGTCTTAAAACAAGATGCGATATTAGGCTATTAAGTTTGTTAGTTTCAAAAATTATTGTTAGCGCCTCCTTTGGAGGATAGTTAAAAATAATTTCGAATATAGTTTTATATTTTCTCCGAACTTTTTATCTTCTTTAATAAAAGAAGATGGCAATAATATAAATAATTATTCAGATATTGAAATATCTGTTCATATTAATTATGCAATTTACTGAATGAATATCTGCACAAACGACTTACAGAGTATATGAAAATATGAATATATATTATGAGATTAGTTATACTTAAATTAGTATTGTAGGTCGTGTAGAAATATAACTTGTTTTTCATTGAAGAATGATTTCCCCCCACCTTCCTTCCAGAATTTCCTCAGCCAAAACGTGATAAATATTCTTCACATTTCGTTTGGATTAAAGAAATGATACATTGTGTACAAATACAGATGTATGGTTTTAAATTTTAAATTTCCTCTAGGTTTTTGTTATGTGCATTACACTTCAAAGTGGTATTACCAAGGATGTTTATAAAATTTAAAACATTATTAATTTACCTGAAATAAGTATTAAGGACTTATTAAAACTTCTTTCACACCACTGCATCTTTGGCCTACATTTGCATAGTTTTGAAATATGTAATCGCACCCATACTTGACGACTTGGCGTTTTGGCTGCTTATTATTATTTAAGTAATAGCTTTCTGGGACGTACGACGTTTTCTTGAGTTGATCATTTTGTGTTTGCATTGGTTGTGTTTGATTAGTTTTGTCTTGTGTCTGTAATTTAATTGGCTGGGCTCAGGATATTTATAAAACTATAAAAGCCCAATGTACCTCTAATTTTTATTATTATAATGGTACTTTTATATGCCACTATTTCTTACTGAAAATTTTACTCATGCTAAATTTATAATTTTGTTTCTGTACGATTCACTTATTATTATTATTTTTTCATTACTTCAGAACATTTTTATGTCTTTTTAACAATATTCATAATTTATATTTTCTCACATTTTATCGTATTTAACCACTGTTTATAATTTTACTTAACGGCTTTCTTTAACTTCTTTTTTAATTTATATTTACTTTATATGTACATATGTATATATTTTCCTTTTTACTATTGTATTATAACGTTACTGTAACTGTCATCTTGATTTACAAAATATTTATTATGAACCGCTCCCTTCGTAAATATCTTACCTTACTTACTGGAGATATGTCCTATCGGGCGAGGTGCTCCGAAAATTATCCCTTTTTACGGAAGGATGATTTTTATTATTATTATAACAATGTTTCTTTTATATGCCACTCTTTCTTACTGTACAATTTTATTTATGCTAAATTTATAATTTTGTTTCTGTACAGTTCTCTTATTATCATAGTTTTTTCATTACTTCAGAAATTTGTATTTCTTTTTAATCATATTTCCTCACATTTTATCGTATTTAACCACTTTTGATATTTTTACTTAACAGCTTTGTTTAACTTCTTTTTTTAATTCATATTTACTTTATATGTATATATCTATATATTTTCCTTTTTACTATTGTATTATAACCACACTGTAACTGGCATCTTGATATACAAAATATTCATTATGAACCATTCCCTTGTTAAATTTCTTATCTTGCTTACTGGAGATATGCTTAACCGGGCTAAGTATTCCGAAGATTACCCTTTATACGAATATATATATATTTTTACAATTATTATTATCTTTATTATTATTATTATTATTATTTTGGTGTCTTTAATAAAAGGTGTTTTGCGATCTGCAGTTCTTTATAATGATTCAACACATAGAAAACGAGTTAAAATAATTCAGCACATAGAAAACGACTTAAAACAATTTCATTATAGTAATAATTATTAAATCAATTAATTTTTAAAACAAGTTTTCTAACAATTAATATTTTATTATAAAAATTTGTGCTTCCTCACCGGTATTCTCTTAATTCCCCAAACTTGACATAGTTAAGACAGTATTTCTACTTTCAGTTTTCATAAGAAGTTATACTTAAGAAGAATAAATGTTAAGTTTCGCGAATATAAAAATTTTTATTTGTAGAAAGCAAAAGTTCCCTTTGTATTAAATACCTCCAGGAAATTGCGTACATTTTATAGTTACGCATTTACAAATATTTCTTAAAGAAAGAAATTTTCCTAAAAATGTGTTGCATAAAACATGAGGGTTTAGTATTACGAGATTTTAAAATGCATAATTTGCATCTTTATGGAAATCTAAAATGATTCAGTAGCAAAATGAATACAGACGAATATTTCTACTGAATTGTCAAATGGAATTTTGATAGGTAAACGAAGTATCTTCAATTGTACGAAATATTAGAAAAATAAAATGCCGATACGATTTGAATCGAAAGTATATTTCCGTTATGACAAAATAAAATTATGAGAGAAAGATATTTCATTTCATGCTAGAAGGCCAAAGACAGTGTACGTTTCTTTTATTTGATTCTCTGTTTAAAATGCATTTACAGTTGAAAAAAAAACCTTTTTTTCTTGCAAATACTGTTTTGAAAATGTTTCATTTTTTTCTCTTTTAGAATTAAGAAAATTCCTCAAAAATATAGTATTCTGTCAATGAAAACTTTATGTTAGCTATTTCATACATGTTTGAAAATTCAATTTTAGTTAAAAGGTTTTCAATTATTAAA
>CM063501.1:70654466-70706966 GCA_032207245.1 Pardosa pseudoannulata
GGGAGAGAAAGCTTCTTAAACTTTATCCACCATTTAATAAAACTTTCTTTAAGCAAATTTCTTTTGGTGAGGAAGAATAACATATTTCCTCGCATATGTTCAACAGTATTGAGGTAGGCCGTGAATTTATCTCTGGAGTCGGTAAAAAGCAGCGAAAGGGAAGGGATGTGTAATAAGATAAAATCCCAGACGATTACTACGATACCGAAAATAACCGTTGATAAAAAGAATGCTGAGGGAGTGAATGTTAGAATTTCCTGGAATATTTCCAGTTTTTGTTTTGTTTAATATTCGAGGAGTATTTTTGAAATTCTTCAGGGGTTCAGACGGAAATTACGCCAGGATGATAAACCTATCAAGAGAAGAATAAGAAATAATATCCAACGGTACCATTGCAATGTTTTACCAATGGACAGAATTTAGGTGCAATATAATTTTTTTAACATTTTCGAATCACTGACTTACTGGAGCATCAGTTACTGTGAGCTTGTTAAAGAAATTCTTAATTTTCGGAATATTGCTATTATTCTGTAATAAAGAAAAAAAAACATAGAAGTAGCGATAATGACTCTCAAACTTCATTCCTGCTATTATAATGACTGTTATTTTTAAATTAAAGTAATGTTAATACTTTCATTTTTTACCCTAAAATGTTTGAAATTATCAGAAAATTGTGATAACACTGACTCTGTATTGGTTGCTTAACGTTGAACTTTACATGCCGTTTTTGCGACAATCATTTTTTTTCCCCAGTGGTGTGTGGTCAAGTACCGGAACAATCTGAAGAATAACTCTTTGTGTGTGAAAACCCCAGCAATTAAGGAAATAAAAACAGCAACGACCATCCAATCTTAAGTCTTGTAATTGAAAAAGATAGTTAAATTTCAGGGAAACACAATTTATTTGAAATCGAAAAAATTATTTACCCCGAGTTTGGACTTCCAACTGTTACACTTCAATAGGAGTATAAATCGTAGTGGAAGCAATCTATGAAAAACTGTGAAGTAATTGGGTTTTCTCTCGCGTCGGAGTGTCACCGACTACATACACATTTTGTTTTCTAGCTTCTTTTCTGAATCTTTGATTTTGAGTAAGAGCGTGGACAAATGAAGCGAGAATGGACTTATCAAATTAAGATTTTCTATGTATTGTAAAAATAATGCTACGTTGGCATTTGGTGTTTGAGAAAGAAGAAATTAATACTCATTAATAAACACATGGACAAATATGTCTTGATTAAATGAATTTATACAAGTAAATAAATGCCTAAGGAATAGAACTGTAATCAACTAATCATTTATAGATAGATATCGAAGACTGCTCTCGAGTCGGCGTCTGCCCCCCAAAACAATATGGCGATGATTTTCCTCAAAAATGTCTATCTCTCAAGCCGCGGATGCCAGCAGCTTTTACCTTCTCCTCTCCTCTGGTCACAACCTTGTCCTCTCAAAAAAAATTAGACTGCCTCGAGGAGAAAAAACACAGGGATTCACTCCAGAACGGCGGGGTGTCAGAATTCCCCAAACCAACGCTTCCTTCTATTGGTTGGGAGAAGTCCGAAGTTTCTTTCTAGTTCACACCGGTCCTGTTCTGGTATGTCTTTGATGATGACTCTCGAGAAGAGGTAGAAAAAGCTAAACCGAATGTAACTTATTGTTACAGTAATTAATCCACACTTTATGTCAAATGACATGTTAAAGGTTAGTTAAAATATTTTCTAGAGAAAATATTTAGTATTATATCAGAGAGGCAAACAAAGATACAGTGTTGATAAACAAAAGCTTTAAATACTTCTTCATGCCAAAGGAAAATATTTGTTGCTACTTTTTCAAATGATGCCAGACATTACTTCCTATCCAAGCAATTTTCTGTTGCATTTTTACTGTTGATACCTTCTCAATACCTGTAAACCAGTTATGAACCTCAAAGTAGAAACGAATGTCATCCATTTGAGCTGTTACACAGTGAAGGATTTCTGGTCATCTATGGAAAAAACATTGAAAGGTTAGATACAAGATTACAGATTTATAGGCTTGATTGTAGATTCGTTTTACTGTCCTTTAATTCCTTTTCTTAATATATTATTATTACTATTGAACAACAGTTGTCTTTTTATCATCCATTCAAAATAAAAATCTTTTCCAGTAAGCAATTATATTCGTAAAATCTAAATATAAAATACATTATTTAAAGAAAAATTTAATGCTACTCCTCTTGACAAAGTCACTCTTTAAGATTGATGAAATGTGACTTTTTTTTTGTCAAAAGTGATCATTATTTATTAAACTTAGTTAGAACTGTTTCTATATATTTTTATAACCAAATATTAAATATACAAATAAGAGAGATTAACGTGTTAAAGAAAACTATTTTATTCATTGGTTCTATCTTATTTACTATTTAAGCACGAATATACCTGGCTTAGATTATATCAGATTTGTCTTTATCATAAGACAAATTCTCTAAAATATATATTCAATATATATTACAGCATGTAAAAATAATGTTAAGTTGGCCTAGTGTTTGAGAAAGAAAAAGCTAAATTCATTAAAAAGCACATGGACAAGTATATCTTGATTAAATGATTTTATACAATTAAATAAATGACTAAGGAATACAACTATAATCAACTTATCATTTGTAGATATAAGACTTCTCTGAACTCGGCGTCGGCACAAAAAAAATTTGGCGATGATTTTCCTCAAATGGTCTATCCCTCAAGCCGCGGATGCCAGCAGCGTTCACCTTCTACTCCTCTAAAAAAAAAGAAAAAAAAATCAGACTGCCTCGCGAAGAAAAAAAACAGGGATCCACTCCAGAAAGGCAAGAGGTCAAAATTCCTCAAACAAACGGATCCTTCTATTGGTTGGTAAAGGAAGTTTCTTTCTAGTTCAAACCGGTCCTGTTCTGGTATGTCTTTGACGATGACTCTCGGGAAGAGGTAAAAAAAGCTGAATCGAATGTAACTTATTGTTACAGTATTTAATTCACACTTTATGTTCAATGACATGCCAAAAGTTAGTTAAAATATCTTCTAGAGAAAATATTTGTTATATCAAAGACGGAAACAAAGACAAAGTATTGATAATCAAAGCTTCAAATACTCTTTCTTGCCTAAAGAAAATATCTATTGCTACTTTTCCAAATGATACCAAACATTACTGCCTATCCAAACATTTTTTTCTGTTGTATTTCTACTGTTGAAATATTTTTATACCTGTATATACCAATTATGAACCTCAATGTAGAAATAAATGTCATCTTTAAGAGTTACTGCTCAGTGAAGGATTACAGTAATCTAGGGAAGAACATTGAAAGATTAGATACAAGAGTATAGATTTATAGATTTGATTGTAGATTTGTTTTACTGTCCTTCATTCATTTTCTTAATATATTATTAGTAGTATTGAACAACAGTTGTCTTTTTATCATCCATTCAAAACAAAAACTTTTCCAGTAAGCAATTATATTCGAAAAATCTAAATCTAAATACATTATTTAAAGAAAAATGTAATGCTACTGCTCTTGACCAAGTTACTCTTTAAGGTTCATGAAATAAGGTGACTTTTATTTTTGTCAAAAAAACTTCATTATTTATTAAACTTATATGGATCTGTTTCTATATACTTTTATAACCAAATATTAAATATACAAATAAGAGAGATTAACTGTTAAAGAAAATTATTTTATACATTTGTTCTATCTTATTTACTATTAAGTACGATTACACCTGGCTTAGATTATAACAGATTATATCAGATTTGTCTTTATCATAAGACAAACTCTCTAAAATATTTATTCAATATATATTACAGCATGTAAAAATAATGTTAAGTTGGCCTAGTGTTTGAGAAACAGAAAGCTAAATTCATTAAAAAGCACATGGACAAGTATATCTTGATTAAATGATTTTATACAATTAAATAAATGACTGAGGAATACAACAGGAATCAACTTATCATTTGTAGATGTAAGACTGCTCTCAACTCAGCGTTGGCCCAATGGCCCAAAAACAATATGGCGATGATTTTCCTCAAAAGGTCTACCCCTCAAGCCGCGGATGCCAGCAGCGTTCACCTTCTACTCTCCTTTGGTTACAACCTTGTCCTCTCAAAAAAAAAAAAAAAAAAAAAAAAAAAAAAAAAAAAAAAAAACAGACTGCCTCGAGGAGAAAAAAAAACACAGGGGTCCACTCCAGAACGGCGGGGTGTCAGAATTCCTCAAACCAACGCACCCTTCTATTGGTTGGGAGAAGTCCGAAGTTTCTTTCTAGTTCAAACCGGTTCTATTCTGGTATGTCTTTGACGAGGACTCATGGGAAGAGGTAAAAAAGCTAAACCGAATGTAACTTATTGTTACAGTAATTAATTCACACTTTATGTACAATGACATGCCAAAAGTTAGTTAAAATATCTTCTACAGAAAAAATTTGTTATATCAGAGACGCAAACAAAGATAAAGTGTTGATAATCAAAACTTTAAATACTCTTTTATGCTTAAGGAAAATATCTGTTGCTACTTTTCCAAATGATACCAATTACTACTGCCTATCCAAGCATTTTTTTCTGTTGCATTTTTACTGTTGAAATCTTTTTATACCTGTATATACCAATTATGAACCTCAATGTAGAAATAAATGTCATCTTTAAGAGCTACTGCACAGTGAAGAATTAGGGTAATTTAGGGAAAAAACATTGAAGGATTAGATACAAGATTATAGATTTATAGACTTGATTGTAGATTTGTTTTACTGTCCTTCATTCCTTTTCTTAATATATTATTATTACTATTGAACAACAGTTGTCTTTTTATCATCCATTCAAAATAAAAACTTTTCCAGTAAGCAATTGTATGCGTAAAATTTAAATATAAAATACATTATTTAAAGAAAAATTTAATACTTTTCCTCTTGACCAAGGTGATCTCTGTAAGGTTCATGAAATAATGTGATGTTTCTTTTTGTCAAAAAATATCATTATTTATTAAACTTAGACAGAACTGTTTCTATATACTTTTATAACCAATTATTAAATATACAAATAAGGGAGATTAAAGTGTTAAAGAAAATTATTTTATTTGTGCATTTTATACTTTGGTTCTATCTTATTTACTATTTAAGTACGAATATATCTGGCTTAGATTATATCCGATTTGTATTTATCATAAGACAAACTATCTCAAATTTATATTCAATATATATCACAGCTTTGTTTTTTACCTTTCAAAATATAATTCCTTATAGTTGTTTCTTTTCAATAAAAATAAAACGATATTCAAATGAATGTATTATCTCTTACAGAAATTTTAACAAACTGTTAAGATATACGTTGTATATTAACTATTTGTTTGACAGTAAATGTAACTAAAGTTAACGTAAGACAAGAAAGATACATTTTCTGTTTAAATATTACACATACACCAGCAAATCCGAATTATTATCAACTGATGAGAAAATGATAAAACTTGAATTTTATGTAACCTTCAATGTTTTGTGGAAGTACAAAACATTTCTACATTTTTATCTATTTACATTTGTATCTTACAGCCAATTTAAAAGCATGATCAATATCGTCTTTGACACATTTTTTGACGCAACTAAATTTAGCTTTAATCTTTTCCTGGATGCATTTAAATATTTATTTTAAAACAGTTTTTAAGTTTAGATTAATTTTTAGTTTAGGATTTGTAATTATTTAATACCTATTCAGTGGAATTGGATTTGTGTTTGTTCAGTACTGTCTATTTAACTGATCCACCTGTCTCTCTTAAAATTTTATCGCTTTCCTTACTTCCGTTTTATTTCTTTTACCTTTCTTTCCATTTTCTTTGTTCTCCATTTTTTACGGTCTATCAGTTGGCATTTTTCTCTGCTCCGAGATTTATTCCGCCTGATGAGGTGGCAACAATTTTTCTAGAAATGACTCGCGACTACTGTTTATAGCCAGGTCGAAAGTTTTATATCGCGTCAGAAAGGGACATTTTTATAATTCCCGGAAATTTATCTGTTTATTCGAAGAAAGGATGGAGGGCCATATTGTTTTTACATGTTTCATGTTTCCTTCAGATTAAATTTATTTGTTTTTTCTGTCTATGTTTATTTAAGGGACTAGGGACCTTAAATCTCAGTTTTTGAAGTATGCAACGTTAATGTTATTCTGAACAAGAGGAAAAGTAGTGTTATTACATAAAACATTTAAAAGCTCTACAGAAAACTAGTTTTTGCTTTCTAAACATTTTGTGTATATTTAGTTTTTTTAGCAACAACTATCATATTTATATGTTTCTTCAACGAAAGGATGGAACTTATTAGTAATGTTTTTACATGTCTAATTTAGATTAAGTTCATATGCTTTACGTTCATTAAGGGACACAGGGACCTTAAATCTCAGTTTTTGAAGTATGCAACGTTAATGGTATTCCGAACAAGAGGAAAATTACTGCTACTACATAAAACATTTAAAAGCTCTACAACAAACTAGTTTTTGCATTCTAACCACTTTTGTGTATATTTAGTTTTTTAGCAAATAGTTATCATATTTATATCTTTATCCAACTAAAGGATGGAGCATAGTAATGTTTTTACATGTCTAATTTAGATTAAGTTCATATGCTTTATCTATGTTCATTAAGGGACCATGGAATCTTAAATCTCAATTTCTGAACTATGCAACGTTAATGGTATTCCTGACAAGAGGAAAATTACTGCTACTACATAAAACATTTAAAAGCTCTACAACAAACTAGTTTTTGCTTTCTAAACATTTTGTGTATATTTAGTTTTTTAGCAACATTTATCATATTTATATATATTTATTCAATGACAGGATGGAGCGTAGTAATGTTTTTACATGTCTAATTTAGATTAAGTTCATGAGCTTTTTCTATGTTCATTAAGGGATCAAGGGACCTTAAACCTCACTTTTTAAACTATGCAGCGTGAATGGAATAAGAGGAAAAGTACTGCTATTACATAAAACATTTAAAAGCTCTACAACAAACTAGTTTTTGCTTTCTAAAAATTTTGTGTATATTTAGTTTTTTAACAACAGCTATCATATTTATATGTTTCTTCAACGAAAGGATGGAACTTATTAGTAATGTTTTTACATGTCTAATTTAGATTAAGTTCATATGCTTTACGTTCATCAAGGGACCTTAAATCTCAGTTTTTTAAACTATGCAGCGTTAATGGTACTCTGAACTAGAGGAAAGTACTGATATTACATAAAACATATAAAAGCTCTACAACAAACTAGTTTTTGCTTTCTAAACATTTTGTGTATATTTAGTTTTTTAGCAACATTTATCATATTTATATATATTTATTCAATGACAGGATGGAGCGTAGTAATGTTTTTACATGTCTAATTTAGATTAAGTTCATATGCTTTATCTATGTTCATTAAGGGACCATGGAATCTTAAATCTCAATTTCTGAACTATGCAACGTTAATGGTATTCCTGACAAGAGGAAAATTACTGCTACTACATAAAACATTTAAAAGCTCTACAACAAACTAGTTTTTGCATTCTAAACACTTTTGTGTATATTTAGATTTTTGGCAACAGTTATCATATTTATATCTTTATCAAATGAAAGGATGGAGCTTATTAGTAATGTTTTTACATGTCTAAATTAGATTAAGTTCATATGCTTTATCTATGTTCGTTAAATGACCAAGGGACCTTAAATGTCAGTTTTTGAACTATGCAGCATTAATGGTATTCTGAACAATAGGAAAATAACTGCTACTACATAAAACATTTAAAAGCTCTACAACAAAATAGTTGTTGCTTTCTAAACATTTTCGTGAATATTTATTTTTTTAGCAACAGTTATCATATTTATATCTTTACCCAACAACAGGATGGAGTGTAGTAACATTTTTACATGCCTAATTTAAATTAAGTTCATATGCTTTATCTATGTTCCTTAAGGGACCAAAGGACCTTAAATTTCAATTTCTGAAGTATGCACCTTTTAACAGTAGTATTAACACATTGTATGCGAAACACGTACTAGTACATTTTCTGACGATTGATACTTGAGTGCGGGTCATGTACTAGTAAGGGATAGTGCAAAAACATGGTTTGTTTGTGGGTACAAAAATAACGGTATATACAGGAAAACGAAGCCGAAAGTTCTTGCCTTTCATTTTTTTATAATGTAAAAACGTTTATATATGACATAATTCGAAAAAATGAAAACTATATACTACTATTTCTATTTAATTTTTTATATTTGCGATACTATTATTAATTTATCAACTAAAAAATATAGTTTTTGTTTACAAAAATTTTATGGTTGTTATTTATATATTTCTATTTATATATTTATTTGTCCTTGCAAAAATGATATTATATCTATGTATATTTATATATTATATATATATATATATATATATATATATATATATATATATATATATATATAATTGTTTATTTGTCTATTTATATATTTGTTTATATATTTCAATATAAAATACGAAAAGTTGGTTAAAAAATTAAATAATTTTCGGTCTACTGAGATTTAACTGAATAACTAAATTAATCCTTTAAAGGTCACCTACATATATTCTTTAGAATTTAATGAAATTACTTTATAAATATTATCTATAAACCTTATAAATGCAAAATGTTTAAATTTTTTTACAATATAGAGGGGTTTGCCTTAGAGGATACCATAGGAGGGATTAACTGACAAACCCATCCCCGTGTACAGCTAGAATACAATACTTTTTAAAATTTTAATTATATTGGAAGAACAATAAATAAGTGTTCTTAAAAAAGTATAATAAATAAAGAGTTCAACAATTTATAAGTGTTGTTTGAATAGATACTTTTGTGTAGGGTCATAATTGAAAAAAATCGAATGACAAACTTTCCAGGTACAGCAAGTATAAATACAAAAAGAAAATAGGTTTAAAAAAAAAAAAACCTCAATTCAGCACTATCATCTATTGTAAGTTTTAAATGTCAAAAGCATAAAAAATTTCAAAAGAACCATTCATATTTCTCCAAAAATTAGAGAAAAAAAATGTTTAACAAGAGGTTTTGCTGTGAAACCACTGTTCGCTAAAGGGTTAAAGCGCAAAACGTCCGGTACAATTCAGCTGCGAAATGTACCTGCACACAATGTGCTAATAGGAGCAAAATTAATGCTGCCACATAACATCTACAAACACTAAAAATGTTATTAAAAATCTTTTAATGGGATTGATTTAATTATACTTCAAATTATACGTGCACAGTTTTGTAATCCTAAACTTATGCACACAAACTGTCTGTAATGTACATCCTTTCTTTTACAAGAACGATATTTTTATCATTAATTAACAAATTGAAGCACGCTGAATTATCTTTCCCCATTTCAAAATAACTAATTGAATCTGTATATCGTAAACTGGTTGTAAAGTAGTTTTCTGAAATAAAGAGAGCTTTACTAAATTCGACTATATTTTCCTAAACTATTCCATACTCTTTAGAAATTCCCTTTATCAAGGAAGTTTCGAATGCTCAACAAGCATCGAGACATGTGTCGCAGAACAGTTTTAAAGATGTATACACCTGTTCGGCTGGCGTTATGTATTTAAATCTAATTTCACCTTTAAAGAACGTCACGCACAAAAGCTTAACTTGTCAATTATTGTGAATGTCAAACATAGTTTGTAAATTGTGTAGCTTCAGCGGAATGGAAAAACTTTAAGGGAAATTTTATTTGAAACGGAATTTGATTTTCGGATTTAACGGTGTATTAGGATCCAGTTAAATCAGGGAATTTAATGTAATTTTTTACTTTGAAAGTCTGAAGAATTCCACATATTACATCTGCTTAAAGAGGAAAATAAGTAGACATTTTATTATATGCGTCACTTTAAGGAAATGAAATTTGCAAATAATGAATATTCAGAAGCAGTTTTAAGGGTGTGTTCACCAGCAAGTTTCAATGTTACTCGAGTGTTAAATGCAAGATTGGTATTAAGCACGATGAATCCGAGAATTATATGATTTTCTAATCTACTAAATTTGATCTAATTCGTAATAAACGGGATACACTCGGATTTATTTATCAGACATGAACGGATTATTTCAACATGCAGCAAATAAATATCGTGGAAAATCAGTGGTTACTTGATTTCAATTATGATGCATGATAATATATTTTTAATTATGTAATAAGATTAACTACTGATATAAACTGACTAAAATTTAAACTAGTCATTTCATTTTCTAATCTACTAAATTTGATATAAATATTAATAAACGGCTACACTTGGATTTATTTATCGGGCATGAATAGATCATCTCATCATACAAGTAAATAAATATCGTGGAAAATCAGCGGTTAATTGATTTGAATTATGATGCATAATATATTTTTAGCTATGTAACTATGATTAACTACTTATATAAACTGCCTAAAATATAAACTAGTCATTTCATTTTCTAATCTACTAAATTTGATCTAAATACTAATAAACGGGATACACTTGGATTTATTTATTAGGCATGAACAGATCATCTCATCATACAATAAACAAATATCGTGGAAAATCAGCGGTTACATGATTTCAATTCTGATGCATGATAATATATTTTTAGTTATGTAATATGATTAACTACTTATATAAACTGACTAAAATTTAAACTAGTCATTTCATTTCAATCTACTAATTTGATAATTTAAAAAACGTAATACACTCGTGTATATTTATCAGTATAGTAGATATCTAACTTCTTTACTTTAAAATTTTTATGAAATATATTTGCTTTAAATTATTATTTTGATTTAAGTCATTTAAATCTTTAATTTTGTAAAGAATTTCCTATTATTATTATTATTATTATTTATATTTGTTATTTTACATTAATTCATAGAAAAATTTAATTCAGATTTCTTATTATTAGACGTAAATGCAACTCATCTTTTTCACACCCTAACAATTATGTAAGATTAATCTATGAGAATATTTTGTAATATTAGTGTTTTAATATTTCGTAACATATTGTAACATACTTTGTAATATTTTTGTTAGAATTAAAATAGGAAATTGAAAATATTTTTTCTTAACTTATAACAGTGCACTGTTAAGATTTGTAATTTTACAACTTGTAACCAAGAAAATAAAAGACTATAAGGATACTTATTTGTCTACTCTGAATTAAACTTTCTCTTTCTATGGTGGTAAATTTACGCTTTGTAGGATTTTATATCATAATTCCTAAGTACAAGGCAAATAGTACCAACGAATGAATCTAATGCAAACATGTACTCGTATATAGCAGCATGATTTTGTCAACCAATCATAGGAGTGCTATCAAATTATGAAGGGATATTTCTAACACTAAAATATCTATCTTAGGAAATACACCAGTTACTGGTGATCTAAAGTTAATCTTCAATTTCAGGAAATCCTTTGATTTTGCGATCCGGATCTTACGCTTTGTTTAGGAATACGGCCTTTATCCTGATTGCGTATATTATTGTCAGTATGAAATAAGGTTTCTTACACTTTTATTGTTAGTACAACTTTATAATGTTTGTTAATTTTTATTATATAGGTTCTAAAGAGAAACATACTTTATAATTGGCAGGTAAAATTTAAAAAATTCAACACTTAAGTAAATAAAAATGTAACATTAACAATACTGTCGTTAGCTTTACAAACGTCTACAACATTACGTACTTCTGTGGATAACTCAACGTTGTCTGATGCTTAGCCCATCGATAGACTCATTTTATCCAAATTCTTAGAAATTTCTAGTTTGATAAAAAAATTCTTGCTTAAAGTAATGTTGTAAGAACTTTTAGTCAAATCAGAACAGCTTTAGTATACAGTCTGCCAAAAAACTCACCGAATCATCAAGTAAATTTAAAAACTCAATATATTTTCTGAAATAAAATATGTTAAATAGAAAACACTATATCAAGAATTTAAATAACTGTAATAAACATATTGTTTAAAAATTATCTAAGTGAGACATGTGTATAATAATTAAGTTTTAATACATTACATATTAATAAGGAAATTATTTACGTTTTAATACCCATAGGAGCCGTCGAAAGGTGACAGAAATTCTCGGATTTACTATGTAGGATTTTGAAGCAATTCCATGTTTGCATCTGTGATTTGTAGGTGGTAGATCACCAACAAAGATATACGATTCAAGTCTAAAATATGTTTCTAACCATTGGATTTTTAATTTACGTCTAATAACTAGCTTCCTAATGAAAGACATGGTATGGAGACATGCGCAGATACATTAATATCTAGATATTGTATGGCTGGCAGGATACAAGTTTAACAGAGTATTATTGAAGCATCTCCGATAAACTTTTCGACATCAGCTTTCAAATTCAGCAGCATATTGTCTAATGCTTAGTTGGCACGGATATACTTATAAAACAAGATAACGTTTGTTGTATCTATTATTTGATTTTAAACAAAAATAAAAGTTTTTGGCAAAGATTGTCAAGATGATTGCTCAAGAATTTAATAATTAGGAAGAAAACACTCCCAATTCTGTTATATGTGGGAAATAAACACTATTTTTTTTCAGAATTTTAAGGTGACAAAGGTAATATAAAAAAATTGAAAATATAAAGAACATTTGTAAGCAATGTTCAACACATTTAGTTACAAAACAAATTGATTTTTTTCTCTGTAAAATCACTATTCACTCCATAATCACTGCTATTATACTCCACGATTGGTATTATGATGTTATTGTGATTCCGTCTTTATTAAAAATAAAATTGGGGTTATATAGTTAGGGATTACGTTAAAATGAAATATTAGAACAATTATTATTATTTAAATAAAGGGTTATGTAATAATACACATTCTTGTTAGTAAAAATTAGAAAAATTCAGTAGCTTTATTAATACATCTTGTTATAATTTTTAGGATTTAAAAATCTTTTAAATAAAACACACATTGTAACCTTAATCCGAGAGCAAGGATAACTTTCTGAAGTTTGAAGAACATTTTGTAAAGTGCAATATTAAAATGCTCTAAGAATAATGATCGAGGCATGATTTCTTTGCAGCTATAATTTTGCGTCTGAATTCTTTAAAATAAACACTTTTAGATTGAAGAAATGAAGTTTATTGTCATATTACTTAGAGACTGGAGATTAATGTTTGGAAGATAGTATGGTAGATAAATGATTCATTCCTTTCAGAAACTTGCGCTGAAAAGAATTGAAATTAGACTTAATCCTGAAAGTTATCCTGTATTTTCGTCTCATCAAACTTTAGTAAAGGCACTTAAATATCTTTAGAAATTTGTCAAGAGATCTAAATATTGCATACCTAATTTTCTCTTCTAAGAAAATGGATTAATATGTCGCTATTATGATATACTAAGCCTTTTTCATATGATGTAAGGGGATATTACCATGTAAAGTCATGAGGGCAAAGGATTTTGATTATATATTTCTTTTTAAGTGTATATATACTTCAGAATTATATAAAATTATTAATACTAAATTTTATGTTTTGTTTAATACATAAAGATATATCAGAGCGGGAAGGCTTGGTGCAGTACCTCATCTACATACATATTGTTACCAATTTATGAAGAGTAGCGTTCGTGGATTGAGTAGACTTTGAATTAAGACAGCAAAAATAACAGCACTTTATTCATAATGCAGGGAAAACACGAATACAGCAGCCAACACCACGAGAATCTGGCTAGCACAGGCGATAGTTCACTAAAACTCTTAGCGCCAAACAACGTAGGTCTTTACCTCTACAAATTTCTCAGCTACCTGAACTCCCATCAGGATCGGTCCCCGGTATTTATATCCTCGGGAGAAACTGGAATATTCTAGAAAGTACTAGGTACAAACGGTTGCCAAGAAAGTCGCCAAGTCGCCAAATTTGGCGATAAATCACCAAACTTGGCGCCAAAAATTAGGCGACAAAAACATCGCCAACGAGCCAATATCTCGCCAAATACATGATTTACCCATTATAAAATACAGTAAGGTAAAAATACATGCCAACTTGCGAAATTCGTTACAATATATACACAATAGGTGATAAAAAACGGTGAATAATAAAAGTAAAATAATAATCTTGCATGAATTTTGCATTAATTTCTTTAAAATACTGTCCTTGGCAAGTGATCACTATATAGCAATTTTAAATCTTTAATCCCCTATATAATAATAGTCTAAGTTATCTGTCCGTCTGTACTAGAATTTATGAAGAGGTTGAACCTGGAATAGATAGAAGATTCATGATGAGTTAGGGTTAGTAAAATTCAAAGTTTATCTTCTCTTAAACTATCAATCCTATTCTAAAAATAGTTGGTATAAATATGCTTCATATCACGGAGAAAAATACTGTTGTCTTGGAAATGTTCGAAATCCATACCTTCCCACTTTTTGAGCTTTTAAGGCCATAATATCAAGCCCCATTTTAAGAGCCAGACGATTAAATCTACCAATTTATCACAATATAAGTAGGTAAAAATAACATTTTTACTATCATTTTGACGTCTTTCCTTTGACCCTTTCATTTAATCATTTCTTAATTTAAATTATTTAAATATCGTCTGCTTTATTTTCATGCGTTTTATCACTGAACTTAATACTCTTTTATATTTGGATTAAATAATAGGTTAGGTACATATATGATAATTTTAAATTTAAGCATCAAGCCAAAAAACAAACCGTTTTTTTTACCCACCTCATTAGGTACTTTACAATTCTAGAAGATTAAAAATTTTACTGAACTTGTCATATGACGGGCTATATGCTAGTTGGAAATATGTCTGGAAAGCTTCCTTTGGAAAAGTATGCAACTGAATGATCGTGGCTCTCTTTATATCGGGTAGGGTGTTAAAACGTTTTTCTTTTCGCACGGGTGTTTAGGAAGAGCTAGAAGTTATATGGTGATAAATCTGGTGAGAAAGACAGATGTGGACAGAAAAACACTATTTCTGTCAAAACACTTGCTTATCAAAAGTGAGGTGGGACAGATTTGTTGTGATGAAGAAAAGATATCATTGATTTATTGTTAAAGTCATTGATTTATTTTTGGTCTACATCGTTCAGCCAATATTACAGTTCTTTTTTGTAAATTTCGGAGGTTGTAGTTGTTTGCCCTGGAACAAACACTATAGTTTTTTATCTTCATTATAAAAAATATAAAACCAAGGAACATGATCTTGATCCTCTACATTGACTGTTGTCCCGTTTTAGTGCGAAAGGTATTAAGTGGTTTTCTATTTGGAACTCTCAATTTTCTTCTCCGGACCATAGCTAAGAGCTCAAATTTGATTTCCGGCAATCAATTTGATTATGAAATTGATATCTGCTTGAAAACGAATTTTAATTTCCATGGTAACTGAGACACAATTTTTCTTCTGTGCATATGCAAAAACTCTGGGAATAAATTTTAGACCCATTCTACTCATTTGCTAATTTTCAGTTAAAAATGATTTGAAGAAACCTGTACGTGATGTTAAAGTCCTGTGGAAGGTTTTTAAATAGTTATTTTTTCTATAGGCTATAGAAAAGGTGGTTTTCAGTATGCCATTTCAAACATAGTGAACCCAAACAGTTATTTTTTATTAATTATGCTGTAAATTACATTTCAGTTCAGTTGCTTTGGGGTAGCGGTTCACCCTTCCAGGTCATAGGTTTGACGTTCAATCCCCGGACTAGGCAAGGTTGACTCATCTTTCAGAGGGCAGGCAAATTGAGGACAAAGCAGGCTTTTGAAGCTGGAGGACTAGTTAAATAACATTTCTTGCATCAACAGGAAGAAATACGTGGCACTTAAATTTTTTCGTTAAATATAGAGATACATCACCAAGTTTGGTGACTTCCTGATATTCTTGGTTACATTATTGGTACTTATTCAAAATTCCAAGGCATTCTCTAACACACTTCCGCTAGTCAATTTTCCTAATGCAGGTAAGCATGAAAATGTAAGCATTCTCTTTAATGTACATTATTTCTATGCACATATAGAAAATATAGAGCAAAGGTCATTTACATTACTATGTGTGTTTAAAATGACTATAAATTTTATGTAATATTAGCTATAGCTAAATAATTAAATCATATATCTTCGTCATTGATTTTTCACCTAGTAACAGCGGCATCGTCTCAAGACAGTTGTGATTGATTTTTATGTTTCTCCGTGGATACTCAACCAGCGCTCTATGACCTGTCCATACTTGCTAAGGGCATGATATAACGAGGTCCCTAAGACCTTTTTAACAATGACAGGAAACAGCAGTAATTATTCAGTACTTATTAAACATTTATGGAATGTTTCTACCTCTATTACTTGAATATGTTGGTTAAATGCTTAAATAGTGAGCTACGGTTAGGTCATGGAGCAGTGTAATTGAATTCCATTCCTTGTTAATGATAAAAATCTCAACCCTATAATGTTTTCATCTATATATATTTGTTTAAGGACAAAATTTTTAGTTTTTGCCTGGATTGAGAAACGATTTCGTTTCTGAAAGTTTTTCTTTCTTAGATATTCTAAAGCAGTCACAATGTGCGATTTATTTTTTGTAAGTAAAGGTGCACTTACATTCATTCAACTAATTTCATACATTTCCAAAATTTCAGTGTTGTAATCTCCTTTGAACTGAAGTGGTTGCAGTGCTCTCTTTTTTTCTATGCTCATAAAAAATATTTTTCAGTTGATTATATAACTTTAACCAAAGTAAAACTAACGAAATAATGATTAAGGTTTCATTACGAGACTTCGTTAGACACACACAGACACTCATATATATATATATATATATATATATATATATATATTTATATTATATATATATATATATATATATATATATATATATATATATATATATATATATATATATATATATATATATATATATATATATATATATATATATATATATATATATATATATATATATATATATATATATATATATATATATAATATATATATATAATATATATATATATATATATATATATATATATATATATGTGTGTGTGTGTGTGTGTGTGTGTGTGTGTGTGTGTGTGTTTGTGGAGCATAAAAACTGTTTTTTTAACGAGAGTGGGGTGTGGGGTCTCAACTTCCCCCCCCCCCAGTCATATTGAAACATCCTTTCACTGGTTTTTTTGGTCTATCTTTGAGATTCTATATTTTTTTTCTTTTTTTTAATTTATTTTATACTATTTAATACTTTTGGAAGTTTTTTAATTGCTGCATAGTATGTTGAAGCAATTAAAATTGTATTATATTTTAATTTATTACGTTAGGATATATCATTTTAATCTGTATATATATATATATATATATATATAATTATATATGTACCTACAGAGAAAGAGAGAGTACAAAATATCAGAAAAATGGCCTAAAATATTTAATCACCAATATACACGACAGTTCTATAGTCAGATTGAATTAACTTATAGCAAGATATTTCTTTCCTATGGAAAAGTTTCTAGATTTAATAATATGAATTTTGATTCTCCAATAATATTAATAGTATAAGGAATCTGTATAATATTTTTCTGGGAGAATAACTAAAGACTTCCTTTAGAAATATTTCTCGACCCAATTTTAACCCAGGATCAAAAGGTAAGAAATAGTATATTGCTACAAAAGATACTGTTATGTAAGAAAATATGTGAAATTCTGCATTATAAATGAAACGCCTTCTCTGCTAAAGTTCAATTTTTACATTTCTATGAATGGAGCTTTAAAAGGAAATTTACTGGGTCACTCATTAATACCCAATCTGAATTTTTCACAGACTTTTGGTAAGGAAATGTAATATTACAATTTTAAGTTATCATCGGACTCATCGGGTTATAGATTTGAGAGAGGTGACTTTTAAATTGGATTTTAAGTTGCAGTGTAATGAAAGTTCGAAGGTGTGGGATATCTTATCCTTATATAGAGCTTCGTTGTTACCTTGAGTCGTTATTGAAAGTGAAACAAGTTAAGAAATAGTACCAAGTTAAGAAACGGTAACTGAGAGTTTAACAGAAAGCGAGAAAAGAAAAAGAAATAACTAATAACATTTACTAAAAGTTATAGGTTCGAAGAAAACTGGGAACAATATTTTTAATCCGAATTATTATTAGTCACTTCAGAAATTTGAGAGAGTTTAAGAAAAAGTAATGAACTGTAACACTTTGAAGTCATTAACGTATTAAAATTGAGTGTTAAAATTAATTAATAATTTAAATAAGTTCCAAAACCACTAGAATTAATAAAAAAATAATTTATTTTTGGCAAGAATGTGAATTGAAAATGAAGTGTACACCTCACTTAACATATTTTGTGGAATAAAAATATTAATTCACATATATGATTAAACACTATTATTTTTTAGCTTTTCGGTTTTATTAAATGATAGAATTAATTAGTATTATTTTTAAACTTTCAAACTGAAGTTTCTGATTGATAAGGTATATAAAATTTTCTCGAAAGGAGTTATCACACTTTAAAATAACGATTGTATTATTTAAATTATTTAGGATAATTTACTAATTACATAAACAAATTTACTGTACTTCATAATATATTAATTTTATAGATTAGGATTTTGCAAAGCTTAATACAAATTAAATTAAATTAAAATAATGCAAATAGTAAACATAATGAAGCAATTAGAAAAGCACTTTAAAATTGTGTGATCGTTGATTTTTTACAACTTGTTTGACATAGGAGATTTTGAGGATTACTAAAAAATATTTTATCATGTAAAATATTTATTAAATTTAGAGTCTAGAAATATATCATGTTGACAAAAGTTTTCCGTGTTTCAAATTTCTTGTAACGTGGTACTTATGGTTTATTTATGTTTGAAGATTATTTGTATGGAAACTTAATTTTTCCTTTATAATTTCTGACAGCTTTTTACTGTTAATTGAAGAATTATCTTAATTTTTTTGGGGCAATTCATTTCGTACTTTTAATCAAAAATATTATTTTATAGCCCTCCCATGGCCCTAAATCAGAGAATAAAAGACTTTTTCTCTCTTTCTCTCTAAAAAAAAGATAAAAATACAAATCTTTGAAATAAATCATATAATTTTTATCTTAAGAAAAAATCGACAAATGAACCAAATTTGAAAAATAGTAATTAATAATGGTAATTGTCTTTAAGACCTTTTAAAACCAGATATTTAAACAAGAACAGGCTATTTTGTTACATTATCTTTTCATCTTATTGACAACAATTTTGCAAAGTTTCCTTATAACTGATTTAAATAAACTTGTTACAAAAGTAAACTTAAGGAGATTGGGGATTTCCAATACAAATTTATTAATTCAAGTTAATATATTATTAGCAATACATGTATGCCAAAGTGCTCACAAGGTAAAATTTTAATGATTTGCAACATTAATAATATTACTAATTGTTCATAAAACATATTTGAAAATTTACATGGTGTATCCCTACGTATAATACTTCCATTCCAATTCATAGGATACTTTTTATGCCTTACCTTAAATGTTGAGGTAAAACTTATCATAAAACTTAAATGTTATCGTAAGTAATCACAGGATATACATTTAGAATAAAGTAATAAAACTTAAAAGTTCATTTTTATCATTCAAAGTTTGTATAATACTTCTTGTATTCCAAAGAGGATAAATGTTTGGGGTACAAAATACATTAGTTTTAATTAACTTTTACTAAACTCTAAAACTAAACTCCTCCCCTAAGGGACTAAAATGCCTCTAGGGGGGCAGGGCCTATGGTGCCAATCTCCGTTTTCGAGACCAAGGGCCCTGGGGTGCGAATTATATGTTCCAGTTAAGTGGTCAACCTTACGCGGAACCCTCAGTGTTTAGTTCTCAAGCTAGCTTGATCCTCAGTTTGTCTACCCACTGAAGGGATGAAAGGCTGAGTCAACCTTTCGCAGTTCGGGGATCGAACCTCGGACCTGTGTCGTGAGAGCTCGAAGCGCTACCCCAACGCAACTTTTATTTAAGGTTATGTAAATTGCTGATATATTTCAACAGCTTGACGGTTAGAGATGAATCTAAGTTGTTTCAAATTATTAAAAAGTTCAATAATGTCTTATAAAATTCTCTTTATAGTACTTCTGATTTATAAATGAATTGGTAATAATTATATTAATCTTAGCGTGAGGAATATTGAAACATTTTCTTTGATTCATCTTTTCAGCCATGATTGCTAATTTAATGAGGTAGAGATATTGAATTATCAAGAATATTTCGCATAGCTGAGCCTCCACTGTCACCTTAAAGCAGTATGATCTTTGAATTTTTACGACTTGCTTGTGTAAAAATAATGTTACGTTGGCCTAGTGTTTGAGAAAGAAGAATTTAAAACTCATTAAGAAACACATGGAAAATTTGTCTTGATTAAATAATTTTATACAATTAAATGCCTAAGGAATACAACTGGAATCGACTTATCATTTGCAGATATCGAAGACTGCTCTCTAGTCAGCGTCGGCCCTAAAAACTTTATGGCGAAGTTATTTCTCAAAAGGTTTAACCCGCATGCCGCAAATGATAGCCTTTCACATTCTGCTCTTCTGGTAACCACCTTGTTCACTCAAAAAATCCGACTGCCTGGAGGAGAAAAAAAAAAGGGTCCACTCCAGAACTGCGGGGGTCAAAATCCCCCAAACCAAGGTTTGGTTTGGTTTTGGAGTGCTACGGTCTACTTTTTGCAACACGAGGGCTAATGAGACCGGGACCTACTGCTTAAAGCCGATTCCGAACGGCTACGAACATCCATGCCATAGTGGGATTCGAACCCATGAACTCCGGTTCCGAAGGCCAGCACCCTAACCATTCGGCCATCGTTCGGCTCCCCCAAACCAAAGGACACTTCTAATGATAGGGAGAAATCCGAAGTTTCTTTCTAGTTCAAACCGGTCCTGTCCTGGTATGTCTTTAACGATGATTCGCGGGAAGAGGTAAAAAGAGCTTAACCGAATGTAACTTATTGTTACAGCTTGACACCTCAGATTTTCTAGATTAGAAAGAACTGTTTTATAGATAATTTAAATATTTCTTCATATCCTTCTGAAATAGTTCGTTGAATTTTCATTGAAATTTAGTTGTTTAATCTGTGTTTTTTTATGAATGATATCTTGTTAACATTAACTCAAAATATTGCAAACAGTCCCTGCAGTTGCATTTCGAGAAATACGATTTTTATGCTAATTATTATTATCCATTCTAATCATGGTTTTTTCATAAAGTATGTATTTTCAAAAGAGTGATTTAATGAAGATAAATTACCCATAAAAAGAAAATAAGAAAACAATTTTTTTAAATGCATATTCTGCTTGTTTTGGGGGTTATATTCATAACAATGAATTTGATTTCGATTTTATGAAAATTGATTAAATAAAAAGTAGGGCAAAGCGAAAGTAATTTAATTTCTTCAAGTTATCTTTATTATCGATTGAAATCCAATGTAGATGCGTCCTTTATAATGAGTTTGTTTTAAAGATATCTGTGGGTTTAGACTTAAAAAATTAATTTACGGTAGTTTATTAGATTTAAGGTTTTAATATTTGCAAGTGGCTAAAAATATAATTTAATATAAAAAGCAATAATATTTAATTATATATTATTTAATAATGTGTATAGTCATCCTATAATTATTAAATTATTTGCATGATTGTATTTATTAACTATAGAAATGTACATTTAATAATTATTTTAATAATACTTACAATTACTTTATAAAATTAATTATAAAGTAAAGCTAAGAATTACTTATATTATTCAATGTATGTATTAAATGTATAGTTATCCTATAATTATTAAATTATCTGCATAATTATATTTAATAACTATAGAAATGCATATTTAATAATTATGCTAATAATTCTTAGAATTACTTCATAAAATTGTAATGAATTAATGCATAAATTATATATATATCTATAATTCAATATTCATGTGTGTAGATATCCTATAATTATTAAATTATATTCATAATTATATTTAATAACTATATAAATGCATATTTAACAATTATCCTAATAATTCTTAGAATTACTTTATAAAATTATAATAAAGTAATGCATAAATTAATATATATATATATATATATATATATATCTATAATTCAATATTCATGTGTGTAGATATCCTATAATTATTAAATTATTTCCATAATTATATTTAATAACTATATAAATGCATATTTAATAATTATATTAATAATTCTTAGAATTACTCATAAATTTGTAATTAAGTAAAGTTAAGAGTTAATGCTTTCTTCAGCTGATATATTGTTTATTTTGACTTCACAATAAATATAATTTATGGCAGCATTAATTATTATTATTACTATAAATGACAGGGTTTATACTCAGTTGGAAGGAGAAAAAACCATCTGCAGACAAGACAACATAGAAGACTAGATTTAGACGATTACTTAAGGATAATAAAACCCGTATTGTATCAATAGCTATTTAAATAATTATGGCACTAATTTCTCTTCCATACAGCCATTTTTATGAATGATTTAACGAATATTTGATTTCAATTTAATTGAAATTGTGAACAGACTTGATCACCAACATTGAATTTTGTGCTCCTGGTATAGAGGCAACGTCAGCTTAAGATGTTTCTGACCATTGGTTTAAGTTATGAATTATTATTTAATTATTATGATTTAATTAAGTTATGAAAGTAACTTCAAAGTGGATATAAACTGCAATTTTGCTTTACGTATTCCAATTTTGGATTTCTAAGTCAAAACGTACTTGAGTTATCACACACGCACAGAGACTTAACCCTTTTTACCCCGAGGGTACGTATAAGTACAACTTCAATCAAATACCTATATATTCCTAATAAAGCCTTTTTTCCTCACGGTACTCACAAGGACGTGAACGATGCAGTTCCTACAACAGAAAAGAAATGACATTACCAATCAGGAATCCTTTTTATTCGCAAGTAGGAATTTTATAACTGGAGTGCTGCATTCGAAGGTCCTTTTGTGGTAGAGTTGATACACGTGTTGTTCAATTGAGTAAATTTAGTGGGTTATTACCAGTTATTTGGTACCATTATTTTAGAGACTTCTATACTCCGCAGGTAAACATTTCATTTGTTTTATTCATAATTTAATGTTTTATTTTCTATCATAGATTGAAAAATATATGTTGGCACTAGAATGCACCAGCTGCAAAAATAACTACTAAAATACAGTAAAAATTAATTTTCTTCTTTTTATGATAATTCTCCATTAAAACTTACCTAATGATGCAAAAATTCAGTAAGAAAGTTGATGGTAAATTAATTCAAGATATTAAGGTTTAATTACAGAGGGTCTGTTTTCAGATTCAGGGAGGTACAAAGTGTAGGTGCAAAGAACCAATAAATATTTGTGATCGATTTTTTAGATGATTACGTTATTCTCTTATACTATGTGATAAAGTAAAAAGGAAATAAAACCAAGAATAATTATTCTGGTATAGTTAAAAATATCCAAGCAACACAGTGCAATTGTGTGTGGGCAAAACTGTTAATTGATTAACCCTCTGACTGCTCAATTTGCAGACCAAAATCGGTTCAAAAATTGTACATTTGTTTTTGTACATTTTAAATCTATATATATTGAAGAATTCGAATATGCACTTTTTCTCTCTAGAAAGAGATTTTTAAATAGATATTTATAGTGAGTTTTATATTATCAGAAAAACAATTTTAGATGTTATCACAAGAAAGAAATTTTTTAAAACAAATTTCAGTTGAATCACAATTAATTTCTATTTATTACATAATATAATTATATAACTAATTATATAAATATATTACTATAATTATAATATATAAAATTATTATATTCTCTAATATAACTATAATTCTATTCATATAATTCTATTTATTACATAATTAAATGTCTAATAGTATGTAATTTATTTCACTGTTTAAACTGTGAAAAAGTGGGATGCGCTTCTCCAAAAAAAAGGAAGAAAAGCAAATGACCGCGAAAATTGCGGGATAAGCAAATTTTGCTACATTTGAGTTGCCCGTGGAAATATCGGGATGAGCTGCCAGAGGGTTAATAAAAGTGATAAAATTACTTATCTATATTTCAATAAAGATTTACAAGTTTGATACACCTATTTTCACTTATGATGAATCCTATGACAAAAACTGCTTCAGAGTTAAAGTAAAAATTCTTACTACAAAAAGAAACTTTACATCAGCGTTTAATATTTCCCTTTAATAAATGGTAGATTAAATGGATTAATTGCAAATACCCTTTTCCCTCCAAAATGTTTTAAATTACATACAAAATACAATACTCTAAGCACTGTAATTTGATTTCGTAATCAATTCTATTAATTGCTTGTCTCGAAAATGAATTACAGTTAAACATATGGAAATTCGATTCTTCTTACTTCTGTTATCAGAACAGGTGTACAGCCGTATAAAAAGAAACACGATAAAATTACAAAAATTTTTTAGTAACTTATTGAATGCAATTGTAATTTCATCTGAAAGGCAATTATATTAATCATTTATAACTTTAAGATAAATTACATTTAGATTACATGTAGAATTCCCTTATGTAATTGAAAAGATGAAAAATTTGAAAACAACAACAAAGTTTCATTGTTAATAACATTTGATTCAATCAAGTAGAAATATTTTTATTCTCTGATTTATAATTAGACAAGAGTTCCTCTGAAATATTTTCCGATGAGATTCACATCCAATAAATATATGATGCAATTTCTAACTAAGTAAAATATGCCGAATATAATCATTTATTAGATGGCTACAACATATGTTAGATCTTGAATTAAAAGGAGAAAAATAGCATATTAGTATTTTTAATTTGATACAATGTAACAATTTTTAATGAATTCCAAGTAAATATCTATAAAACGTTTTGAAAAAAATACAAACAATTAGAATGCTTGTAAAATTAAAAAACGTTTTTTTTAAATTTTACAAGCAATAATCAATAATCATTTTAATTTATTTTTACTAACATTACATAACATATGAAAAAGTGTTATATTAAGAACAACTGATCAGAAACTATTTGGAGATTTTAATTTATAAATTTTGCGAATTTGTTTTACAAATTTGATTTAATATTTTCAAGTTTCAAAGTAGTTATTTTTATAGCTATTCATGACTATAATTTTACAATAATTATTTAATTCCAAAAATTTTTAAAAGTTATTACCATTGAACCTGATAATGTTTGATCCTATTAAGATATTTGTTTTTCAGTATAAAAATCTGTAAATAATCCCTCTTTCAACATGGCCTACAGCCGATTAGAAAACTGTTTACACACATCCATATAATTCTATTCTGTGCAGAGAAATTGAAGACAGATGTCCTTATACATCAGTCCTTCTTCTCTTGTAAGATAGATCTTCATCAAGAAAGATTCATTTTTTTCTTTGATACAGTAAAAGAAAAGTTTACCTTATATAATAATATAATTGAATTAAATAACAAAGAAAACTTTTATAATTAAGGCTAAACCCCAATATAAATTTTTTGTGATTTAGACATTTTTATACTGTTTTTAACGTAATTTTTGTTATTGAAAAATAGAGTATTTAAAAAATACTTCATCTCCTAAAAAGAGAATGAAATGTTATAATGATTTTTTTTGTAATCCATTTAAATGATTTTATTCAATGAAATGTTATAATATTTTTATTTGTAATCCATTTAAATAATTTTATTTAATGAAATGTTATAATATTTTTATTTGTAATCCATTTAAATGATTTTATTTAATGAAATGATATAATGATATTATTTGTAATCCCTTTAAATGAATTTATTTAATGAAATGTTATAATGATTTTTTTCTGTAATCCATTTCAATGAGTTTATTTAATGAAATGTTATAATGTTTGTATTTGTAATCCATTTAAATCATTTTTTTAATGAAATACTATAATGATTTTATTTGTAATCCATTTAAATGATTTTATTTAATGAAATGTTATAATGATTTTATTTGTAATCCATTTAAATGATTTTATTTAATGAAATGTTATAATGATTTTATTTAATGAAATGTTATAATGTTTTTATTTGTAATCCATTTAAATGATTTTATTTGATGAAATGTTATAATGATTTTATTAAAGTTATAATGATTTTATTTGTAATTCATTTCAATGATTTTATGTAATGATATGTTATAAGGATTTTATTTAATGAAATGTTATAATGATTTTATTTGAATTCCATTTAAATGATTTTATTTAATAAAATGTTATAATGATTTTATTTATAATCCTTTTAAAGGATTTTATTTAATGATATGTTATAATGATTTTATTTAATGAAATGTTATAATGATTTTATTTAAAGAAATGTTATAATGATTTTATTTGTAATTTATTTAAATGATTTTATTTAATGAAATATTATAATGTTTTTATTTGTAATCCATTTAAATGATTTTATTTAATGAAATATTATAATGATTTTATTTGTAATCCATTTAAATTATTTTATTTAATGAAATGTTATGTTTTTATTTGTAATCTATTTAAATGATTTTATTTAATGATATGTTATAAGGATTTTATTTAATGAAAATCCTAATGATTTTATTTGTAATCCATTTAAATGATTTTATTTAATGAAATGTCATAATGATTTTATTTAATGAAAAGTTATAATGATTTTATTTGTAATCCATTTAAATGATTTTATTTAATGAAATATTATAATGATTTTATTTGTAATCCATTTAAATGATTTTATTTAATAAAATGTTATAATTATTTTATTTGTAATTCATTTAAATGATTTTTTTAATCCATTTCAAAGCTGTAAAACCTCTAGTCTTGTTATATATATTTCTTTCATCTGCTCTCCTCGTTTCAGATGCACCACAAAACAAAATTAAATTAGAAAATTTAGCAAAGGATTTACAAGATAAGACAAGGTATCTATAAAATTCATTACTCTTTTCCTCTCTCGGAGGCATTCTTATCTATGTTTAGTTAAAATCGTATAATATGTATATTTCAAAGATATCATGGACTGCATAATTTTCTGGTAATTTAAAAATAAGATTAAATCATTGGTATTAGAATATGACGTTACAGAGACAAAAATTTGATAAATGGTTTATCTTTTATTAAAAAAATTAATAAAATCAGAACACTACGTAAATTGTTTCAGAGGGACCTTAGTTTGAAGTGTATTGCAAGATCCAAAAATGCTAATAGAAATAGAAACAATAGTAATGACAATATCTTATTCTGGAGTATTTTTGTAGAAATATTTCAAGCAGTAATGAATTGGCGATGAAGTAAGACCGATCACTGGTAGACAAATTCTGGCTTCTTACTGCAGGTACCCAATATACTTGGAACAAGAATAAAAATAGGGTCATTCAAATTTGTGTTGATAAAAAAAAGTAACAGAACAAAGATACAGTTTTAAGGGCTTCTTACTGCAGATACCCAATATATTTGAAACAAGAATAAAAATAGTGTCATTCAACCTGGTGTTGATAGAAAATATTAACAGAGGAAATATACTGTTTTAAAGGCTGCTTACTGCAGATACCCAATATATCTTAAACAAGAATAAAATTGGTGTCATTCAAATCAGTGTTGATAGAAAAAAAGAAACAAAAACAAAGATACTGTTTTAAAGGCTGCTTACTGCAGATACTCAATATATTTGAAACAAGAATAAAATTGGTGTCATTCAAATCGGTGTTGATAGAAAAAAAGAAACAAAAACAAAGATACTGTTTTAAAGGCTGCTTACTGTAGATACTCAATATATTTGAAACAAGAATAAAATTGGTGTCATTCAAATCGGTGTTGATAGAAAAAAAGAAATAAAAACAAAGATACTGTTTTAAAGGCTGCTTACTGCAGATACCCAATATATTTGAAACAAGAATAAAATTGGTGTCATTCAAATTGGTGTTGATAGAAAAAAAGTAACAGAACAAAGATACTGTTTTAAAGGCTGCTTACTGCAGATACCCAATATATTTGAAACAAGAATAAAAATAGCGTCATTTAAATTGGTGTTGATAGAGAAAAAAGTAACAGAACAAAGACAGTGTTTTAAAGGCTGCTTACTGCAGATACCCAATATATTTTAAACAAGAATAAAAATAGTGTCTTTTAAATTGGTGTTGATAGAGAAAAAAGTAACAGAACAAAGATACTGTTTTAAAGGCTGCTTACTGCAGATACCCAATATATTTGAAACAAGAATAAAAATAGTGCCAATCAAAGTGGTGTTGATAGAAAAAAAGTAACTGCACAAAGACACTGTTTCAATAGCTGCTTACTGCAGATACCCAATATATTTGAAACACGAATAAAAATAGTGCCATTCAAATTTGTGTTGGTAGAAAAAAGTAACAGAACAAAGATACTGTTTTACAGGAGTCTCTAAGTGTTACAAATATAGAGATACAAATATATGTTAAGTAACAATTGAAAGTAAGTTGCAAGGAATCAATTGAAGTATATGCCTTCACCATATTTTCTCATCTGATTATGGTATTTTATGATATTTTTGAGAAATCCTGACCTTTTACTTACAGAGGTACTGCCCCAGAGGCTTTTATTTCAAACAAGGAAACATTTATCGCAAAACGAATATAAAAATGAAGAGTTTTATGTTCAATATCATAATGGTAACCTAAGAATGAATGAAATGTTGTCTGCATATGGAAATAATACTCTTTTGGGATTAACATAAAAGGTTTATAATGTAGAAATGCAAGATATAGAACGACGTTATAGTGACTTAAAAGCACATCTTATTATAAAGGAGAAATAGTTAAAGAAATAGAGTGCACATACGATATAAAATGCAAAATACAATATTAAAGAAGTATCATTGCACAATTTTTTTCATAACTAATAAAAGTAATGTAATATATATGTATATATATATTATATATAAATATAAATATAAATATATATATATATATATGTATGTATATATGTATATATATGTATATATGTATATATATAACATATATATATACATATATATATATATAATACATACATACATATATATATATATATATATATATATATATATATATATATATATATATATTATATATATATATATATATACATATATATATATATATATATATATACACATTATATATATATATAATATATATGTATATATAAATATATATATATATATATATATATATATATATATATATATATATAAATATATATATATATATATATATATACATATATACATGTATGTATGTATGTATGTATATATATATACATACATGTATATACATACATATATATAATATGTATATGTATATATATATGTATATATATATATATGTATATATATATAAATATATATATATATATATATATATATATAAATATATAATATATATATATATATATATATATTATAAATAAATACATAATATATATATATATATACATATATATACATATATATATATATATATATATATATATAAATATATATAATTATATATAAATATATATATAATATATATATATATATATATATATATATATATATATACAGAATAAATGATACTAGAAACTTCTAACAAGCCTTAAACGCAATCCATTAAAAATCCTACCCACTGGGATTGCATCCTCAGAATATTAAAATATTGCTAAAATAAAAAAAAATAAGTAAATAAATAAACGGAAAAAAGAAGAAAGTTTAGTTAAAAACATAAAATAAAGAATTGCTCTTCTGCCAAATTTATTATTTTAAGAATTTAATGCTATTTAAAAAATTAAAAAATCAGACCATTAGATTAATTTAATTTTCGTTTTAATGCGTAATTACTATACGAATGCTTATTAAAACAAATTTATTAAAAATGTTTAATGCAAACATTTCACTTTCTAAATAAATAATTAAAAGTATATAAAGTATTTTATAGCTGTAAAATTGTGTAATTCCCCCAGGTGCTTAGGTTTTCAAAAATTATTTGGAAATATAAGTAAAGAAGTAAATAAAATTACAAAAAAATATCTTGCAATAATATTTTTTACAAAATTAATGATTGCTTATAATTATTTTAGTTCAAGACTTAAAAACTATTTAAAATTAAGACTGTTTTGAGCAATAAAGTAATAATTTGTTATAACTGAGAGACATTTAACTATATTATGAAAGGATTGAATCCCTAATGGAAATAATTTAATTACTGGATTTAAAAGAAGATTTAAGCTGCAAAAATATATTCAAGGTTTAAACTACTAAAATAAGAAAAAAATATTAAGTCCTATATACTTTTTAGTTTAACTGTCAACTAAGATTTAAATAAATAAAAGCATCACAACATAAATATGACAAACTTTTCTGAAAAATTTAGTATTTGACCTCGTCCATATTGTTCGGAAAGTAGCTATTTCTTGCGATTATCTAGTACATAATAAGTTATCCTAAGCCTAAGTTATAGTAAGCCTAAGTTATCTGTACGTCTGTCCTCGAATTTATGAAGCGGTTGGACCTGAAATGGATAGAGGCATACATATTGGATTCTTGATTAGTTAGGGAAGCAAAGTTCAAAGTGAGTAAAGTTTATTTTCTCCTAAACTATCGATCCGATTCTAAGTAAATTGGTATAATTATGCTTCATATCACAGCAAAAAGTACAGTCGTCTTTAAAACGTTCGAAAGCCACTACTTTCCCCCTTTTCGAGAGTTTAATGCCCTTATTTCAAGCCCTATTTTCACCGGTTATGTGCGGGCGATTAAATTTATCAATTTATCACATACTAAATAGGTAAAAATAATATTTTCATACTATTATATATATTATTTTAATATATATATTTAATATATATCTTATTTAAATTTTTCAATATATCTACATTATTTCATAAACTATATATTTTATATATATATATATATAATAATATATATATATACTTTTATATAATATAATATATACATATACATATATTTATTTTAAATTTAATATTTGTTTATAAAATTTTCACAGGAGATAACAAATAATATAAATATTTTTTAAAAATAATTTAGTTTAAAAATTATTTGAAAAAGGCATGGTTTGACATACAAAATACACGGTTTGCAATCAATCTAAATTTACAACAAGAATTTTCCCACAACCAGAATTGGCACCTGTAAATGCTCATAAAAAAGTTACAGTTTTATGACGTTTAATATCAGAACAATGTTATAGATATTTAAAAATTAAAAATTAAATAATTTTTAGAAATATTATTTAAAATAATTTGATATATTCTTTATATATATCCATAATTCTTATGATATTATACTGAAATTAATCTATTTTCTCTTAATCCTTATTAATTTATTTTTTAAAAAAATATTGTCAATTTACAAAATAGGTAAAAATACATTTTTCTACATTAACGTCATGTCCTTAACCTACTCTTAATCATTTTCTTATTTTAAATATTTAAATACGTCTCATTAATTATCATATATCACTGAAATAATATTAAATAAATTTCTTTTATATTTCTCTTAAATAATAGATTAGGTACATATGTGATAATTTTAAATTTAATCACAGATTTTTTTTGTTCCTATGAAAATTTTATCACAGGTACTATTAACGAATACTATTAATAAAAGCTTAGGAGTCTATTTCAAGGACTAATAAATATCTAGCGTTTAAGTTACATATCTTTGAAAATTAAGAAGTTTTCTTTTTCTTGTTTGTGTGTAGTTTTTATACAAACTACACGGTTTATCATTCGCTAAAAAAATGGACTCATTCATAAAGTATAATCACTCTCAATATTATAATCTCTTCTGTCCATCCTATCACATAATATGACAAGAATAATTAAATTTGCAAACTAACATCCGGCCAGTAAAGATAAACGAATTATTGAGCTTGTACCAGATAATTCTCAGAAAAAACAGACTATGTTTTACCTGCCACATAGGGTAATTTATAATTCTTGAAAATGAAAAATTATACTGATCTCGTCATGCAACGGGCTATATGATAGTGATTATGTATCATCAGAAAAGAAATCATATCTATATCTGTAAAAAATCCTCATTATATCCTCACTTCCTCATTTCATCATTCTTATATACCGTCAAAATAATAATATATATGTAACACTGAGAAATTAATCCCCATGTTATGAGTGAAAATAGCTCTTATTATTTTTAATTGCCCGGACTAACTGGGCCTTGAGTGAGCCTAAGCAATCCGCAGTCGTGGCCCCATTACAAGGATGCAGTGAAGTTAGTGGTGTTGTGGTGCAACGAGGAAGCAAAAATTGTGACAACTCAACTCTACTGTTAATCATTATTGGCTTGTATTCTAAAGATAAAATAAATACGTTTTTAGCCGCATCTACACTGGTGACCTCGGACTTTGAACTCCTGTATGGTGAGAATATAAAATTACCATGCGATTTTCATCATAATTCAAGCTTTCAACCACAATCTGAATTTATCCACTATTTGAAAAGAACCATAGAAATCTTTAAACCCGTCCCCTTTCATAATCATTCAAGCCAAAAAGCATTTGTTTTCAAGGACTTAAACGCTTGTTTTTGTTCGCACTGATAGTTCTCATCGTAGTTTGCAACAACCATATCATGGACCATATAAAGTTGAAAAGAGAACAGATAAAGCTTTCACTTTAAAAATAAATCAAAAAGAGGTTAACGTTTCTGTAGACAGAATAAAGCCTTATTTTTCTGACAATTCTTCAGAACCTGATGTGGTTCCCAAAATTCCAGCAGGTATCAAAAACAAATCAGTAGCTGTATCACGTACTGCAAAATCAGAAGCTTCTTGGACCAAGCAAGTCATCAGTAAAAAAAGAGTAAAATTTGATTCTCCCAAACTAATGGTTGAACGCTGGCCGATTGGTTAGGGCGCTGATCGTCGGTACCGGAGTGCGTGGGTTGGAATCCCACCATGGCATTGATGTTCGTAGCCGTTAGGAATCGGCTTTAAGCAGTAGGTCCCGGTCTCATTAGCCCTTGTGTGCAAAACAGTAGACCGTAGCGCTCCAAACCAAATCAAACCCAAACTAATGACAAGATCTGGACGACCTGTCTACATTCCATCTCGTTACAAGTGACATTCTTCATCTTTCGAGTAGCTCACTAGGGGGGGGGGGTACTGTGGTGCAACGAGGAAGCAAAAATTGTGACAACTCAACTCTACTGTTATTCATTATCGGCTTGTATTCTAAAGATAAAATAAATACCTTTTTAGTCGCATCTGCAGTGTAACTTTTACTTTATTATGGACTAAGAAAAAACATCATTATCCGACAACGGTAGAGAAATTAATGTTCCCTAAAACACATTTCTATTACAAAGCCCGACCCCTGGTTAGGGTAATGCGACCTACTTTCCATTTACTGTCATAAGGTTTATAAGAAAATTTGATTTATTCATTAAACTTATTCACCTAAGTTGATCGGTAGTTAGTGATATTTTAAGTGAAATGATTTTGATATGTTACATATACAGGGCTTCCTAAAACGACCGCATAAACTCTGCTCAGCTAGATTCCTCGTTGAGAGTACATAAAAACTGTCCAAAGAAGCGTTCCTGTACGATCCGTAGTTTACGACAAAAATACGAAAAACAAAGTATGACGTCACTTCCGGTGCAAGAAAAATACTTCGAACATATCAACAGCAGTATATGCACTGGTATACTCCATAAGAGTTCGTAAGGCATCTCCATTACATCGGCCGTAAATCAGGTACATGTCGCAGTAGTCACGAACGAAATATATGGCCATTATACAAAGGTTACCGGTAGCTGCAAGATGCAGCCTTTTAAATACCAGTTCAATGGTGGCTTAACGTCATTCCATAGCACGCGAGCATGCATGACGCGATATGAGCGGCGAGCATTTTAACCCTCTAAGCGGTTCGCACGTACAATTCCGCTGGTTGTCACGTACAATTTTCGACCTCCAAAAACGTTCTGAAAATGGATGTAGTGTACATTTCTGCCAGTGCTTTCCCCCATGGAGTTTTGAGGTAGGAGGGTCAGGTCGATTGTTTAGAAACTGCACTCCTACTCCCTGAGGCATAGAGACGCTGATAGCTTCTCATGGTTTGTCAATCTCTATTTCGAAGTATTTCGTTTGCGGTAACACATGTATCTCTAATTGTACCACTTAAATATCTTGGATGACTTTCGTAAAAGAATATAAATAATTCTCTTAAAAATATTTTTATTCGTACTTTTAGAATCCATTATTTCTTATGAAATGATCTTCGAGACTTAACGAGCTTTATGTGTATCAAAAATTAACAATCTATAATTTCGATTTATTAATCTATTTATAACCGGAAGTAAAGGGACAATAACGAGGGTGAGTTTAATTACAATCTAGTCGACAAAGGGTGAAGTAAAAAATCATAGAACACTTTGTCACTGATACAATAAAACTTTAGCGTATTTTTTGGAGACATTTCCTTGGTGTGTTCACTCGGAGGGTTTAAATTATAGTCTAGAAAGATATGCAAATAATGTTGTTGATACGCCCAATAAAGTGTTTTTTTCTTGCACCGGCAGTGACGTCATACTTCGTTTTTCTTATTCTTCTCTTAAATTACTGATCGTACAAGAAGCTTCTTTGGGCAGTTTCTTTGTACCCCCAAACGAGGTATCTGGCTGTGCAAAGTTTATGCGGCCGTTTTAGAACACCCTGTATAGCCTCAAAAATATAAAAATCCCTACTGTCTTTTAATTTTGCTCGATAAAATATATATTACTGGAGTGTTTATGTCTGATATTTTCCTGCAATTAGCTGAATGATTTAGATTTCTTTTTGTAGAAAACCTCAGTACGGGTGGAAATTAAATGAGATTTAAATGATAAATATAAGATACAAATTTGAAAAAAAAATATTAAAAAATTCAAAACTTATTCATTTCTTCCTCATAACTGAAGTTTAACTATCATGGTCATTATAAAATAATTAGAATCATCAATATCCATTATAACTTATTTCATTACGTACGCTTTCGTCATTTTGTTGGAAAAATAGTTGTTTCCGGATATTATTTCTAAGATTTTCTTTTATCGTTATGAAAGAGAAAGATTCACCCTTGCAGAAAAACTGAATACGGTAGAAAATCATTACTTCAAAGGAATATGCAGTATGAGATGTATTGGATAGGAAGTTCTTTCACGAAGAAAAGTAATGAAATGAACAAACTCAAATTTCATAGAAAACGAGTTTTGGAAGGGATTCTCGCAGCAGTTTTTTCTCTTTTATATGAATTATGGATTGATGCAGGAATGCAACAAATACGTACATATATGTATGTGTGTGTTCATATTTCTTTAAAATTTCATTTAACTCAGATTCTCAAAATGTTCAAATGCATCCAGAAAAGGAATCGATTTTACAATAGAAGAGATAATTTAAAAATAAGCACAAAATTATTTTTAGTAAAAAAATTAGTATTATGATTATCCCTTTAAAAACGTAATATTATTTCTAAATTTGAAACTATTTTTAATAATATTTAGAATGTTAAATTAATATTTTTACTGTAAGATAGATTTTTGTTGCATTTTAGAACGCATGTATTCCTTGTGGAAAATTTTTAATTATTGCCTTTAAAATGATAGATAGACTGAAAAAATTTATTAAGTACAAAAAAAAAATATATTATATATATTTAATATATATATATATATATATAATATATATATATATATATAATATATATATATATATATATATATATATACATAATATATATGTATATATATATATGTATATATATTGTATATATTATATATATGTATATATATATATATACATACATATATATAGTAATATATAATATAATATATATATATTTACATATATATATATATATATATATATATATATATATATATATATATATATAAATTTTTACGCTTTAATATTTCTTAAAATTTCTCCTCTTTCTCATTTTTATTTCTACAAATTTATTTTCCTAGACACAAAATATCTTAATTAAAAGTGTCTGCAACTTAAAATCTTTCATTTTTATCTTATTTAAAGGAGTGTCCGAAACTTTTTTTAAATTTCTCAAATCTTCCTATGCAATAAATGCAAATTTTCTGCCCACACTCCCTATTTTCCAGCTGTCCCCGGTTCACTTTTCAACGATCTAAGTTCTTTTTTCTTGTTAATCCCTTCCGGTATGATTTAATAATGAAAAACTGTGCATGAAATAACCATTTAATTTTTATTTATAAAACTTGTTTCATTTTACAATTCTTACATATTCTTAATTAAAATCCACTTTTTACATAGTGTTAAATAATATCAGAAACAGTAAAATTAAGAAAATATCAAATCAAAACATTAATAAGGTATACAGATAATAGTCTTCAAGCTAGTGGTACTTTTCAAAACAAAGTGCAAAGGAATTCTTAATTGTTTACACCTCCAAGTAATCTCACTTTTAATTTGATTCTTGTAACACACACGGCATTTCTTAGTAGGTTTTCTTTTATTCTGACTCATTAATTTGGCAATGACTTGTACCAAGAAATTCTAAGTAAACAATATACAAGTGTTACAAGTGTTACAAGTGATACAAGTTTCACAAGTGATACAAGTGTTGCCACATTCAGTACATTAGAAATTTTAAACTAAATTAATTATCATATTTAACATTAACTTTAATCGCATGACGAGTATAGCTCGTCATTATGCGGTATGGACTGAAAAACTAATGACGAGCTAGACTCGTCATTTTACCGGAAGGGGTTAATAACGCTAATTAAGCTGCTTTCTCTGGGAAAGATTTCCTCTCCGTCTCGCTCGGGAAGTAGCTCTATAACACACACATGATTTCATAATCATTGCTTTTCTGCCTTTGGCTGTTAAACTTGTAATTTTAGGAGCTCTTCAATGAAATTTGTTGTACTTAGAATTGTGGGTTCTCTTTATGGAATTGCACGACTGCAACCTGCCATCTTCAGCAGTCTAGCTGTCAAGGCTTCTTTTTTCCCAGCAAGCCAGGGCAAGTAAATATAATATGGGCTTAATTCGGTGTGACCGACTTATTAATTTTCACCGTGTTATTTTTTTATATACATCACATTCACGCTGAAATAGTATGCTTGTACGTATAATAATATGTCCATAAAAAGTAAAAAATAAGATTAGAGTTTGATTGTTGCCTTCTCTAACTTTTGTCATTACAAGCATATATACAGGGCTATTCGTAATTCGATCCGGGGATTTAAAATGCTATGGTTAATTCCCCCCCATTTTCCAAAAGCCGCTGGAAACTAAGTAGTAAATATTTTATTCGGTTTAATGTTTTTGATTTGGATTAGGCGAACTCCTGAAGATGAATACTATTTTTTTTTGTATGACCTCCACGCTCAGCGGATTTGACAGTCCGTGATTTTTCTTCTGAGGCTATGTAAAATCAATTACTTTTGTAGGTGCCAATACCACCTGCTTCAAATGTTTTATTCGTTTTGCATATTAAAAGGTATCTTCTAAGTATTCTGTAGAATAAATGCTCATTATACATTTACTTATTGTCACATAATTATTTATATACAAACATGAATACTTCCTGCTTTAAAAGTTTTAGTTGTTCAGCATATTAAAATGTGTCTATTAAGTATGCTGACTAATAAAGGCCCATTGTAATTTTGCTTATTGTAACATAATTATTTACATAAAAACATAATTACTTTATGCGGTACAATTACAAAACGTGATTAAGTATAAATAAATAAAAAGTAAATATCTGTTAAAGAACAAAAAATGAATGGAAAATTAAGAAGAGTTTAGCATTTTCAAACAATTACAATAATTTAAATAAATTATTCATAAATCCGTTTGTTTGAATGTTTACTAAAGAACTGATAAGGACTGAAACAGGTTTAATTTTAAGCAATGTTTGGACAAAGTTTACCTCTCAAGTTATATGAATCCATATCTGGAAAATTGCAAGTGTTACTACTGCTAATGATTTACTTTAAAATCAATATAAAGTGTACCAAAGTTAACTGCATGGAAACCTTTAACAAATTTTATCGCTCAAGTTACACGAATTCATATCTGGATAATCACATTCCATGTTTCGCTTCGATGACTCTCTTCTTTTACTTACTGACAACTATAAATGTTGCCCGATTTGCTAGAAAGCTAGTGTGATAAACCATCATCTGTCTGACAGAGCTTTGACACCGATAAGGAAGTTTGAAGCTTTCAAAATGAGCATTAATCCGTGGTCCCAGGTGCAAGAAATTAGCGAGCAGTCAAATATTGACAGAGGATTCGTTGTTAACAGTACTGGCAAATAATAGTTTGTTCTCTATAAACTAACTTATAGCCCATTATATGAAGGGGCCAGTAAATTTTTTTAATTTTGAGTTAGATTTGTAAAGTACTGTATGAGGTATGTAAAAAAAAAATAGTTTGGTTTTTGAAGGAGAATTATCTGATATACGCTCAATAATTTGGTTTATCTTTACTGGCCGCATGTTAGTTGCCAACTTTAATTTATCTTGTCATATTACATGATAGGATGAAAAGCAAAGGTTTTAATATTGACAGTGATTATTTGGCGGTATATATGAATGATGCCCAAAATTGAGAGAATCGATTGCAAACCTTGTGGTTATGTATAAAAAACAAAAACAAAAAAACTCATGAACGAAATTCTTAATTTTCAAAGATACGTAACTTAAATGTTAGATATTTATCAGTCCGTGAAATAGACTACAAGATTTTAAGGAAAATAATTTGTTGTTAATAGTGGTGATAAAATCTTCATTGCAACAAAAATAATGGATGATATAATTAAATTTAAAATTATCACATATGTATCTAATCTATTATTTAAGCCAAATATAAAAGAAAATTATTTACGTAATATCTGAGTTCAGTGATAAAACGTATGAAAATAATGCAGACGATATTTAAAGAATTTAAAATAAGAAATGATTAAATGAGTTTGTTAAAGGAAGGACGACATAACACGAGAAAAAAATGTTATTTTTACATATTTATTATGTGATAAATTGATAAGTTTAATCTCTTGCCCTTAACCGGGTTAAAATTTTGCTGGAATTAATGTCATTAAACGTTAGAAAAGGGGGGAAGGGGTGGATTTTGAACGTTTTAAAGACTTGCTTTGAAATTTTGCAAACCCTAACTCATCATCATATGTACCTAATCTATTAGTAATTAAATGTAAAACAGACAGATAATTAATATTAATATTGGGATAAAAGCCTTAAAACAGTATATCTTTTTCATTTAAAATTAAGTGTTATAAACAGGAATATGAGGTAAAAACGGTTTATACGGATATATTTCAACCAGTAGGATGTATAAGTTTATCCACCAACATTCTAGCATAAGATGAGGGAATATTCCTGGGTTCACATTTATAACTGTGGAAAAATTTTCTGTAAATGAAAAAAATATTAAGACACCAATCTGTTCATTTTAAGCTTCTTGGGTCATAGTGAATTATTTGTATTAACTTATGAGTTAAAACTGACTGGTTAAAACTGGTACTGTCCATTACAACAACTATGAATATTTTACCCATATTGGACCACTGTCCTATAAACAGGACATCAAATAAAATTCCATTTAATAATAAAGTTATAAATATTTTCTGAGTGGATTTTATTTTAACACTTTTAAAATAAATTTTCATAGTAAAAACAAAAAAAAAAAGCTGAGAAATCAAATTATATTGTATTGTAAAATTTATTTTCAGCAACCTCTTAAAAATTGTTATTTTTTAATCTTTAATTTTATATTTATTATTATCATTTTTTTAAACATTGTGGAGGTTACTTTTAGTTTAACCCATATTGTACCACACCAACTAAATATTTCTGTAAGTTATTAAAACTTAATCCATATCATTAATATGGTGTAACTAAGTATATAAAACCAAAATTTTGAAAAAATATTTTTAATTTTTTATGTTATTGGCTGTCCTATAAATAGGTCCAATACACTACTAAGGCTTGACAAATATCACTTACATTGCATTAGGCTTATTCATAGATCAAATTCGGGGAAATAGTCAAAACAAAGTCCAACATTTCATTTTAAGTGTACTGTTGTTGGTTTACCCTTGCAGTTATTGAACTGGCAGTAAGAGAGTAAGTTTATCTTGAAATCTCCAGTTTTTTTTAAATAGAATAGACATTTAATTACCTCTTGTTGTGTCCAGGTGTAAGAGCAGGGGTTTGAACTGATTTTTATTGAAAGATAAGAAAATAATATGCACTCTCAATGCAATATCGAATTCATGGAAAAATAATCAGAATTGGACCGTCGTCTTAGTTTTAAGACACCTTTTTTATGCTTACAAAATACACGTGTAAAATATATTTTTCAACAAAAGCTATCAGATACATTACTAGCTCTGTTTTTAAACTAAAAGTAACCTCCACAATGTTTGAAAAAAATTATAAATATAAAATTAAAGATTAAAAATGACAATTTTTAAGAGGTTGCTGAAAATAAATTTTACAATACAATATAATTTGATTTCGTAGTTTTCTTTTGTTTCTATGCTAAAGTGTGTCTATTTTAAAGGTATTAAAATAAAATGCACTCAAAATATTTATAACTTAATTATTAAATGGAATTTTATTTGCTGTCCTGTTTATAGGACAACGGTCCAATATGGGTTAAAAACGGAGCTAATAATGTAGCTGAAAGTTTTTGTTGAAAAATATATTTTTTCATGTGTATTTTGTAAATAAAAGTGCCCTAAAATTAAGACGACGCCAATCCCGAATATTTTTCCATGAATTCGATATTGCATTGATAGCGCACATTCTTTTCTTATCTTTCAACGAAAACCAGTTCAAACACCTGTTCACACACCTGGACACACCAAGGGATAAAGAGATGTCTATTCTATTCAGAAAACTTCAGATATTTTGCAAGATAAACTTACTCGCTTACTGCCAGTTCAATAACTGCAAGAGAAAACCTACAACAATATGCTTAAAATGTAATATTGGACTTTGTTTTGACTGTTTCCCCAAATTTTATCTATGAATCAGCCTAATGCAACGTAAGTGATATTTGTTATGTTTTAGTAGTGTAATGGACCGTTGTCCTATTTAGAGGACAGCAATTACATAAAAAATTAAAAATATTTTTTCAAAAGTTTGGTTTTATATACTTAGTTACACCATATTAATAATATGGATTAAGTTTTAATAACTTACAGAAATATTTAGTTGGTGTGGTACAATACGGGTTACTACATATATGCATACATATATAAACCCAATAGTACTCACTGACTAATTTATTTTACTCGAAATTAGCAAAGCTATAAAGCTGACTGTTTTGGATGTTGAATTTTATAATTTAGAATCGAAATTAGAAAGATTATAATTTTGATCCAAATTCTCTTTCGTCTGAGAATCGTTACAGAAATTAAAAAGAAAACGCTTTGTATTGATTTAATGAATAAAAATCTCTGTAATGAAGAACGAGACCTTTTCTTTTTAGTTTATAAGATTTAAACTTTCCAAAATAATTGCAAAATTATTTTCACATTCTTTTTATTAAATTTAATTTTAAGAATACAAATATTCTTCCATGCATTTTTTCTTTAAATTTCAATCCGTATGTTGCTTTTCAATTTAATACATCTTATTAAATTTCATTCTTTACAGTGAAATAAACCTTTCTTAACTATATCTTTCAACAAGTGACAAAAATTACTTTTGAATGTTGTCATAATTTCAATATAGATTTTATATATATACTCTCTTGCACAAGAATTTTAATTTTAAAAATCGTTGAAGGTTAGGGTAATGCGACCTACTTTCCATTTAAAATCATAAGGTTTATGAGAAAATTTGATTTATTCATTAAACTTTTTCACCTAAGTTGATCGGAAGAGCTGATTTATAGCAGTTCTAGAACTTCAGAACTCAGAAAATGGTTTTTTTTAAATATCTTATTTAATTTTACCGTAATTCCTTCAGTTTTGAAATTTATTAAAAAAAGCAATTTAAAATATAAATTCAAATCTGAAGAAGGTACAAAATATTATTGAAATTATTTAAGCAATTAGGGTATGTTGAAAACTAAATTTAATTTAATTATGTAAGGATGTTACTTAAAAGTAGTAGTTTCAGTGCAAATCTTGAATGATTTTATTTATTTTACCAGTAACTCATTTTGAATACCAAAAACGATTTATTTTTGTTTTTACGATAGCTAAGAGCAATGCATATTGTAAATAATAAATGATAAGTTGGATACTAATATAAAGTAGAAAATTTAGGAAATTACTTTGATACTCTCATACACTCATTTTACACAATGTTTAGTACATGTTTTATAAATACACATTTTTATTTCCCTTATTTTTTATTATTTTTGCATTTAGAAGCCATATTAAATTTTCTAACTGTTGGTTTTACGAAAATTGAGTTATATTTGCTTATAAATCAATTTCTTTTTTCTCAAAATGTCTTGAAAATATTCCCAGGAAATTTCGTCAAACACTTTTATCCTTTTCTAAGAATATTATAAACTAACTTCCATAAATAACTAACTACTAAGAAAATATTTTTATTTAAGGTAATAGTGTTAAAGTAAAAGTTTTAAAGTAAAGAAACTTTGAAGATTGTAATATTTTCTACAAGGAGTGAAGTCATTAACATTTTTAGTTAATAAAATTGGTAAATGTATTATTTATATTACATATACGATGCTATAAGACAAAAATTTAAAATTATTTTTTTTAAATTTTATGGAAATTATATAAATATAAAAATTTCCTTTAATGCACTCTTTATATGAGGTAGTACAAATTGTTAAATAAATTTTTTCTTTGGTCGAAATATCTCTGGAACCTTGTTACTAAAAAACTTTTTTCTGTCACCTTTGAATCTTTTTCACCTCTATTATTATTTTTAAACCTCTTTACTTTAAAAGGGAACATTAATATAAGTTAAAATATTAATTGTACCAATGCTAAATTAAACATATTCCGCAAAACTTTATTCAATTAATCTTCCTTACATACTTGACGGTACTTGACTGTATATTGTGGATAATTTTGTTGCAGTTTTCTTTAAAGGGATACAACATTTGTAATACATGCTACACAGAGCAAAATGTAAGTGACTGTAGAAAGTGAATTTGCCTTACATTGATCAAAATATCTCTGAAACCTTGCAACTGAAAGGCTTTTTTCTGTCACCTTCGAATCTTCTTCAATATTGTTCTCATTTTAAAATCTATTTACTTTAAAGGGAAACATTAAAATCAGATAAAATATTATTTGTACCACTGCTAAAGTAAACATATCCCGCAAAACTTTATTTAGCTAATCTTCCTGACATACCTGTCGGCATACTGTGGATAATTCAGTAGCGGTTTTCTTCAAATGCATACAACATTTGTAATATATGCTACACAGAGCAAAATCTAAGTGACTGTAAAGAGATAATTTGCCTTACATTGATTGAAATATCTCTAGAACCTTGCAACTGAAAGGCTTTTATATGTCACCTTTGAAGCTTCTTCAACTCTTTTCTCACTTTAAAATCTCTTTACTTTAAAATAAAATATTAAAATCAGATAAAATATTATTTGTAACAATACTAAAGTAAACATATCCTGCAAAACTTTATTTAATCTTCCTTATATATTTGACGGTACTTGACTGTTCTTGAATGTACATTGTGGATAATTCAGCTGCAGTTTTCTTCGAAGGGATACAACATTTATAATACATGCTACACAGAACAAAAACAAAGTGACTTTAAAAGTTAATTTGCCTTACATTGATCAAAATATCTCTGGAACCTACCTTGCAACTGAAAGGCTTTTTTCTGTCACCTTCGAATCTTCTTCAATATTGTTCTCATTTTAAAATCTATTTACTTAAAAGGGAAACATTAAAATCAAATAAAATATTATTTGTACCACTGCTAAAGTACACATATCCCGCAAAAGTTTATTTAGCTAATCTTCCTGATATACTTGTCGACATTGTGGATAATTCAGTAGCAGTTTTCTTCAAATGCATACAACATTTGTAATATATGCTACACAGAGCAAAATCTAAGTGACTGTGGAAAATTAATTTGCTTTACATTGATTGAAATATCTCTGGAACCTTGCAAGTGAAAGTCTTTTTTCTGTCACCTTCGAAGATTCTTCAACTCTTTTCTCGTTTTAAAATCTCTTTACTTTAAAATAAAATATGAAAACAGATAAAATATTATTTGCACCACTGCTAAAATAAACACATCCAGCAAAGATTTATTTAATTAATCTTCCTTATATACTTGAATGTACATTGTGGATAATTCAGCTGCAGTTTTCTTCGAAGGGATACAACATTTATAATACATGCTACACAGAACAAAATCTAAGTGACTGTGGAAAATTAATTTGTCTTACTTATTGTGATATCTCTGGAACCTTGCAAGTGAAAGTCTTTTTTCTGTCACCTTCGAAGATTCTTCAACTCTTTTCTCGTTTTAAAATCTCTTTACTTTAAAATAAAACATTAAAATCAGATAAAATATTATTTGTACCACTGCTAAAGTAAATATATCCCGCAAAACTTTATTTAATTAATCTTCCTTATATACTTGAATGTACATTGTGGATAATTCAGCTGCAGTTTTCTTCGAAGGGATACAACATTTATAATACATGCTACACAGAACAAAAACAAAGTGACTTTAAAAGTTAATTTGCCTTACATTGATCAAAATATCTCTGGAACCTACCTTGCAACTGAAAGGCTTTTTTCTGTCAAATTCGAATCTTCTCCAATACTTTTCTTATTTTAAAATCTATTTACTTAAAAGGGAAACATTAAAATCAAATAAAATATTATTTGTACCACTGCTAAAGTACACATATCCCGCAAAAGTTTATTTAGCTAATCTTCCTGATATACTTGTCGACATTGTGGATAATTCAGTAGCAGTTTTCTTCAAATGCATACAACATTTGTAATATATGCTACACAGAGCAAAATCTAAGTGACTGTAAAAAGTTAATTTGCCTTACATTGATTGAAATATCTCTGGAACCTTGCAACTAAAAGGCTTTTTTTGTTACCTTCAAAGCTGCTTCAACTCTTTTCTCATTTTAAAATTTCTTTATTTTAAAAGAAAATATGAAAACAGATAAAATATTATTTGCACCACTGCTAAAATAAACACATCCAGCAAAGATTTATTTAATTAATCTTCCTTATATACTTGAATGTACATTGTGGATAATTCAGCTGCAGTTTTCTTCAAAGGGATACAACATTTATAATACATGCTACACAGATCAAAACCAAAGTGACTATAAAGAGATAATTTTCCTTACATTGATTGAAATATCTCTAGAACCTTGCAACTGAAAGGCTTTTATATGTCACCTTCGAAGCTGCTTCAACTCTTTTCTCATTTTAAAATTTCTTTATTTTAAAAGAAAATATGAAATCAGATAAAATATTATTTTTACCAATGCTAAAGTAAACATATCCTGCAAAACTTTATTTAATTAATCTACATTATACTTCACGGTACATTGTGGGTAATTCAGTTGCAGTTTTCTTCAAATGTATACAATATTTGTAATATATGCTACACAGAGCAAAATCTAAGATACTGTAGAAAGTTAATTTGCCTTACATTGATTGAAATATCTCTGGAACCTTGCAACTGAAAGGCTTCTTTTGTTACCTTCGAAGCTGCTTCAACTCTTTTCTCATTTTAAAATCTCTTTACTTTAAACGAAAATATAAAATCAGATAAAATATTATTTGCACCGCTGCTACAGTAAACGCATCCAGCAAAGTTTTGTTTAATTAATTTTCCTTATATATTTCGCAGTACATTGTGGATAATTCAGTTGCAGTTTTCTTCATAGGGATACACGATTTGCAATACATACTACACAGAGCAAAATCTAAGTGACTGTGGAAAATTAATTTGCTTTACATTGATTGAAATATCTCTGGAACCTTGCAAGTGAAAGTCTTTTTTCTGTCACCTTCGAAGATTCTTCAACTCTTTTCTCGTTTTAAAATCTCTTTACTTTAAAATAAAATATTAAAATCAGATAAAATATTATTTGTAACAATACTAAAGTAAACATATCCTGCAAAACTTTATTTAATTAATATTGCTTATATACTTGATGGTACATTGTGGATAATTCTGTTGCAGTTTTCTTCGAAGCGATATGACATTTATAATACATGCTACACAAAGCAAAATCAAAGTGACTGTAAAAAGTTAATTTTCCTTACATTGATTGAAATATCTCTGGAACCTTTCAACTGGAAGTCTTTTTTGTTACCTTCGAAGCTGCTTCAACTCTTTTCTCATTTTAAAATCTATTTAATTTAAAAGGAAACATGAAAATAAGATAAAACATTATTTATACCAATGCTAAAGTGAACATATCCTGCAAAACATTATTTAATTAATATTCCTTATATACTTGACGGTACATTGGGGAAAATTCAGTTGCAGGTTTCTACAAAGGCATACAACATTTGTAATATATATTACACAGAGGAGAAATCTAAGTGACTGTGGAAATTTAATTTGCCTTACTTATTGTGATATATCTGGAGCCTTGCAACTGAAAGGCTTATTTTGTTACCTTTGAAGCTGCTTCAACTCTTTTCTCATTTTAAAATCTCTTTACTTTAAAAGAAAATATAAAATCAGATAAAATATTATTTGCACCACTGCTAAAGTAAACACACCCAGCAAAGTTTTATTTAATTAATCTTCCTTATATACTTGACTGTACATTGTGAATAGTTCAGTTGCAGTTTTCTTCAAAAGCATACAACATTTGTAGTATATGCTACACAGAGCAAAATCTAAGTGACTGTCGAAAGTTAATTTGCTTTACACTCATTGTTATAGGAAGGACATACTTCACACATACTCCAAGGGGCAATTAATTAAGTACTCGATTAAAATAGGAAACTCCTACACAGTGATTATGAGTGAAATATTTGAATACACAATGTATATTTTTGAAATACATTATTTAGCTTTTCATATAGGATATAGGATATATGATGAAATGCGAATAATCACTAGAGTTTTCAAAGACATTGACTATTAAAACTTTTAAGTAATTATTATTTATTTCACAATTTTATATAATATTTAAATTAAGATAGTGAGTTCTTTATTATAATATTGATTATTAAATAACGAGGTTCAAAAGTAAGCATAAACTATCACAGATAAAATATAATTAATTAAAATAATATTTTCAAAAATCTGTAGCGTTTATATACGACAGTTGAAATCGTTTTTCCACAAAATTGCGTAAGAACTTGTTTTTTTAAAATGTTTTTTGGATAAAATCCAAAAACTGTCTGAAAAAGTAATTTATACTACGAAGAAGCATTCCAATATTTTTAGAACCAAACAATGAAAGTTTCTTTTCTACAAATGACACACATTAGAAAGCTTTGTTTTCAAACGTAAATAAAAGAGTAGACTTTCACCCTGTTGTCTTAGAAGGAAATGAAAATATATTTACTGTGTTATTGCATTTTGAAATAAAGTGTATCCGATAAAGTAAAAGAAATTAAAATTTAGCTAGGATATAAGGAAATATTTTTCTACTAAATATAAACCCTGACATATGAGTATAAATAAAAATAATTATTTATATATAAATTATTATATATGTAAGTAAAATAAATAAATAAATTAATATGTATATATAAATGACATGAACAAGTGGTTAAGGCAAGGAAGACACATTTCATTTCATATATAAAAACTTTTTATTGTAATCTTTCTGTCCATAGCTATGCCATTTAGATATCCTTTGTTCTGATAATTTGCGACGACAAGAGTGGAGAATATTATCACAACGAGTTCCGGCCCAGAACTGTCTTTTTTGGCGTTGCTACCTATGCAAAATTCCTGTGTCTACTTCCGAGTCAGCTTTTTTACTCTGTATATTTAAACTCGAAGATGTGTCTTTCTCCTATTGCAATATCGTTAATGAATTCTAACTATTTTTAATTATAACTCGTTTAATCTTAACCGCCATTTCTAAACCTGACATCTCTCTCTCTCTCAATATATATATATATATATATATATATATATATATGTATATATATACATATATATATATATATATATACCTAATATATATATATATATATATATATATATATATATATATATATATCTATATCTATATCTATATATATATCTATATATATATCTATGTATATATATATATATATATATACATATATATACATATATATATATATATACATACATACATACATATATATATATATATATATATATATATATATATATTTATATATAATATATATATATATATATATATATATATATATATATATATATATATATATATATATATATATATATATATATATATATATATATACATATATATACATATATATATATATATATATATATATATATATACATATATATATATATATATATATATATATATATATATATATATATATATATATATATATATATATATATATATATATATATATATATATATATATATATATATATATATATATATATATATATATATATATATATATATATATATATATATATATATATATATATATATATATATATTTAGTATATATATATTTATTTATATATCATATATTTTATATATATATATATATATATATGATATATATATTATGTAAGGAAATTCTCAGGGTTTTCAAAACTTAAATCAAGGGTAAAAATTCCCGCGTCTTTTTACATTCCCCTTTTTAAACCCCTAACCTAAATTGACCACTGGGGCTACAGGTTACGCCCTCAGAGAAGGGGCCTGGCCAATTATAAACCTACATGGCCCTAGCGGACAATTTAGGAAATTTCCAAATAAAAAGGAGATACACGCTAGCGGAGACAGATTTTCCTAGAGATATTTTCCCACAGATGTTGACCCAGGTGTTAATGGTCTTGTAAATAGAACTTTATACTAGCTGACCCTTCAGTTTGTCCCTATGATGAAGTGGGAACCCGTCCTTCAAAGTTGTCTTAATAAAGGTCTATAGCTGAAACGGTATCATTTTTATGGCCATGACTGCAACACCCCATCGAGAAGTCAGTCTCATTACATATATATATATATATATATATATATATATATATATATATATATATATATATATATATATATATATATATATATATAGAGAGAGAGAGAGAGAGAGAGAGAGAGACGTAATATACAAAACGGGATATAATAAATAAAAAAGTTTACTAAATTAAAGTATAGCATACTCAAAGATTATTTAATAATAAAATATTATAGAAAAAGGTTTTGTAAAAAAAAACTTTTGGCTTCTAAATGAACTCATTTAAACAACTGTCAAAACTTCTAGGAAATTTCTAATGTTTTTGTTTTATTTTTGATTATTTCTTGATCTATTTATTAAACAATATACACAGTTTTCCTTTTATCCTGGAGGATGATATGAGTGGGAGTATTATTTGACTTCCATGAATTATTTAGATTTTAAAATATTTATTATCGTTGTAGGTGGGTTGAAATGAGCGTTTCGATTCTGAACCTAACCAAACTGGATTTGAGAATGTAATTTTGTTTCTACTTCAGAAGGGAAGCACGTCGTTTCGTTTTTTATTATTAAAGGGTTTGTTTTGATGGGTTCACGAAACGAACTAATGGGTAGAAGGTGTGTTGTATGATTAACACCAGCAGAAGAACTTTTACGATGGAAGTGGTGAAATTTTTAGAATTATAAACGATTTTACCCCATTATAATTTTGCTCAATTGTCATACAATGTTTGCCGAATAATATTGTAAAATTCTTTAAAACTATGGAGGATAATATAGAATAAAAGATTTGAAATATTATCTTTGCGTTAATCTTTGGAATTAATCTTTGGAACGTATCTTTTCTATATATCAATACACTTCCTCTACAGCCTGTTGAAAATTCCAACTATAAACTTCTGTGATAGGTATGTCGTTTAGTCAATGAAGTCAGAATAAAGAAGGATTTACTAGATATTAGCGAGGAGATTTAAAAGCTTGAAATTGGTAAAACTTCGTATGGCAGCAACCTATTTTTGCATTGCAAAAAACAGTTGAATGCGTTTTAAAGACCTCGGGAATGTTGTTTTAGCTGAATTAAAAAACATGTCTACATAAAAAATTGGTTTCGATTTGTATTAACCCCTTCCCTGTTTTGCCCGTACGCCGTACGGGCACAGCTTTCGGGCTTTTACTGATTTGCCCGTACGGCGTACGGGCAATCTGATTTCTATTTCGCTTGCACTGTTTCGGCCGTATTTTTTCCAATTTTAGTAAAAAATTATTCGTATAGATGGCCAGTAAATGATAGTTTGTATTTTATTGTGTTTCCTAATCTGATTGGTTCAAAAGGGCTGGTGTTTTCAGAAGTATCAGAAGACGAATTGTTATCTTTCAGTGTATAGCTTTCTGGTTATGTTTTACTAACCGCCTGATAATGTTATTGATGTAAGAGTTGAATAACATATTTTTACTTTTAAATAATGGATAATTCAGCGCGTATGGAGCTCATTTCTTGTGATTCTAACTGTGACTCGGAATCAGAAATTAAATTATCTGTAAATGATAGTAGCGAAAATTTACTAGATGACCTGGATAGTAGTGACTCTGGTAGTAGTACAGATGTAATCAGTCAAGCAAGACAATTTTTTGAAATTAATTGTGATAATCCTTCGGATCCGCCTCCTAGATTTGCTTTCACTGGAATTCCAAAAATTAACTTGGATATCGATGAGACTAAAGGTAAACTTCAGTTTTATGATGCTTTCATAGAAAGAAAAAAAGTTGTAATAAATGCTTAAAAATATTAGAAATGTTAATTTTAATAACATATCTTTACTTAAAAATGTAAAATTAACAAAAAAAAATGCAATAAAAGATGTGACATTTTTTTCTGACCGAATATTGGAAAAAAATGAAACTGTTAAAGGGTTAAAATAATTTCTATTAAGAAAAAATTTTCGATTGAAAACAACATGTTTAGGATAATAATCAATAATTGTAAACCGTTATACTTTTGACTGCAAGTAGTGACTAACCTCTTATCTATTTTCATTTCTATCTCTTCCTGCTTTAATTACCGTGGTATTTAAAGGTCTGAAAGTAAAGTTTAGGGAAAAAAGCTGTATGCGTATTATTAAATGAAAACAAGTATGCACAAAAATCTCACGTAATATTACTTTAAATAAGTAGTGCATAAAATAACATATTACGTAATATTACTCCAAAAGCAGGTGACGAATTGAACAGCGTATTTTAAAATTTACGTAAAAGGAATAAATGATGTTTTAGAAAGTTTTTTTTTTGCTTCAGGCATATGATTTGAAATACACTATCATTAATTTAAAGAACCATTTAAAGTACAGCTAAAATCACAAAACAATGCTAAAATTCAATTAGCTGGGAGATCATCAACCATCACATTCACAACCAAACATGGTACCTTTATATATTTCCCTCTGATGTCATTTATAGATAGAAAGAAAGATTTAAACCTATGATAAATTTCAGTGTACATTCAAATAATAGGACAAACTGTGGGAGAGAGACTATTTTGGCCAAAATATAAGATTTCTCATACTCGGTTCACAAAGTACATTAAAAACTAAGTCGACTACGTTGGTATATTATGTTTGTTGAAAGCATATTGTGATTGAGGCGATTTAGATCAGTTATATAATTGATTCATTCATACAAGAAGTAAAATGCTCGGGATCTAAATCTGACCTCATCACATCTTTGTAAAAAGACAGAGGACCATAAAATTATATTCTACGGTTATTGTTGTCTTGTACGGTGGTCTCGGACGGGGTTCTGATCCCAGTCCCAGATTAGAATCCCGTCTCCGTACTTGACATTAAATAAGAATGTACCTTTGTGGAGTTATTTATGAGTCCCTAAGGGACAGTGCCCAATTAGAAGGAGTAAGGTTTTCCACGTTGGCGGTCTCAAGGCGGGTATTAAGAAGACCAATTAGATTCTTACAGCTATCCCGATTGGACGATACGAAGGTAGTCTAGACGAGGAGAGGAGTCCGACAGAAGAGGTTCGGAAGTCGAATAGACTAGACACGTCCGACGGAAGGCGTTCGGAAGTCCGAGGGAACGTGTTCGGTAGTCCAGACGATGAGAGTAGTCCGACGGAAAGAGTTCGAGAGTCCAGCCAAGTCAGACAGGAAGTGTTCCTGCATCAAATAGTACCGCCGCACACCATAAAAACTCAAGAGGAAGCCCCTGACCAGACCAACGGAAGATACATAGATACCCATAAACCAGCAGTGTTCGGGGCACACCATTTTCACTCCCCAAAGGTACCCTCTTTTACATACATTTTTAAATTGAGATTAGGTCCTCTCTCTTATATTTACATAATTACTTAAGTACTAAAA
>CM063501.1:70714466-70731966 GCA_032207245.1 Pardosa pseudoannulata
CTAGAACTTGCAGGTATAGAAGGAATATATAAGGTATTCAGGAGGCATACCAAAACTGTAAGTAACGTTGAAAACCTTGTTATTACAAATAACAAAATTTATTTTTAAGGGGGAAATACTTAAAATGTTGTAAAATTTATAATATATATTTTATAGCTAATTTTTGGTTTGTTTCGAACACATCTTGTATATGACATATGTGTAAACATAATGTTTCATTTTTTTCAGTCCATTGCAATTTACTTATGTTTGAAATTTATTTCTGTTACGTTGCAATTTACTTATGCTACTTATGTTTGAAAAACCTGCAGACATGCTTAATTTGATATTTTTACTAACCATCTGTAATTATTTAGCCGTACACGATTACTTGAACCTTAATATTATGATTTACGTGTCTTACATTTGTTGCATGTGGTCTAATTACCTCTTACTTAGTAAATGAACAACTACACTTCTGTAAGCCAAAACATTATTCCCCTATTGCTCATAACGTATCTTTAAAAATATTAGGATATATTGCCATTACACTATTCTAAAAAATAATTAATATTTCTTTTAAATATAAACCTTTTTAAATAATTCTATAACTACAAAATGATTGAATTTTATTTAACACCCGACCTTATTTTTATACATGAAATGGTTTGAACTTTAAAATAATGAAGAAAAGAACAGTTTGTATATTAAAATTTTTGTCTGAAATTCCTTCAAATATTGATATTAAATGAGTTTCAAAGTGTTTTGAAACTTGAATATCAACATAATATATAAATATTTCGTACAAATTCTAATGATTTTTATTTTGAAAATTCAAGTTAAGCTATTTTTTTCAGAAAATGAATACATTAGCAGAAAATGCAATACTTGTGAAATATTTATTGTAACAGGAAATTAACTAATCAAGCACACATACAGCGTACAAATGCTGTAATAAATGCACATTTTAGATAGTGTTCTATGAATTTAGCATTCATATTTTCTATGATTGATGATGTCATTGATCTTGTGGGTTATATATAAGATACTTTGATGGAATTTTAAACGTGGACAGAAAGTAAATATTGAATATAAGTGATAAAGAGAAGGAGACGAATTTTTATGAAAGAAAGCTAATATCAAAACTTCCTAAAATCTGAAAATCGTGCCAAGAAATTTTATCTATATCTGTAGACTATTATTGACTGTCTATCAAACAAAAGTATATTAGTTTCAGAATAATGAAATAGAGTGATCAATCTTTACGAACATAGTCTTTGACAACAGATCACGGACAACGTTTTCGTCTTTCCTTAAAAAATATATTCAGAATTAAATGCCTGTAAACTTGCAGCAGAACTGAAATCTATGGAATCATCAGCATACGTAATTGCAGTGTAAAATAGATGTACGTAAAAGGCTTTCATATCGAATGTCGATGATGTTTAGTTAAATGGTTCTTACGTTGATTCTTGTTGATGGCCCATCATTGAAATCTACAGCAATTTGAGGAAGGTTTGCCCTCTTGGCACATGATTCTCCTCAGTCATCAATGGTCCCGTTCTTTCACGATCTTTTTCCGGTAGTATCGATGTTTTACCAGATTCCCGATATTCACTTTACACTCGTGTAATAGTCCTACGAGGAAATCCAAATTTCATCGCTACCTAGGAGATGCTAGGTCCCATCTTCTCGTGCACAGAATATAACACCACTTTTAGGCTCATTAAATCTAGATAATTTGCCTTTCTAGCAGTAACCGATATTTATGTAGGCGTTGTCGACCTCAGGGCCTCATTCTGATTAATTTGTTATGTATTTATTTACATATGATACCTATACCAGTTTTGTTTTGGCTCTTTAGTGTATAGAATTACAAATATGATTTTATACATATATGTGATCTATTATAGAATTTTAGGGCATATTTTCCAATTCATGTTTGTTGAGATACAAAGGGTTATAGTAATGTCAATTTAGCAGTCTATACTTAAGATCATTAATTCAGAAATGCACACCATTTTAACTAGATTAAATTCCGCCACTTTACTAACTAAAGATTTTATTTCTCTTTTAAACGAAATAAACAATGGTAAACTAATTACATACATAGAATCAAACAATACATGTTCGACTGAATCACGTACGCAGTTTCATATAGTTAAGATTATATCAATGTTATTGAAAAGACTAGAAAACATACTGGAGATATTCATTTCACGTTTGAAGCTTCTAGACATGAAAGGAACTCTATATATTTGTTGACAGAGTATTCTCATTTGGGGAATTCCTTTAGTGTCTGCTTACTGGGAGATGTTTAATGAAGTTTGTATGAAGCTTCAGGATTGCTTGTTTAAGCTATATATTACATGATCTGCATGCAAGTGATTATACCACGAAATATATTATTTGGAAAACGAACTTCATAATATCTTTTCTCTATGCATAAATATTTTTTGGTAATTTTATACTATATAAATATAGTATAAGGGTAATTTAATACAAAATGTGCATGCCCAAGTGTACGAAATGTGGTATGATTTACTGTTGGGTTATGGTTAATTATATGCAAAACTAGGTAATTTTAAATTGAAAGAGAGAGCTTAAATTCCGCATCTGAGCGGTTATTGATATCAGCAGCAAGATATGAACCTCAAATCCTCAGTATATAAAGAAAATCTCTTGCTTGTTTGTCCCCTTTCAGCGGAGATAAAAGTGGGTGCCATTAGAGCCTTCTTTTTAACAGAAAAGATTGCTTCCCTGCGTATTCAAACCAGGGAGATTTCCCAAACTGAAAGAAAATTTGTTGTTTCTCATTTTTATAACCACGACATGTGATCTCAATCTGGATACTGATATCTGGGTACGGAAACCCAGTTACACATCGAGTGCAATAAAAAGGTTTTTCAAAACTACAGCCACCTCCATGGTATTTATGGCAACTCGAATTCCTCGTTCGAAAAGATTACATCCACTCTCAAGATAAATAGAATTTTCCCTTTTTCTCTTATTTATAATCCAAATATGCTTGCACTCCACATGAAATGCAAACATGGTTACATACAGTGTGCATATAAAAGACAACAACAACAAAAACCCCACATAAATCCCTGTCGACTCCGTGATGTCCTGAGGCTAATATTGTTAGAAAAGATTACATCCGCTATCAAGATAGATAGAATTTTGTTGGTTTATTATATTGGCTTATTTATACCCAAATATGATCACCCTCAGCATAGAATGAAAATACAGTTGCACACAGAGTGCATGAAAACGACATCAAAAATTATTCCAAACCGTTGCTGATTCAGTAGAATTTATGGTACTTCGAAATCTAATGTGGTTGAAGAAGATTACATCCACAGTCTAGCTGGATAGTAATTTAACTTGTTTCACTTATTTGTGATCCAAATATGATCTCACCTTGCATGTAATTCAAACATATTTACCTACAGAACAGCATACAATTCATAAAAGGAGATAGTGCAACTGGATTGCCGGGGCCGAGCAGTCTAATCCAGAGATTTCTAAGAGTAAGGAGAAAAATGACAACGAGCAGAAAATAAAGCAGCTAAAACATGAGAAAAGGGGATAGGGTGGTAGATTCGGGAGTTCATAACACAAGATCTAGAGACTATAAAGCTTAGAGGCATACTTGACAACAAAAAGAAAACAGCTATAAAACGTTGCTGACTTGAAGGAATTTTTATGATACCTAAAAGTATAATTTGGTTAGAGAAGATTACATTCTCTATTTAGTGAAAACAAAACTTCATTCATGGCAGAGACAACCTGACAACAACAAAAGGTTTAAAAGATCTCAGATTTTATTTATCCACAGAATATTTTGTACGCATCCCAAAGAATACACACAATGTTTACAGATCAATAATTAATACAAAACAATTACCGGTAAATGTATAACGGTAATATAGTAGAAATGCAAAGATTTCGTTTTTTATATAACAACAATGTTCTTACAGATATATATATACTATACATTGATTCTTTCTTGAAAATTTTACTTAAATTAGGTTTCATTATAGTTAATATAACAGAAAATGTTTTAACAAGACTAGTTATCAATCGTCACATATCCTCAAATAAAAATTCTAAGTAAAATTTAATAATTACATACATGAAATGCATCTTTAGGCAATAATTATTACAGTAGTGCTCTGATTATCTGGATCAATAAAAAAAGACCAACTTAAAAAAATGGCTATGACAATGTCCTTTTGGGTAACTTCCTTCCAAGATTTAACTAGACTTAGGACTGTCAGTTATAGTATATGTTTTAGCATGTTAAACATATAACATGTTTGGAACTTAATTTTGTAACTTTTTATTTTCTACAATATTCATAGAAAGACAAGGATGGACTCAAAAATACCGCACGATGAACCGGAGAAATTCGATGTACGAGAGAGTAATTCGCAGTAGGTAGGGAGTGGAGAGGAGGGCGAATAAATAACTCGAGCAAAGACTATGTAACAGGATCAAGATAGATTAGTCTCCAGGGTATAAGAAAGTCTTGTGTTCCAATTCTATACTTTCTAGTTGTGTTGTGCTAACATAAAAAGTTATTAAAATATCTGTTAGGAATAAAAATGGACGGATCCTTTTATCTTGCAAAATGACCATGAACAGTGCTGAAGCTAAAAACGGAATTTCGTGGAAAACAGATTGGAGAAGGTGGGTAAAAACGCATAGTCCTTGATCTACCATGTTAACTGGGCAATCCAGTTAATTACCATCCGGTAATTGGTATTCTACTGTAATTCAGTTTTAACAATAATCATAAGCAGTATTAAAAAGAACAGTACTTCTTTTAAAAAATAAGTTTTATATCAGATAAATGTGTTTTATATTGTTGCAAAATTCCCGCTTAAAGTTCATTGATTGAATAGACTTTGGCTAAGACAAAAACAGTAACAATTTATTAACACGCCAAATGAATCACAATTACAACGAATGGCGATAAAATTTGGCAGCCATTTGGCGAACCTTTTCAGAGCAATACGGAGAGCATTAACACAGTTCTACTTTCGCCAGATCTGAGCGTGAACTGACTTTTTATGAGAACTCACTACCCCTTTATATAGTTTTCAGGTTTCTGGAAATTTCCTCAAGCTTCTAGTAAAATCCAGAGAAAGAGGGGTTGGCAACAAATGTCACCAATTTGCCAAAAATGAGTCTCCCAAAACTTCGCCAAGGAGCCAATATCTCGCTAATTTAGCGAGATACCATAGAAACTACATGTTTACAGCATTCTTAACAATATATAATTATGTAATTTTGTATAAGTAAGTACGCAACTAATAATTTTACGAACTGCACAAAGTGGGTTAACCAATTTTGACGCCAAATGGATAACAAAGAGGGTGAGAAATTGATCCAAAGCACTGAATTTCCTTGAGTATAATACAGGAAAACTAGGGTGTGGACTTTCAGTACCAAAATTCTGGAAGCATAAATTACTCCGTCAAGTATTTTAATCTCCAGAAAGTTTTAAAAACTATCCAAAACTAACAACTTCAAATAATTTCTCTACAGAAAAAAAAGGATTTTAAAATCAAAAATCATATTTTACATATTTGTCTGATATACATATGCAAGTTTAAACTCTCTTTTGATTTAAGTAAAAAGTTTCAATAGTCTTCACATTTAAGAAGTCCAAGTAAAACTTTGCATCTCAGCAAGAATTTAAAAGGAAATGTTTATTTATAACTACAGCAAAGATTTATCTAAAATAAAAACAGATAAGTAATATATAGCCAAAGAATTGAAAGGAAAATCGATTTAGAAAATAAGAGAAGGAAGATCATATTGAAAAAAATCCTATTTATTTGAGACTGCAATAGCAGACGCCGAATTTCAAGTTTTAAATTTAGACAGTATTTGGTGGAGTTTGGATATAGTTTTCTCCATTCTTTTATCATTGAAATACGAATGTTTTGCAATCTAGAGAAGAAATTGCTATGCAAAACTTATCAGATGGAATGTAGGAAAATACGTACAATTCCTTTAGTAATTAGCATTCCAAAGGGTATATACAGAATTAAATCAAAAATCGTATTAATAAAATAGTATCAGTCAATTTGATTTTCTAGTATTTATGAAAAGACTTGTTCATTTGTATTTAAATGATATTTAATATTTAACTGTTTGAGTCCCAAGCAGAGCTATCACGCTGTTCAGTTTTATGTCGAGCATATTCCGAGTGTTGTAGGCCACTGATGGTGTATAATCGACTATCAAAGTCACGCCTGCTAAGAATTATTAAGGCAAGTACATTACACAGCTCCTCTTTTTATATAAATAATACTATTTACAATAGGCACATAATATAATAATAATGCAATATTGAAGCATATATGTTTGGCATATAAAATAAAAGAAGTGCTATCGCGGCATTTGGGATTTATCTACATAAAATAAAACAGGAGCTATAGCTCTGATTGAGTCTGTTCATAACCATGTAGATAAAGTGCGGTTGCGCTGTTCGGTATTTTTCGACAGTGTTTTTTCAAAACCTCCTGGAACTCAAACGGTTAATAAAGATGTTAATAATATAAAAATCATTTTTCCTTTTATAAAGTAAAAGGAAATATTGTACATTATGATATATTTCAGTGAAATTATTCCTTTTTAACAGGATTGTCTAAAGCTTGAACGTTTTAAGTTTTACGTTATTATGTATGTACTAGGACACTTTTATTTCGAAACTTTAAATATCCATTTGACTATACCTGAACTAGTTAACTTTTCACCTCTGCACGTACGAATGTATATCGCATAAATGATAAGCCGAAGAAGTTCAAATTCAAAAAGTTATGATAATATGTAGTTAATCTTCTCCTCTTTAGATTGCAATCTGAACTCTAATATAAAAAATCTCTATAATAATAAATTTTAAATTATAACGTATCTTAATGCCATGTTGGCATACCTAAAAAACGAAATGCTGAAATTTATACATCTTGCTGTGTTTCTTCTGAATGGAATCTGAACACTATATAAAAAATTTCGATTTTTCGTGCAATAACATATGTTAAATTGAATATTTGTATTGTGGGGGCATAACTCAAAAACGATAAACGCAAACTGGTGAAATTTGGTATTTAGGAGTATTATAATATCTAGTTATGCTTCCATATTTTTGGTTGCATTCTGGTATCTATATGGAAAAATATTTTAATATAATGTGTATTCAGGCTCTGAAGCACAATTATAAGCATAATTATAATCATAATTATAAGCATACAAAGTCTGAACGTTGTATTTAAGACTATGATGACACCTAGTTATGTCCCTCTTGTTTACATTGCAATCACAACTCTTCATAACAAAAATAACCTATATAATAATAGCCTAAGTTATCTGTTCGTCTATTCTCGAATTTATGAAGCGGTTGGACCTGGAATGGATAGAGGCAGCCATATTGAATTCTTGATCAGTTAGGGTTAGCAAAATTCAAAGGGAGTAAAGTTTATCTTCTCTTACACTATCCATCCGATTCTAAAATAAATTTGTATAAATATGTTTCACATCACAGCGAAAATTACTGTCGTCGTTAAAAAGTTCGAAATCCCCCTTCCCTCTTTTCGAGCGTTTAATGACGTTATTTCAAGCTTTATTTTCCCCGGTTAAGAGCAGACGATTCAATTTATCAATTTATCACATAACAAATAGGTAAAAATAACATTTTTTTTCTAGCATTATGACGTCATTCCTTTAACCATTTCTTATTTTAAATTATTTAAATATCGTCTGCATTGTTTTCATACGTTTTATCACTGAATGACGTAAATAATTTTCTTTTATATTTGGCTTAAATAATAGATTAGGTATATATGTGATAATTTTAAATTTAATCATCGATTATTTTTTGTTGCAAGATAATTCTCAGCCAAAAAACAAACTATTTTTTTACCTGCCTCATAAGGTACTTTACAATTCTGGAAAATTAAAAATTCTATTGATCCAGTCATATAACGGGCTATATGCTAGTTATATAATTATTATACAATATTGAAGCATATATGCTTGGAATATAAAATAGAAGAAGTGCTATAGCGCCGTTTAAGATTTATCTACATAAAATAAAACAAGCGCTATAAAGCTGAATGAGTCTGCTCATACACATATAGATAAAATGCGGTTGCGCAGTTCGAGATTCTTCGACAGTTTTTCCAATAACCCCTGGGACTCAGACGGTTAATAATGATGTTAATAATATAAAAGTCATTTTTCTTTTTATAAAGTAAAAGGAAATATTGTACATCACGTTAAATTTCAATGAAAATATTCATTTTTATCAGGATTGTCTAAAGTTTGAATACTTTTATAATTATGTCTTTATGTATGTGCTAGGACACTTTAATTTTGAACCTTTAAATATTCATTTTGACTATACCTGAACTAGTTAAGACTGATTTACTTTTCACCTCTGTACGTACGAATGTATATCGCATAAATGATAAGCCGAAGAAGTTCAAATTCTTGTACTTAAAGTTATGATAATATGTAGTTAATCTTCTCCTCTTTAGATTGCAATCTGAACTCTAATATAAAAAATCTCTATAATAATAAAAATAAATTATAACGTATCTTAATGCCATGTTGGCATACCTAAAAAACGAAATGCTGAAATTTATACATCTTGCTGTGTTTTTTCTGATTGGAATCTGAACACTATAAAAAACATTTTGATATATCGTGCAATAACATATGTTAAATTGAATATTTTTATTGTGTGGGCATAACTCAAAAACGATAAACGCAAACTGGTGAAATTTGGTATTTAGGAGTATTATAATATCTAGTTATGCTTCCATATTTTTGGTTGCGTTCCAGTATCTATATGGAAAAATATTTTAATATAATGTGTATTTAGGCTCTGAAGCACAATTATAGAACTGTTAGCCATACAAGGTCTGAACATTGTATTTAAGTCTACGATGACACCCAGTTATGATCCTCTTGCGTACATTGCAATCACACATCTTTATAACAAAAATCCCCTATATAATAATAGCCTAAGTTATCTGTTCATATGATCTGTTCTCGAATTTATGAAGCAGTTGGACCTGGAATGGATAGAGTTAGCCATATAGGATTCTTGATAAGTTAGGGTTAGCAACCTTCGAAATCTACCCCTTCCCGCCTTTTCTAGCGTTTAATGGCTATTATTACAAGTTCTATTTTCACCGGTTAAGTGCAGGCGATTAAATTTTATCAATTTGTCACATAATAAATAGGTAAAAATAACATTTTGTCTAGCATTATGACGTCTTTCCTTTAACCATCTCATTTAATCATTTCTTATTTTAAATTACTTCAATATCGTCTGCTCCTTAATCCTTTTCTTACCTTTTTCAACTCCTCTTCTTATCCCACTCTCCTGTTTCTAATCATGGATCTTGTTGGTGCTTCAACCACATTTGGCGAAATTGGCGTGCTTGCAGCTTGCGTGCGTGGCGTGCTTGCAGCGTGGCGTTTGAAATCTGGCGAGGGGATCGTAACTCAACAAATTGATACATAAACCAAAACAACATTTTGAGGAAAAATTTTACAAAAATTGAATATTTAAAATCTAATTGAATTAACAAAGAAAACACAAAGGAAACACATAACATTCATACTAAATAGACTGAAACATTCACTTAATCACAAATTAAATAAACTGAGTGTGATTTTCATCACAAATTTGTGATTTAGTGTAAATTTTAAAATTAATTTAAACAAACAAAAGAAAACTGTGGAGGTTGAAGAGGAGTTGTAAATTTGAAAATTTTTTTTCAAATCTCTTATTATGCGTTTTACCGCTGAATTTAGATATGACATAAATAATTTTCTTTTATATTTGGCTTAAATAATACATTAGGGACAAATGTGATAGTTTTAAATTTAATCATTGATTATTTTTTGTTGATGATTTGGATTAGGAAAATTTTATCATCGATATTAACAACAAATTATATCTACCAAAAGGGTGTAGTGGAAATGATAGTGTCATTCCATTACTTCCATTAATTACTGACAAAAAAATGGGAAGAACTTAAAGATAGTTTCGACGTAGCTAAGAAAACTTTGAACTATCTTTTTATATGAATTCAACGTGGTTCTAAACTGCATTTACCGTATCGGAAGACTTTAGAGGGCTATGAAAATAAACAAATTATTAAGCTTTACCAGATAATTCTCAGCCAAAAAAAACCATGATTATACCACCCTCTTAAGTACTTTACAATTCTGGAAAATTAAAAATTTTACTCATCCCATCATATGACGGGCTATACGCTAGTTTAATATAAAAGTGTGGGCATAGCGCAACAATCATTAGTTGTATAATGCGTCAGTTTTACATTTAAGACTATTTTATTATATAGTGGAGCAACTCTCCTTTTGGTAGCGATTTGCAATCTATATCCCAAAAAATTTCAATTTAACATTTTTTATTATTCTGAGGTATAACCAAAAACAATATTAGCCATAAAAGGAGGAAATTATGTATTTAAGAACTAATATAACATCTAGCTGTTCTCTTTCTCTTTTGATAGCAATATTAGCAATATTAACATATTGTGTGAGTGTACATTACGCAGAGGAATTGTACTTGGAAAGGGCTTTTTGTGTGTAAGTTTAGTTATTCAGTTAAATCCCAATAGATCAAAAATTATTTAATTTTTTAACAAACTTTTCGTATTTTATTTTGAAATATATAAACAAAAATATAAATAGAAATACGAAAAGAACCATAAGATTTTTGTAAAAAAATATATATTTTTAGTGGATAAATTTATTATAGCATCGTAAATATGGAAAATCAAATAGAAATAGTAGTATATAGTTTTAAATTTTTCCCGTTCTCTAGTTCCGCATCGACTGGTGATTCATTTTTATTTGTCTGAATGTTTCTAGAATCTATGTAGTAGATAAGAACATTCGGCTTCGTTTTCCTGTATATACCATTATTTTTGTGCTGTTACACTAACCCGTATTAGTACGTGACTTGCCCTCAAGTATCAATCGTTAGAAAACATACTAGTACGTTTCCCGCATGCAATGTGTTAACTCTATATAACAAAAAAATTTAATATAATGCTTATTAAAGTTTTGGGGACTTTTTCTTTTTTGGAGCTAATTTCAGAGAAAGATTAAAATACACTTAATATAACGACGATATATTTAAAAATTTCAATAATATGTACTTGGACTTTTCTGATCTGTAGTATACGAGACATATTGTTACGAATTTCGCAAGTTGGCATATATTTTTGCCGTATACTGTGTATTATAATGGGTAAATCATGTATTTGGCGAGATATTGGCTCATAGGCGATGTTTTTGGCGACTAAATTTTGGCCAAAGTTTGGCGATTTATCGCCAAATTTGGTGACTTTCTTGGCGACCGTTTGTACCTAGTACTTTCTAGAATATTCCAGTTTCTCCCGAGGATATAAATACCGGGGGCCGATCCAGTACTAGAGGGCTCGGCCCAGGAAGTACTGTTGCCAATCCTTCCAGAGAGATCGAGGTTCAGTTAGCTGAGAAATTTGTAGAGGTAAAGACCTAAGTTGTTTGACGCTAAGAGTTTTAGTGAACTATCGCCTGTGTTAGCCAGTTCTCGAGGTGTTGGCTGCTGTATTCGTGTTTTCCCTGCATTAAAAATAAAGGGCTGTTATTTTTGCTGTCTTAATTCAAAGTTTACTCAATCCACGAACGCTACGCTTCATAAATTGGTAACAATATATAAAATAAGTATAGGTGTATTACCCACATGTACAGTAATATAATGTTTCCTTTTTACACTCATATTCCGTGTTCTGAATTAAATTTGTTAAAACTTATGTTCTTCCTTTTAAAACACATATTTTGTGTACATTCTTTAGATGTTTGATATAAATATTAGGAAATATAAGGAAAAAAACTTAAGGAGAAATTTTCATGATTTAATAGTACGAAATGTGTTTCAGCAACTTTTGTCCTGCAATTTTTTATGTATATAGTAAAAGTGTCAGGTTTTCTATAAAATTGTTTTATGTCTAATCAATGTTTAAAAAGCGAAAAAAATCTAAAGTGGAAGTCAACAAGATTATCTATTTGAAAAATATAAGCAGATTTAAATCTCAATTTAAAACACAAATTTACATTAAAATACCTTTATTGTATAATGATACCTTTTAGTGTTTAAAACAATATTTCTTTACAAAATATTCATGTATAAATACAGTGTTACAGAATCTATGTGGATATGCGTAAAGTAATATGAACTAAATGAATTAGGTTTCGCTGATATTATCGCTTAGCTGTAATTAAAAGTTCTCTTCTCCCTAATTCAGAGCTTATCATAGATTATCTGGATAAACTTGCAGGACCAGTGAAACATATTCTCTAAAACAAGATACATACCAGTATGCAGTGGAACTATAATTAGAAACCGCATTATCATAACATGATAAGGGATTAAAGTTGGAAGCCAGCTTACGATGCATTCCATTTCAGATTAAATCTGGAAAAAATATATGCTTCAGTGGTACCTAATGTTAAAATTAGTTTTTATTCTTAGATATTTAAAAACAAGTATTTATTTTTTTATTAAAAGCTTATATTTAATTACTTAACACATTGTTTGCGGTACACGTACTAGTACGTTTTCTGACGATTGATACTTAAGAGCGGGAAACGTACTAGTACATTTTCATACGATTAATATTTGAGCGCGGGTAACGTACTAGTAAGGGTTAGTGTAATCACATTGTTTGTGGGTACAAAAATAACGGTATATACAGGAAAATGAAGCCGAATGTTCTCGTGTACTATATAGATTCTGGAAAAATTTAGACAAAACTAGTTTTTATATCAGAAAAACAGAAGTTTTTATTACTTATTTGGTTAAAAGTGTTTGCACGTAAGCAGTAGTGGATTGAATTTAAGTTATCCTTTTTTAAAAAAGGTTTCAGTAGTATACGGGATGAATTTAAATATTTTTTTAAATGAAATTTGTGACATTTTTTTATTAGAGTCTCTATATGTCCATGAAAGGATCATCCTGAATGTTTTCGGAAATACGTTTTAACTTGTCCAAGCATTCCTTCATAAAGGAAGATTTACTTACATATTTATGATTCTTGAAAAAGTAAGTACGCATTAAAATGTATTTTAAGTATTTTATTGATTCTTCATATATCAATTGAAATGTTACATTTTGTTTTCTTAAAATCTGCCAAAAATTAAGAAAATACCAGGGGAAATTGTTTTTACCAACTTTGAGCAGTACTCATCTTCCAAATTCTTTTTTTCCCATGCACAGTTCAAAATGTAATTGATGTATTCTTTTTATACCATTACAATATTTGGAATTCCACCCATCCTACGCAAACTGATCATCCAAAATCATCATGTGCTCTTCCTGTTTTAGTCACACTTTCCGATGTTCTTTATATGCATCGTTTTCGATGCTTTAAAACTGTTTATAAACTCAGCTGCCAGTTATTAACTTAAATTTCGAAAAGAAGAACCAGCATACACATTTATGACAACATTTAAATTTTTTTTATGACTGGATAAGTTTATAATTTTTAAACTACTTGTTAATACAAGGTTACAATAAAAGAATCATGACTGGAAAATTCTTATCAATATCAAACAGCTTGTAAAAACAGAATTACAATAAAAGAATCATTCATTTTAAAAACGTAATATTGCCGCTTTTAAGGTACGTTTTCAAAGTCTTTGTTGTCGAGTGGTCATATCATCAGACTGCGGTTCGGGAGGTTCCCAAATCGAGCCTTCCAGGGATCTGAAGCTCATTTAATTTAATTTTGTTTTCCTTATATCTAGAAAGAACTAGAATATTATTTACATTACTGGAATGTTTTTCCAGAATATTCTACAATAACAAAAAAGAGCTAATAGCTCAGTTTGATTTAATTCTTTGTTTGTGATCCTTCTGTTGTATGTTAAATAAATAGTTTTGCAATCCGTTATTTGTGTGCCTCGTCTGTTTCCCTAACATCAACTTGATAATATATTCATAAGTAGTAGACTTGAAAAAATTAATGATTCATGAAAATATTCAATAGTGATATAGTATTCTGGGCCTTCTACAACTTTACTATGTGGATCAAAGGAGGCATAAGATTCAAATTCAGTCTGTGTTAATCATTGTGTATTGTGATTGGTCATTTAATAAGTTTTTTGGAAGTGGGGACTTCTTCATTGAATCCTTCATCAGCTTTATCGATACCTGAACAACGGACTCTCTGAATTGGACATGCTGGTAAGGTGACCTTTGGTTTTCCGTGTTTCTCACTTGAATTCACTTGATTTAAACCTCGTGATTTATTCCTTTTGGAAGCAGAGTAAGGATTTTGTATATATAACTTCACCAAAAGTATTAGAAGAACAAACGAAAGGGATATTGACTAAAGTGATGACCATTGACAGGATGATTTTAAAATGTGGTGAACTAGTTCAACTACTACCCGGACTTGTGCCGTCGGAGTTGGAGGGCGTACAGAGAACTTTAGAGGAGTGTATGGAAAACTTGATTGAATCTTTTATAAAACGTTTGTAATTTAAATACTATGTGTCTTTATTTTTCATTAATGGATTTCTTGCTGCATCTTACTTTATAAATCCTCAGGATTAATGGGTTGGATCTATTGCACCATCCTCTCTCACGTGATCAGTATTGCAGTTCTTTTAATTTAAAAGTACACTGTTTTTATCCTTTCGAACTTCCCTAGCATAGAATTTGAAGGATTACATCCTTTAGGGTAAATTGCACTATGTTAGTGAAATTAAACAAAATATTACTGCTCCTTACTTGAAGATTATTAATTTTTAAAAATATATGAATTACGAATAATTCTTACATCTCATAGTGGGGCAGTCGAACGATGGCCGAATGATAGATTGCTGCTCTTCGGTACAGGAGCTCATGGTTTAGAATTCCGCTGGTGACATGGATGTTCGTAGGCATTCGGAATTGCTTTTAAGCAATAGGTCCCGGTCTCTTTGGTCATCGTGTAGCAAAAGAGTAGACCGTAACGCACCAAACCTAACAGCGGGGCAATTCATTTTCATTTCCACTTAGAGTCCAGGCATTTTTTACTTTGGCTAATCTGATAGGAAAGACTTTATCTGGAGTATTGTCATCAGTGTGCGAGATTAAGAACTTTTTAAACCATTCTCGAATGATAGTATCAATTTCATTATTAAATTATATAATTAAGTTCTTTTTAAATTATTTAGAATATGAAGGTAGTTAGAGTTTATTAACTGCGCTGAATGAAATTATGAAACATAAGCTATAATTATTTAAAAGTTTTCGCCTACCGACTAAGAATTTACATTACATTTTAATCTTAAATTTAGGTGTAAAATATAAAATAAAGCATTTCTAGTTTTTGTATTATGCAATACAAACTTTAAAACCGCCATTTAAATAAAGGTATCCCATTGTTTCTTCTTATACCCCCAACATCAAAAACCTAAAATTGTTCTGTCAACATAGAAGATCATGGCTTCAGTTGAATGAGATGCATGAATAGATGCATTCTGATAAAATACTTTCTGTCAAGGGACCAAACAAAAAGGTTCCATTTTTATACAGACATTTAGGAATGTCTAGAAAATAATGAGGTACGTCAAAAGAGAGAGAGAATGTGGGAAAATGCATATCTCTTTGAATATTGTAATGTTTGTGAGTGTATGGTAAATTAATATTTTTCTACGGGTTCCACATATATAAAGATAATTTATATCTTCACCAGAAGAAGTGAATGCATTAGATTTTGCTTTATTTGTCCTAATAACACATTGTATTCAGGACACTTACTAGTACGTTTTCTGACGATTGATACTTGATCGCGGGTCACGTACTAGTACGGGTTAGTGTAACAACATGGTTTGTTTGTGGGTACAAAAATAACGTATATACAGGAAAACGAAGCCGAATGTTCTAGTCTTTCATTTTTTTATAATATAAAAATGTTTATATATAACATAATTCGAAAAAATTAAAACTATATACTACTATTTCTATTTGATTTTTCATATTTACGATACTATTATAAATTTATCCACTAAAAACATTTTTTGTTTACAAAAATCTTATGGTTGTTATTTATATATTTCTCTTTATATATTTGTTTATATAATTCAATATAAATACGAAAAAATAGTTAAAAAATTAAATAATTTTCGATCTATTGAGATTTAACTGAATAACTATGCACAAAACACCCACTCCCGGTACAATTCCTCTGCGAAATGTACCCATGCATACAATGTGTTAATGAAATTTTTAAACTCATCAAACTTTCATTTTAGTTTTAATAAAAAATAAATAAATAAAATATATTATTCCCCAAGTACTTATATCAACTTTCTGTATTTTCTTATACAAATTGACATCAAGCATTGTAAGATAATACTTGAGACTACCTAAAAATGCATAATGCAATTTGGATGAAATGAAAAAATAAATTTATTTTAAAATCTAACTTAATTTCTTGAGCAATAACTTTTTAATGACTTGAAGAATATATTCATCTTACAGAAAAGAAAACTTGTAAACAATAAGGCCACTTGATCTGAGACTATAAAAGTATGAAACTTATACAACAAAAATCCAGATTTATATATATATATATATATATATATATATATATATACATATATTCAAGGATATTTAAAAAAAAAAAGAAAATGAATGATAAACATGACAAAAAGTAAGCCTTTATTATAAGTCAGGGTTAAAATTTATTTTAATATTAACTTCAATTTCTCTAGCAATAACTTTTTAAATGACTCGTAGAATGTATTCATCTAATAAAAAAGAATACTTGTAGGAAATAAAGCCACTTGATTTAACGTTATTTATAAAAAAGGAAAATTAACGACAGACATGAATAAAATTAAGCCTTTTTTCCAAGGCAATGTTGTTTGGTACATTTGTCACCAGTTAGGTTTTTAAGGATTCCTAAAAGGTATATAATGTTTTATCCACAAATACATGATATAAATAAAGTTTTTACTTCCTTTATCTTTTTTAACTCAAAAATCAGCATGTTTACTCAGAAAATCGTAGGATAAATTGTTGGTCTGAATGTACTTCCACTGGGATACGGAAGGGTTGAGCATATGAATATGGAATTTAAAGGTTGGGGGATATAAGAAATAAGGAGCTAAAACACACCCTCCTCAGGATAATTAAAATTCAATGGAGAGTTTGAAAACCTGAAACCTGGAAAAACCTGCTTTTACTATCGTACCCTTGATATTGAAATGAGCATGACCTCTGAAACAGATGCTGACCACATAAAATTTTCCAATTTGAATTACAGGGAAATTATAGATTTTAGTGATTAGTGTCAGCCCTTTATTAACACAGGTAATTTGTTGCCCGAACAAAGTGTGAATTGGTGAGTTTCAATCTAGAAAGGAAATGTGTGTGGGCTATTTGTGACCAAAAGATGTACCTTTTTTTTAACTGATTTTATTGGAT
>CM063501.1:70736966-70739466 GCA_032207245.1 Pardosa pseudoannulata
GACAAGAACCTCATATTTTTTCAAAGCGTCAATTTGGAGTTGACTCCAAAATTGTAATGGTTTGGGCTGCATTTGCTGAATGTCGAATCACTCCAATTGTTTTGATGCATAAGAAAATGAATTCAATTGTGTATCGAGATATGTTGGGAGATAATTTATTACCCATTGTTCCTCTTATAATTTCAGGAGTCTGGACATTTCAGCAGGACAACATTTCCGCTCATATTTCATAATCAACTATATCTTGGCTGAAAGCTAACCAGATGAAATGCCTTCAATGGCCAGGTAGTAGCTCCAATCTGAATGTAGTAGAAATTGTCTTTGAGGAATTTTAGTTTGAAATGTTTACAAAAATGTTTGACAATTCAAATCAAAGTTAGATTTGATGAATGTTATTATAAACTGCTGGAACAATACTGCTGCAAATACATTGTGTGGTTTGATAGATTCAAAGAAAAGAGACAAGTCACATTTAGAAAAAAGATGCCTCACATCGATTACTGAGGAAATACATGTATCGACTTTATAAGTATTTGCAACTTTCTTTGTACAGAAAACTCCTTAGGTCTATTAACCATTTGTTAATGTAGTTATAAATGAATTTACTTTTTCCTTTACATCCTCGTAGCATATACATGTATGAAATTTTATAAATGGCTGACCTTTTGTTTTTTAATTATATACTATTATCAAGCAGCTTTATAGTTTTTTCTACCACTTTATTTCATGATAAAAACAAACTACTTTTGCAATATTTGTTAAGAGGCTAAGTAATTTATGTGTTCCGAAATTGAAGAGAGAAATACTTCACAATTTATGCATGGCCTAAAAGAAACTACCGATAAGCCGGATTATGGATGAGTCTCCAATTTAAGTATTATTTTAATAGTATGGTTTATATATTTGCTATAAAACCATACATACTATTGGTTATGAAAATTGGAATATTGGATAATGAAACTGGAATTTTACTAATTAAATCCGATTTAAAAAAATTGCGAATATTCATACCAGTAGCAGTTGCTGAACCTGAAGACTTAAATACGGAAATGCACCCCTTTTCATCACCCGGGTCTAATTTAAGGATCTAGATTAAAGGTCACAAAAGTTACGGTGAAACATAAAGTTCGAAATGTACATACATACATTTAAACAAGAATGTGGTAAAAGCTATTGATAACATGAAAACATATACAATTATATTAAGATTAAAAGTTGAGTGCAAATTATTAGGAACTATTTTTCGCATCACCGCAACACAGCAACTACATCCGTCTCATGATAGGTAAGGCTTAGCGGCCGAAGTAGAATTAAGACTATTTTCATTCTATTTTTGGCACCAAAACTTACTAATCTTCAAACTGAAAGGAATATTTGATTGAGGCTATCAAGCAATGTCTACTAATAATTTGAAATACATTTTGTAATTTTATCACATTTACTTCATTTCCTAATTTTAATACGAGGTGCATCTAGAAAGTAAGTTTCCCTATTTAAAAGAAAAAAAAAGAACTCACACTTTCACGTTCCTATTTAATGGCAAAAAGTACATAAGTGTTTCAGCTATTTTTCAACATAGTCACTACCAGAATTGAGACACTTGTCGTATTATGGGATCAACTTTTGTATACCTCTGTCGTAGAACTCTGCCGCTTGTGAATGGAACTAGCTCTCTTGTCCCAGAACACCATGCACATCCCTTACCGTATCGACACCGTCTGTTTGAATTTGGTCCTGACGGAAGATCCACTATGATAACAATGCATTGAGTGCTTCTTGGTTTCCGGGGGAAAGTGCGAAATCCAAGTCTCATTGCCCATGACGAACCTGTCGAGAAACTCGTCGCCGTCATCGTGATACGTGTAGCAGAAATGTCAGTGCTGCTTCTAAGCTTTGAATTTTGTGTCCGGTTGTCAATTTTGCCTAGTATTACTGACAGAGCAGACGATGAATTTCAATTGGCCCAATACTTTGTGCATTCAAAGTCACCGACCGAACATTGCAGATGGCGGGAGAAGGAATTAGAGTCCTCATTTCCTCATTTCTGACCACTACTACTCCTCTACTGGCATGAATCGACACTTGTCCAGCTGGCATATGATTAATACGTCATAGATCTGTTACGCACACGCAATTGTCACGGCTAATTACGTTTACTTTAAAGGGGAAAATACCGAGAAACTTTCTATCTGCATGCGCTTCGTATTATATATTTACTTACAAAAAAATCCTTATCTTGTCATTCAACCATATAGTTATTGATAATTTTGGTAGTAAATGAAATGAGCTATTGAAAATTATTCCTTTGACATATCGATATGCTATTCCTAGTTGTATCTCTAGATTTTAATTTTCTTATTCACTTTGCAAGCAGTTATATACGTAAACTAACAGACTAATACATGTTTATTTCAATTTTCGTAAAAATATTCTAATTCTGGTACTTAAAGAACTAAACGCAAAAAAATTATCAATTATCTAATTCTATTGCGGTCGTCTA
>CM063501.1:70744466-70764466 GCA_032207245.1 Pardosa pseudoannulata
CAGTCATTTCGAAAGTACCCTGTCTCCTTATCTAAAGAATTTTTTTAGTAATGACAGCATTTATAGAAATACAGTATTGACCAATAGTATCTCATGTAGAGGCTCCTTTTCCAGGTATTGCTGAAACCAATCTGGTTGAAGAAAAATCATTACGACAATTAGAGATGAAATATAACTAATTAAAGTATTTTTTCTTCTTGACCCTTTGACAGTTTCATTTTTTTGGAGAATTTGGTAAAAAAATGTCACATTTTTTATTGTATTTTTTGTTCATTTTACATTTTTAACTAAAGATATGTTATTAAATTTAACGTTTCTAATATTTTTAAGCATTTATTTCAATTTTTTTCTTTCTATGAAAGCATCATAGAACTGAAGTTTACCTTTAGTCTTAATGATATCCAAGTTAATTTTTGGAATTCCAGTAAAAGTAAATCTAGGAGGAGGATACGAATGATTATCACAACTAATTTCAAAAAATTGTCTTGCTTGACTGATTTCATCTGTACTGCAATCAGAGTCACTACTGTCCAGGTCATCTAGTAAACTTTTGCTATTATCATTTACAGATAACTCAGTTTCTGATTCCGTGTCACAGTTCGAATCACAAGAAATTAGCTCCATACTAGGCGGTTAGTAAAATATAACCAGAAAGCTATACACTGAAAGATAACAATTCGTCTTCTAATACAAAACATGCGAAAAAACCAGCGCTTTTGAACCAATCAGAGTAGAAAATACAATAAACTGCAAACTATCATTTACTGGACACGAATAATTTGTTACTAAAATTGGAAAAAATACGGTCGAAACATTGCAAGTGAAATAGAAATCAGATTGCTCGTACGCTGTATGGGCAAATCAGTAAAAGGCCGAAAGCTGTGCCCGTACGGCGTACGGGCAAAACAGCGAAGGGAAGGGGTTAAAATATATGACATCATCACTATTCGTTTCGTGCAAATGTAACCCTTTTCTCTATACTCTTTTTTCAATTATGCAAATTAAAGGTTTATCGTGACCATAGGAATCACCGGTATGTAAAATAAAAACAATTTATTTCAAGTTTTATAACAAATAACCTTTTTCTTCATCAAAATATTTATATCCTTGTATTTGGCTACTCAGTCCGAGTCTGGTCTCAATTAATTTGGGTTACTACAGTTCTCTGCATATTTTTACGTAATTCCTGTAATAAAAGTTATTTTTATAACTAGCATTATTATGTGAAATAATGAAAAACATTAGGACGAATGCAGAAAAATCTTGATTAACTAATGCTTATTTTATTTTAATACACATTGTTTTTCAAAGAAAGCTAAAATGCTGAACACTAAAAGTTTATATGTAAGACTAGAAAAATAATGTGATAATGATTAACACATAAAATATGTGTTAAAATAATGTCATCAATTGAATCTTATAAGGATGTTCAAGCATGCCAAACTTATTAAGGATATTTAATTACATGTTTAGAACTTTTCACTCTTCTTCCATAAAACGTTTTAGTACCTTATCTACTCTTTTCATTCTCATCTCTTCCTAGAGTTTCCTATAATTCTATTACGTGCATTCGAGGCAGATATTTATTATGTTATTAAGGCATTAATTCACTTATGAAGATAATATATATAAAACTCTTTAATAACAGAAGATAACAAAACAGGAAGCTTGTCGTTTCAAAATTAATTATAGGTCTAGAAATACCTGCAGAATGTACAGATGCACACGCTCACAAATACACACACTCACACACACACACATGTATATATAAATTATATCTATACGTATACATATATGTATGCATACTATATATCTATATGTATACATATATGTATGCATACACACACATATACACACACACATATATATATATATATATATATATATATATATATAATATATATATATATACATATATCTACATATATACACATATGTATACACACACATATATATATGTATATATATATATATATATATATATATATATATATATATATATATATATATATATATACATATACATATACATACATATACATACATATACATACATACATACATATATATATATATATTTATATATACATATATATGCATATATATATATATATATATATATATATATATATATATATATATATATATATATATACACATATATGTATACACATATGTATACACACATATATATACGCACATATATATACATATATATAAAAGTGTATATATATATACATATATATATATATATATATATATATATATATATATATATATATATATATATATATATATATATATATATATATATATATATATATATATATATATATATATATATATATATATATATATATATATATATGTATATACATAGAGATATAAATATATACATATATACATATATATATATATATGCATATATATATATACATATCTATATATATATACATATATATACATATAAATACATATATATATACATATATATATATATATATATATATATATATATATATATATATATATATATATATATATATATATATATATATATATATATATATATATATATATATATAATTTTGATTTGAAAGCAGAAAACGCAGCTCACTCTTTTAATGTCGACACATGAATCTTTAATAACTCACTTTAAATGAACTTAACGAGTAACGATTGAGTGAGATCTTCTTAAAAAAGGGTTTCAGCAAGAACCCTGGCTAAGTGGGTTCCTCTGTTGGAATGTGGACGATAGACACGAGCTGCCATATTTGATGGTTGGCTGTTAAACTGTGCAATATACATGAATAAAGAAATTATCAAGAAATAATATGATTCGTCATATGGCTGCAAAGACTGCCAACAGCCGACAGGATTCAGAAACCGTCGTGGTAAACTAATTTTTTCAAGAAGAATTTTAATGCGATTACTAGTAACATTTAATGAGTGAAAGATGCTACTGAACACGAAATGCAACCAATGGATAATTCATAAATTTCGAAACTCTAACTCAATGAAAAAAAAGCAACTAATTTAAGAAAAGTGAATGAAACAATTTTCTTTCCATTTTCATCGGCGAACATCTTTTCATTTTGTCTTTTTTAAACAACATAAAGTAGAACATGAATACTAAAGATAATTTGTGCATAGCATATCGACTTCACAAATCTCCAAGCTCAATAATTTTCCGAATGTGACAAAAGGACTTTAAATAGCCTGTCAATTTTTTTCTTGTATTTGATAAATGTAGTCAAGATTTGGAATAGATGAAAACAAATTCGCATCAATTTTTAACCGGAAACGTCTTACGATTTTACTATGATCAGAACCTAATGAATAAACCTTATGAAGAAGTTAAAAAATATCTAATAACAATTTAGGATATTACCAAGTAGGAAATAATAAAAAAAATTCATGTGCTGACATTTAGTGAAGTCCATGATTTAGTTCCATTTTTTACAGAAAAGATGTCTACGATTACAGCTACAAGAAAAAACTATGATACAATATTTAAATTTGTCACTCTCGATATAATTGTAACGTTTCAAAGTTATGAATGAAATAAAAATGAAGTCGGAGTGGATATCCACGCTACGCCAATAACATTAGCTTATTAGAAAGATGAGGGAAAAATTGTTTAGGTATTGATTACAGAAAATATAATGAAATTACGCATAAAGATTCCCTCCTGTTCCACTTATTGAAATTGTAATTGATAATTTGACAAATGTAAAAAATATTTCGAACCCTAGACATGACTTCCGGATATTGGCATATTAAAATTAACGAACACGATTCAGAAAATTGGCTTTTACATCAAAATCAGGCTTATACTAATGGCTTCGCTTAACTTTTGGTTGGCTCAACAGTCCAGCTATTTTTCAACTTGTAATAAGAGAAATACTCCAAAAATATAGATTTTTTTTACATTAAATTATTTCTATGACATCATATTTGTTCAAATTCTTTTGAAGAACACTTAGAACATTTAAAAACACTATTCGAAATTTACCGCAGAGATTACATGAAACTAAAAAGATCAAAATGTCAATTTGCGCAACAAACAATAAAATTTCTAGGATATGAAATAACACATGGGTATTAAACACCAAACAATGCAAATATAGAGATTATTAAGAAATTATTGATCATAACTAATGTAAAAGTATTCCAAAGATACCTTGGATCAATTAACGTATACTAAAAGATTATAAAAGATAATGCAAAATCAAGCGTACATTCAAACAAACTGTTAAAAAGTTGAGTTGGAGTTTGTCAACAGAATCTAAATTCTTTTGAAGCATATATATATATAAAACACACACACATGTATATATATATATATATATATATATATATATATATATATATATATATACGCATATATTATCAATCGTGCAATGTTTTATTATTTATCTTGTCGTAAAAGAAAGTAGATAATATTATATTTTTCTAAAAACACAGATCTAACTTTTAATTTGGTTTAATTATTACTCAAGATTTACAATTCTGATATCACAATTTAATACTTTCACTTTTCTTACCGATAGCTTTGTTTAGATTATATAGTACATAATATACTACTTTTTTATTACCCATGAATATTGTATTACGAATATTTTTCTCAAATGTATGACTATACAAAGCATATTTGCGAAGAAACACATCTTATAGATTTTGAAATTTTATTAATGTAATTATAATTTAAAATACAGCCATTTTTAAAATTTTAATATTTTAATGCTCTTTTTAAATTTTCGAAAAATATTTTTTAAAGAATTTTTGCTTCATGATTTGTCGAAATATTATTTGCAAAATTTTTTAAATAAGCTATTTTTCTTATCAATTACTGATAACTTATATAAATGAATGAAAAGTCATTACATGTCACTTGAATTGAATACGAGAATAATCAATTTTATGTTTCCGTACATTAAGGATTTTAACTTTAATCCTTGTAGAGATTGTGGCATCGCTAGTAAGTAAAAATAAAATGGTGGTATCTACTATATTAACTATGGTAGTAGCTATATCATAGATACACGGGATACAAAACTTTGTAGAACTTAAATTAAAAAGGCAAAGGTGGGATTTTTAAAAAGAATGTTTCAATCTTAGATCACTCTTTAGAACTTTCTGAGTAACATATATTAAATGCTATTTTTTTCTTTCTTCTGACATTCAGAGTATGCGGTTTTCTAGAAATATATTTTCTCAAATTCGAGACCGTTCATTTTTTACTGTCGGAGGAATACTGAGTCAGCCTTTTTTTTCTCTTTCATGCCGGCCTCTCTGCTTCTATTCATTGCTCTTGGTATTTTCTTGCGTGTCTGTTTTTAAAAGGTATAAAATGAAAAAAAAAATCTGCTGTCGACAAAAGAGCCTAGAGAATTTTTGATACACATTAGGTGATTCTTTAAATGTATAAGCTAAGTTTAATCTTTCAATTTGTAATCAAATTAATATTTTATTTCAATAATCGAGAACTAATAAAAATATAGGGTCTGGCAGGTTACGCTAGGTAGTGGGGTAAAATGGGTATTTTTATTATTTACTTAAAAAAACACATCAAAACTATTAAGAATAATGTTTTAGCTTTGTAATATATTTTTAGACATTTATTGGCAACATTTATTTTCCTTAAAAAGGTTTATAGTTTGCATCCGTCAACATAGATAACCCCTGGTCTTTTTGCTTCTTTTCGGGAAAAACGAATTTCGAGATTATTCTATCAATGATCACTTTCAGAATGCTCAAGCTGTATTTTTGGGATTTCACAAAAGTTACTCTTTACATTTAGCTAATATATTATACACATTATAACATTTTGATTGCATTAGCTCATACGCAGTGGAACATTTTTAGTAAACCTGCTAATTTTTCATCCAATATTTATTATATTTTAATTTCGATTGCAGGGTATTGTGGACAATGTCGTTAGACATGCGTCCTGAACATAGCATTATTTTTTATTGAGAACTCTGCAAATTATAAGCAAAACACTTTTAGAAATTTGGGAAGGATTTTATAAAAACCTTAATTTCTCCACGAATATACGGGCTATCATCATAACAATTAACACAGATTATTACAAGTAGCATCCTAATCTTGTACTAAATTTTCAAAGCTTTTCTTACATTACTTTTTACAGGGTTATCCAAAACATATTCGTTTTTCTTGAATTTGTTGATGGTCTCCTATGGGGTTTCGGGAAAAATTCTTTGTTGATATATATGGTGTCTACCATCCCATTTACACACCTGAGGTTTCCGGATAATTCCTTGTATATTTATCTAGGTATTCAATAAAATGTCTAAAATAGAAAGTGACCGGTAATCATTGGCAATATAGTGTATATGTGTATTAGTATATACTTATATACTTGTGTAAAAGTATCTATTTATATGCATGTTTATTGATTAAATTTTTATTTTTGTGGTGATAGAACGTATACTCTTGTAGAAATTAAGTTTTTACATACAATAAATTTCACCAAGCATTTTCCATATAATTTATAGATTTCTCAATATAAAAGAATTCTATTTTCAGGAAGCATGTTAAACAACATTGTGTATAACACCCTTCATTGATAAATAAAAAGATAATATATTTTGTGTATATAAAAATAATATATAAGACATGACCAGGTTTGCCAAACAGGTTTAAAAATGCGTAAATGTAATCAAAATAAAAATTTTACAATTTTTATAGATAAATGAATAAGGCAATTCTTGTGAAATTTGTAAATAAGTAAGTGCATAACTCTATAACTAATCGTCGGTAAAATAAGCTCAGAATCCATTGTTCTCATAAGGAAACAATAAGATCAGAGGGTGTAAATAGTATTTTGTAAAAATACAAATTAACCATTTAGTATATTTTGTAATTTTACAAAATAGAAAACGTATACATAATACAATGTTATATTTTAATAACTCCTTTTGCTGAATATTTAAGCCATGGTTTTGGAACTTACACAAATGTTGCTGCATACTTTTAGCTACGAAACTGTGAATTTTCTATTTCAATGGAATTACAGCATGTACATTGTACATTGAAGTAAACCTGTTCATTTTCCTTTCAATATTTAATATTTAAAATTCTAATTGCTAGGTATTGAATACAAAGTCGTTTGTCCCGCTTCTTGGAAATAGCATTCATTCCTGTTGACAACCCTGTAAATTATAAGAAAAGCACTTGAGAATTTGAGATTATCTGTATTAAAACCTCAATATTTTCACGATCGTTGGTAGTCTGATCATACAAATGAAAGCGAACTATTACAAAGATTCCCTAATCATGTGCTAAAGTTTCACCACTTTCAAGACATTCGTTTATACCGTGTTATCCAAAACCTATTCATTTGTCTTCAATTTCTATATTGTTTATTAGGGAGTTTCTGGAATAAAATATATGACATATGACATGTCTACAGCTTCAGGACAAGTCCTCATGTAATTTTCTAGGTGTTCAACATAACGTATAAGTTTTCAAGTGACCTGTCACCATTGTCACATACTGTATAAACAAATACACACAAATAATTCACTACCATAGAGTTCTGAAATTCTACATTGTCTTCCATTTCTTGACAGTGTTTGATGTAACTTTCAATATCAAATCATTCACAGTGAAAGTAAAAATGTTCTAACTAGCATAATTTTTATGCTTTACATACCAAATGTTTTAAAATAAAGAATTAGGTAGTTGCTAGTGTTGTTTTTTACTAAAATATTAATGATATAAATATTTTACATGAAATAATAAAGATTTGGAGGTTTTTGGTATATAAAACGTTCTTGAATGAATTATTATAAATAGTAATACTTTCTTGTTATTTAAAGATATTTATTAGTAACAATGCTTATAGTCATAAAATGAATTTGGTTCATAGTGCCTTATATACCAATACACAAAAAAAGTTTTTGCGATATTGTTCTAAAAGTTTCCGTTGATCTTCTGCTTAAGGCGGTGAGCTAAATGTCGGTCCCAATAGTGAATCGATCAGGGGGACAACAGATCACATCAGACTAATGAAAAACTGATAATTAGTTACCGTCTTTTTCTTTCATTTCTTTGTACATAAGAAAGGAAGTATTTTGTAATCATAGACACATTCTTTGTGCAGATTTAAAAGGAAATAACTGTTTTAATTGCTGATTCAATTTTGACTAGTTTTGACTTTATTTTATTTTACGTACCTACTAAGAAACGTACTTTTTTGAAGCTTTTGTTATCCATTTCGACCATTCCTGTATTAATTTGACTAGTTTGGACATAACATCTGAGCGTAAGCACAAACATCGAGTAACTAAAAACTTTGCGTTTGGGATTCCAGTAACATCTAGTTGTGCACATCCATGTTTTATTACATACAATACTTTATTGAAAGAGAATTTTCAGTGCAATCATTCTTGCATATATCATTCTTGCTGAGCTCTGCAACAATACAGCATATAGATATCGTCTTATTCAAATGTAATTGAAACAATGTTTTTAAAGCTGTTGAAAAATTATTTGTTAAGTTTATTCTTAAAAATCTGAAACTTTCTAACCCTAAACTTTAATTTAGACCATACCTGTAGGGATTTTAACCAGCTCGGACATAATGTCTGAGGGTTTGTCCGTATCTCGTGTAACATAAATAATTTACTGTTAAAATTTTGCTTTTAGAACTGCTGTAACATCTAGTTACACACATCCGGTTTTGATGACAGGCAACACTTTATGCAAAATAAAATATTAATACTACCACTGAGATTATTTTATACAATACAACAGATAAATATTAATGTTATAATGACTCCAAATTACAATGAAACCAAATTACAAAATACAATAATGAAACCAAATTACAGCAAAGAAACAAACTTAGTTTCTTACCAAAAAGTTACTTAATGTAAAAAGTATAAACACTTTCTTTACACATGCAGAATATTAATAAGTATACATCCTATTAACATAGTAGAACTTGGCAACTGAACCTCGCTTAAACGCACTCTGTGGAATGCCCTCGAACAATAACGCAGAAAAATATTGCAAGTCTGGAACAGTCAGCTACCGTTTGCTTTTTACTTTGGTCAACCATATTTATCTTTCCCTTCTCTAAGGGAACTCGTTCTTCTTCTTTTGTATCCATTCGTTTTTAAACTCGATTAGAGGCGAATTTTAAGCCCCTTCAGAGAAAATTCACTGGAACCCATGAAAAGGTTGGGTTAAGTTTTGATTAAATCTCTCTCTCTGGAAGTGGTCCCGTAATTCTGCCAATTTGTCTAGGACTACTCACCTGTGGGAAAAGATTTGGTGATCGGTAATATTAGAGTGGATCAAAAACCTTTGAATCATCGTTTTACTGAACCCTGCGCTACACGAAGTCTGGGAAACTTGCAGTTTCAAACTTTATTAATAACTGTAGCCGTACTGGATATTGAAAGGAGACAATACTTAGTTAATCTGTAAATAGATACAATGAGTGAAGAGGACATCTTGCGTCAATACAACTTATTCAAATGAAGTTAAAAGATGGCTCTTTAAGCAGTTGAAACAATATTGTTTTAAGCTAATTTAAAAAAACCCAAAAATATAATATGGGGAGATAATAATGTTTAAGAATTACTGTTTTGTTACTTTTTTCTACAGAAGAGGAAATATTTTAACCACAAAATGTATTGATAGAATGACCATTTGCAATTTAACAGATCTTAATTCTGCTTGACTCCTTCAGATGGTAGTAGTCAAGCTCTATCATGTCAACACCATTACCTTGAAAAACGAAACAAAATTTGAAGTGTTAACTGAATGCACAAATATAAATCCTACATCATACAATAGTAATGATGCATCATAAAGGTAAGAATAAGTGCATAATTTCATTTAATATATTTTCAAGTAAATCATGTGGGGCTCATATCAGTTTTTTTATAAGAATTAGTCAGATAGTACTGTCATCTTGTTACTATAATATAAGTATTAGAAAATATCTTACATGCAATTTTACATTTTTGCAAATTTCCTTTTACATTTAAAATTTTGGAGTGATTATAAATTTGTTTAATATGATTTTTCACCGTTTTATGATTTAATTTACAAAACAAATATTATACACTTTTCTGTAATACAAATTTTTCTCTTATTATAAACTAATCTACGTAAATAATATGAAAATGATTAAATGCAAATATTTTCATTTCCTATGGTAAACTATTTTATTACTGATTTTATTTCGAAGAATTACCGAATTGCCGTAACGTGCAAAAATATGCTGCGTTCTGTAATTGTTTCATTTCCTTTAAACAGAAAATGATTTCCTTTGGTTTTAAGGTCTTTAGCTAGTGTTTCTCTCTTATTTGCAAAAACCATCTCTAAATATTTTTTTTATCTCTGTATAGTACCTACAGTCTTTCTTTTCGGAAACCATAGTAATTAGTTATACGTTTCTTTATTTATTTGGCTTCAGTGTGATGCAATAAAGTGGTCAATGGGATCAATCAAGTGTTTGAATTGCTCTGGAATCCTTTGAGAAAACAACATTCATCGAATATATTTCGAAAAACAGTCCTAAAAGATACAACAAAGAATTGTTCCATAGTAAAAAAGTAAACAGTTATTTCTTTTTCGTCAGTACTTAAGTTAATCTCTTTGAAAAAGAATTTAGATGATTAGAAGTCATAAATAGGGGATAATTATACTAAAATAGTATGGAATGTCGCGTAGGTCAGTCGTTTGTATATGTCTAAATTTGATATATAACGTCTGAGGCATGTCTGCTGAAGTGGTCAATCTAAAGAGTTTTTCCATGTCTTTAGAACTTCCTTAGTATAGATCGAAAGTTAGATACCAAGTGAAATGTAGGTTATTGTAGATTTAATTCATTGTGGCATTTCAGGCTTCACTAAGAAAGTGTGAAAAATTGAAATCTCGTTAAATTTGCTGACAATGTAGATGTGCAGTGTATAAAGAAGTATAATCTACCTTCTGCACCACGTAAAATGGTTAATTTAAAAATTGCTTCGGCATTTTAGTCTGTCAGTTCAAATTGACAGTTTAAGGCAAAATGCAGCTTTCATGAAATTAGCCGACATTGGTAAGGTGCATTCAGTGTAAACACATCGTAATCTACATACTTTCTACACCATACGAAATATTTAATTAGAATTTATTGCGGCATTTTATCCTGATAATTTGGGTTGCTCGAAAGTAGTGAAGAAAATCGAACTTCCATGAAGTTAGCTGAGAACGGTAAGGTGTGATTTTTCAGTACTTAAGTAAATCTCTTTGAAAAAGAAATTTAGGTGATTAGAAGTCATAAATAGTGATTAATTATACTAAAATAATAGGCAATGTCGGGTAGGTAAGTTGTTTATATGTGCCTAAATTTGATATTTAACGTGTGAGTCATATCTCCTGAAGTGGTAAATCTATAGAATTTTTTCAAATCTTTTGAACTTACTTAGTATAGATCGAAAGTTAGGTACCAAGTAAAATGTAGGTTATTGTAGATTTAATTCACAGTGACATTTTAGCCTGACAGTTCAAGCTGCACTCAGAAAGTTCGAAAAACTGAACTTTCGTGAAATTTGCTGACAATGGTAGGTGTGCACTGTATAAAGACAGTGTAATCTACATATTTTCTGAACCAAGCAAAATAGTTAATTTAAAATTTGTTGCAGCATTTTAGTCTGACAGTTCAAGTTGCGCTAAGGCAAAATGAAACTTTCATGATATTAGCCGACATTGGTAAGGTGCATTCAGTATAAACACGCCGTAATCTACATACTTTCTGCACCATGCGAAATATTTAATCAGAATTTGTTGAGGCATTTTATCCTGATAATTCGGGTTGCGCGAAAATAGTGAAGAAAATCGAACTCCCATGAAGTTAGCTGAGAACGGTAAGGTGTGATACTTCAGTACTTTTTTTTTCAGTACTTAAGTTAATCTCTTTGAAAAAGAAATTTAGGTGATTAGAAGTCATAAATAGTGAATAATGATACTAAAATAATACGTAATGTCGGGTAGGTAAGTTGTTTAAACATATCTAAATTTGATATTTAACGTGTGAGACATATCTGCTGAAGTGGTCAATCTATAGAATTTTTTTATGTTTTTATAACTTCCTTAGTATAGATAGAAAGTTAGGTACCAAGTGTAATGCAGGTTATTGCAGATTTAAATCACTGTGGTATTTGCCTAACAGTTCAGGCTTCACTAAGAGAGAGCGAAAAATTGAAGTATAGTGAAATTTGCTGACAATTGTAGGTGTACACTGTCTAAAGACAGGGTAATCTACATACTTTCTGCACCAAGCAAAATGATTAATTTAAAATTTGCTGTAGCATTTTAGTTTAACAGTTCAAGTTGTGCTAAGGCAAAATAAAACATTCATGAAATTGTCTGACATTGGTAAGGTGTATTCCGTGTAAACACATTGTAATCTACATACTTTCTGCACCATGCGAAATATTTAATTAGAATTTGTTGCGGTATTTTATCCTAATAATTCGGATTGAGGGAAAATAGTGAAGAAAATGGAACTCCCATGAAGTTAGCTGAGGACGGTAAGGTACGATCAATATCAGGACACCGTAATTTACTTACTTTCTACAATAACAGACACGGTTAAGGATTCATATGACTGTTAAATCTACAAAAAATTAAAATTTTCTGAAAAATTTGTAAAAAGCAATTCAGTTCTGAACATTTTAAAATAATCCGAGTCAAAAAATTCCGATATTGAGAGGAATAATGAATAAAAACGTGTTAGCTGTTTATTGTAAATAAATTTAAACTTATAAAACTTTAACTTGATCTTCTCAAATTGTGTTTTATAGTCATGTATTGCGCATGTTATGTAAAAAAAGATTGTAATATTTTTTTCATGAAATTTTTACAAGTTGTACACAATATAATTTTTATCCGATTGAACCTAAATTGTCTTGTATATTTCCCAAAATATGTTTCTTTTTAACAAGGATAAATTTTAAATTTTTTCGAAACAAATTCTTTTTTTCAAATATTTTTAAAAACTATATATGTATTTTAAACATATACAAATTTAGGTTCAAAGTTATTTTGAGATATTGCAGAAATTTTTAAAACAGTTTATCTTAATTATTTTTTTAGTAATCATGCGCGTTAGACTTGACTCAATTTTATTAACAACAAAGTGTCTCTAATTTAAAACTTTCTAATAAAAATATATTTTATGCTTCATAAATGAATGAGATATGTGTATAAAGATAATAATTTGTTCTAACTATGCTAAAAATAATTTTTTAGCATAAAACTGGTAGTAAAACTGGTAGTAAAACCGCTTGTAAAACTGTTAGTTTTCAAGGTATGAGAAGTCGAAAATGATAATTATTTTACATTTTTCGAATTTAAAGAGCTGTAATGTTCGATGTTAGCATTGTGTTCGATAATGAACTCAATAATATCATTGATTTTGAATATCCACCTATAATTTTCTCACACCCGCATATCATGTATTCTTCCGTTCCAATTAACAATTCCTTCTGCTTCCGTATAAGGAGCAATTATGCCTAATCTTTTGGCCATGAGTGAAGTAATCTTACTTAATTAAAGGCTTCCAGTTATTGTATATCTTCCTGCATAAGAAGAAATTCTTTGAAATGCTTTAAAAAAATAAATGCGTGGATCGGTTTACGTGTAGATCTAATAGCTTCCGAAATATAGGTAAATCTCTATTAACCATGCTCTAATTATAATTCACAGAGACACATTTCATTTCTCTAATTTATATCTTTTTATATCTGTGAGAAAATTAAATAAAACGTGTCATTCGTTTTATGAGAATTGTTTTCAAAATTGCTTATGGTGTTGGTTAATGGCAGGGGTGGGCAATTACTTTTAAGCGCGGGCCAAAATGAAATTTTCAAAATGTCTCCCGGGTCGGAGGACTATACCGCCTAAACTGTGCACACGCGAATATTTTGGGTGGAGTTTTTTCCCTGCCCAAGATATTGTTTTTGACAAAAACACTATAAGTATCATTTTAAAGCATTTGGATAGAGAAATTTGACCGTTAATAAAAGATAATAGTAATAATAAATTGTCTTACATAGGTGTATAGGCGAACAATTTGTACCCAGTAAAATATGTTACGTAATTTTTAAAGATATAAGATCCAATATATTAAATTAATGCTCATTAAATAAATCAGTTAATGAAAGATTTTATTTTGATATTTATTCATACCTTAACGATACAAAGTATTTTATTTTTATCAGTTATTACATTTTTATATTTATATTACATTTTGTAAATATAATAGTAAATAGAATTATAAAAGAAAAGACAAACATCAAATGTTAAAATAGAATAGTTTTAGTTAATGTGAAACGTGAAATTTGGAAATTATTTCTTCAAAATTTGGATTCAAATCACTTGCAGCAATCCTTAATACAGAGTGTAGATTTTCGTCAGTAATTTGTGATCGATATTTATTTTTCGTGTAAATCATTAACGAAAGAGTTCTTTCACAAATATATGTTGAACCAAATAAAACTAGGTATTTTTGAACATAAATCAAAAAAAGTTTGAAATGTTCTGTATTCTAAGCACCGTAGAAAACACTCAACTTGTTTGAGTTAAAATTTTCTTTTAGTAAATTATTTAATCAAATTCTGTTGATTTTAATAAAATCGCATATAAGAGATTAAAAAATATTGCATGCAAGGTTTTTCAACGGGCCGGATAAAGTAAGAAAAAGATCCGGCTTTTGCCTACCTCTGGTTTATGGCGTAGTGGCTAAAACGAAATAGTTAATATTATTTAAATTTGTGACCTTAGGTAGGAAATGTACAGAATATTCTCCAAAAATGATAGTAGATTAATATAAACAATTAGTCGATAAAATGACAATGAATAGGAATATGCCAATAATCTTACTCTTTGTGAATGTACAAAAAGAAACCTTTGTAAAAAGGAAAAAATCACAATTTTGCTTGATTTGATATTTTTCTTTTTGCAACTTTTCAAAGTTGTCAGAATTTTCCTTTCAAGCGGTTCATACGTGAAATTAGCCCTGTTGATGCTAAGCAGTAGATGCGTCAAATAACTAACCAACCATCATATGTAAAAGAACGAAGCATAACACTTATTATAAAAGAACTATTCTATATAATTCTTCGAAAGAGTGATAAAAATATCCCCCTATTTCACCAAGATTTATACACTACAGTGTGAATAGGATGTTCTTGGTTCCCTATAACTTTTCGGGCTATGAGTTGTGACTCTGTAATTCTTTTTCTCCGATATTCAAATAATAATCCAAAGTTATGAGTGAGTCTGAATGACACCACTGAAAGCATGCATCATTAAATAACCATGTATAAGACTTTTTTATTCCTTTACATTATTTTGTATTAGGTTTTTCTATATTTATATGCAATAACTTTTCTTTATAAGTCCAATTTTGAGTAAAATTAATTTGACGAAAAAAGTTAGGAGATTAGGGAAAATTAATTAAAATAAGATAATTTTATACGAATTTGAAAGGGCTAAATTGAATTGACCTACGAACAAATCGACTTACTAGTTCGGTCAAAGAAGTAATTAAACTCGACGTTTAAGTATGGCTGTAACAGAATTTGTTGCAGTCAATTGCATTGAAATTCATGTTCTCGATCACTTTGAAGACAGTCATTGTTGCTAATAAACATTTCGTTGCATAACATATAGGTCTATTCAATTGTAATAAGTCGTAGGAAACTACCTTTTTCATAAAATGTTTTATGAAAATATATTGCCTTCCAATCAAAAATTGTTTTCATGTTACTTTAGGCATGTATATTATGTAATATTATTTAACAAGTCTTGCCACATTTAACATTTCAAAATATGTACTTTAAGAAAAGTGTATAATAAAGATGGTTATTTTTTAAAGTAAAATAAATTCCCCAAAAATGCTTATGTAGCTTAAAGATTTGGAACGGAAAAGGCAAGAAAACATTCATAGAACATTCGGGTTTAAAAGATTTTAAAGTCATTTTTCTCAAAACTAGATTTTGTAATACATATATGTTTACTCTTGAACTGTAGCATATATTTTTATAAAACATTTCTTGTATATAAAATCATTTAAGTACTTCAGTTGGAACCTAAACTTAAACATTCCAGTGGAAAAGAACAATTTTTATACCTTCTTAAAAATACCGGAAAATTTGATATTTTTAGTATGGCATTAAATATTTATTTCTTATTTTGAAATCTCGGCTACTATATTAACAAATTTGTAGTGAAATTTGCTTCCTTAGACAGAAAAGTACTAAAAGTACACCAGAAGTAATAGCAGAATACCGTTAACAATTAATCCAAAAATAGCAATTGAAAAGAAAATCGCATAAATATTTCATTTTTTCGGTGTATAGAAGTAAACCTCTACATATGAAGGAAAAAAAAAAGCCATATTTGTGATAGCTTTAATATTGTTCTTCTTCTGTAACATTTTTTAAGCAAGTGGTTTATGTGTGAAATTGTCCCTTGTTAACCAAACGGTAGACCGTAGCATTCCCAAACAATCATCATATGTAAAAAAAGGAGTGATAGCATGATAAAAAGGCTATTCTTCTCAGTTCAGCACAAGAGCGATAAAACTTACTCCCTGTTTTACCAAGCTTTATAACCTATAGTGTAAATGGAATGTAATTGTTTTTTTTTGGACTACGAGTTGTCACTCACTCAAACTTTTTCTCCCCCATACAATTCAGAAATCATTGTTACTAATGACTCTAAAAGCTACCACTAAAATTATGCAGCTTTAAATAGTCTTGTATAAAAGCATTTTATTCCTTTACATTATTTTGTATTAGGTTTTATTATATTTATATGCAATCACCTTTTTTTATAAGAAGAACTTTGAGTAAAAACACTTTAACAAGAAAAGTTGAGATTTAGTGAATTATTTAAATACGATAACTTTACACCACTTTGAAAGGATTAAACATAGTTGACCTTAGAACAAACTGACTTACGAGTTCGGTCATAGTAATTAAACTTGTATGTCGAAGTATGGTTTTAACAGAATTTGTAACAGTCAACAATATTGAAACGAATTCAATTGAAATGAATTCAATATTGAAATGAAATCAATTCAGAATCCATAGTTATTAATGAAGGGCTACCACTAAAAATATGTAGCTTTCAATAATCTTGTATAAAAGCATTTTATTCCTTTACATTATTTTGTATTAGGTTTTATTATATTTATAAGCAATCACATTTCTTTATAAGCACCACTGTGTGTAAAAACACTTTAACAAGAAAAGTTAAGATTTCTCGAGATAATTTAAATACGATAACTTTACATTGCTTTGAAAGGACTAAACATAGTTGAACTTAGAACAAACTGACTTACGAGTTCGGTCATAGTAATTAAACTTGTATGTCCAAGTATGGTTGTAACAGAATTTGTCAACAATATTGAACAGTCAATAATGTTGAAATTCATTGAAATGCATGTTCTCAATCACTTTGAAGGCATCTTAGAGACATTCATTGTTGCTAATAAACATTTCATTGCATAACATATGGGTCTATTCATTATTTTGTATTTCATTCAGAACTTATTTTTAGGTTATTTTAGGCATATGTCTTTAATATAAGATTTTATACGGAATCTCGACACCCATAAACATTCCAAAATAATCATTTTTAGGAAAAAATGTGTATTAAAGCATGATTGTTTTTTAAGTAAAAATAAATTAAAAAATGCCTATGTAACTAAATATGTTGGATGGTAATATGTAACAGCGTATTCATAGAAAATGCGTGGTTAAAAGATTTTTAAATTTACTTTTCTCAAAATAATATTTTTTGGGGAATTTTAATATTTTTAATATTTTTAATGAATTTATTGCTATATGATTACTGTTGAATTATAGCATATATTTTTATAACATATTTCCAGTAATTAAAACCAATTAAAAGCTTCCATTTGAACTTAAAATTAAGCATTTCAGTTCCAAGAAATTTTTCATATCTCCTTAAAAGTAGTTAAAAATAGTCTTTTTTTAAAGTTTGAATTAAAAATCTATTTCTTAATTTCATAATTTAATAATCTATTTAATTTCTTAAATATACATACATCAGGACTACTGAAATAACATATTTTAGATCGAAGTTGACATTAATGCTTTAAAATACATGACATGTGGGATATTTTGCCTTCACATTTAAGAATAACTACATGTTGTAAAGTTTGATCTTTAAAAATGGTGTCAATGTTTAACCGTGTTTCAAATATTTCTGCTTTACTTGTTGCGTATACATTTTAAAATATAGTGTTCTTTATTTTAAAAAAAAAAAATTATTCACTCAACCTATATATTTTAAATTATAACAAGCCAAAAGTTACAAAAAAAATTACTAATTTGATTCCTTGTTTAATATAACTCTTAAGCTCATTACAAGAATACACTTAAAGATTGAAATTTAAAAAAAATGGACTTAAAGTATATATTATATTTTTTATTTTAATTTTGGCTTTAATTTTAAAAGTAAAATATTTATCTGTTTAGATAGACTCAATAATACCTAACGTTCTTTTGTAAGAAAGTTAAAACTAGTTTGCAGTTTTATTTCTTATTGATATATTTTTTTGTTTTCACTGAAGACACCTTGCAAAATTATAAAACATCTCCTAAAGTTTCAAGTTTTACCTATATTTATAATTATATGTATAGATATTTTATAATTTTTTGAGTCTAACAGGATAGGTTTCTTTAACAACAGGAATTTCAACAGAAATAGTGTCTATTAGCTTTATCTGTTATAAAATTTTAATTTAAAGTACTGTGTGTGTAATAGCAAATAAATCTTTTAAATCGTAATTTTTCTTTTATATAAATGACTCCGTAGGATATATATATAGCTTTGACTAATATCAGCTAGTCTCAAATAAGCATGGGTTATACTATTAACCCATTTGCACCATACTAAAAAACGGAAAATCTTTTTATTGTTTAAAAACAAAAGTGTTTAAAATACCTATATCTAATGTAATAACCATTCTTGTTAGAAATGCCAAAAACTGAATAAAAAATTAGTCGTGTATATATTTTTGCTATAATAGGCATGATAATTCTTCACATATATGCGCTTATGATGCAAATAGGTTAAAAGTTGTTAAAATGTCCTACTTTGTTTACTTAATAGAATCCATAAAAACATTTAAAGATATTCATAAAGATATATTCAGCAGAAATTGTTCTAACATAATAAGTTTAAGAAAATTAAGAAATGAGTGAGGAATTTTACTTTTGAGGAAACAAACCTAAAATTTTAGTATATAAAAGGCAAGAACCGTTACGGCAATAAATCTTCAAATTCATTTGACGGAATAATAAAATATTAGACTAATTGAAAAGATTTTTTAAAAGTTAAAGATGATACATCATGTCTTACAAATCGATTAAAAAATCCCAAATAAAATATTCTTGTAAGAATATCGCCAATATGTATTGTTAATAATCATTCTTGTTGGAAATGCCAAAAACTGAATAAAAAAATTAGTCGTGTACATATTTTTGCTATAATAGGCATGATAATTCTTCACATATATCCGCTTATGATGCAAATAGGTTAAAAATTGTTAAAATTTCCTACTTTGTTTACTTAATAGAACCCATAAAAACATTTAAAGATATTCATAAAGATATATTCAGCAGAAATTATTCTAACATAATAAGTTTAAAAAAATTACGAAATGAGTGAGGAATTTTACTTTTGAGGAAACAAACCTAAAGTTTTAGTATATAAAAGGCAAGAACCGTTACGGCAATAAATCTTCAAATTCATTTGACGGAATAATAAAATATTAGACTAATTGAAAAGATTTTTAAAATGTTAAAGAGGATACATCATGCCTGACAAATCGATTGAAAAATCCCAAATAAAATCTTCTTGTAAGAACATCGCCAACATGTATTGTTAGAGAAATGTCAAAAATGTCTAAGTCAAATTGAACAATATATTCT
>CM063501.1:70774466-70786966 GCA_032207245.1 Pardosa pseudoannulata
CATTAAATCTACTGGATAAGAAAATAGAAATGAAGAATGAGTTAATTTATTTTAAGAGAACCTATATATAAAAACAAACGTAATTTAAACGCGTTATGGTATAAGAAGGTAGTTTTATTTTCAATTTTTTTATTTTCGTCTAGACTTGAAACAAATGGATTTTTATTAGACAGCAGCATATGATATCTTTTCTGACAATATAAATATTATTGAAATTATTTTCGATCAAATTTATTAATTTTGTAAATTAAAACATTGTCGCATTTTTATGTGGGTAAAAAAAGAATGAAATTTTACTGATTCATAACTTTATTATACTGTGTTAAATAAGTGATAAATTTCTTTAACCATTTCGGGGGTGTATCATGTATGAGTTGCTGATATATATGATGGATCTTTTTAATTTATTAAAAATATTAATAATAAACATTAATAATTATTATGGAAAGCACGGTTACAATGCTTAATAATTTAAAGGACTACTATTTATTCTATTGAATTTTACAAAATAAAAAAAAATATTAAAAATTGTACTTAACGTAAAAGTTTGTCAGTAATAATTGAAAAGAAGATAAAATAATGGAGAAAACAATTTGATTAGTTGTTGAAATACTGTTACAAGATACAGGGTTCAATTTGAAGGAATATAATTTAGTTTTCATCAATCTAATTTAGTTTAAAAACTCTTCTGGTAAATGTACAACAGCTTAGAAAATACTGCAATAACCGAATTACATAGCAATAACTTACAGAATAACCATTGACAAAAATATTCAACCAATAGAACACAAATATCAGAATATAGAATACATTAAACAAGCAATCAATTACTGTTATCACTACTATACGCTCTTCATCGCAGTTGGATATGTAGAGATTCACCTTTCAGTCCTACCAGAAGAATTATGAGTACTCGCGTTGTGTATTTAACGTGCCCTAACTGCCATTAGCAACACGGCGGTCTTTGGCAGAGATGAGGACAGAACTCGACACCTTTCAGTTACGAGACTGACGCTCTACCAACCAGGTTACCGAGGCCCGCGTTCTAGCGTAACTGATGGAAGTGCTCGTCCTTGCAGGTTAAGAATATTTTAATGAAATGTACAGTTAGAAATAATGGAATTTAGCAGTTTTTTTATATAATGGAATGATGATGTGTTTTAGTAGTGATAAAAGTGTTGACTTACATTTGACTGAAACCGCCAGAACAAATTATGTATTCATTAATTTTTAGCTGTCATATCCATTTCTATCTTCAGAATTATGAATTTAGATCCGTGGTAGCTCATTCGGCAAAGACAGCGATCTCTTAACTGAAAGCTTAAGGTTTCGGGGCTGGATCAGGCCTAAGATCAGTCGTGTTCGCTAAAGGTGACTGGGGCACGTAAAATATGTTCGTGGTCACAAAGTCCTTTAAGTTCTCAAACGATAATTCTGAGGGGAGCAGATTAAGTCTGCTTCTAAATTGCGAGGACCCAGCGGGGGTAATTTTACTCGCGTCCATAACATACCTTAAGCTAAACGTGCTCCTCGGGTGGTGCTAAATGAGTAACAGGTTCGCAGCAGCATTTCATACCAATTTTATACACTCATTCTCTCAAATTAAGGATATTTCAGAATGCCACGGAAATCATGCCCCTGAGCTTGGAAGATAAATTCATATTTTAAATATCAGGAAGAACTTATTAAATTTTTCCAGGTTCATTTTATTTCGGGATTATGTGCAGAAAAAAATGTTTATTGCTTATTTTAATACATACATAGCTTATTAAACATAATAACATTCGCATACAAAATTTCTTAAAAATTAATGTAAAAAAATTAATTTAAATAAATGAATAATTTACCTGTATAGTTAGCTTTCTGTGCGTCAAAAATCATTAGACTTTGGAGTCAATTCACGCTAACTATAAATATAAAGCTTAGAATACCTAGCTTTTATCTTGAATTAAATTTTATTTATATCCTATTCATTACATAAACTGTTATGAAATTATTAATCAAAATTTGATCTGTATGATACAATCGAAAAAAGTACTGCACAGAGTCCGACATCGCAATCTGGACAGTAAAGTGTTTCTCTCCTTACTTTCTTCTTCTATTACTGTCTCTCTTTGAGCAGCAAATAATCTAGTAGCCAGAAAAGAAACAAAAGCATTCGAAACCATAAAAAAGCACAAGGGATATAATTCGGGAAAGACTGATTGCACAGCGTAAAATTTCACAGTGCCCGAGATACACTGATGAGCCAGGATGGTACATTTCACCTGCCAGAGTTCAGCTCTGGAAAAACCGGGAAGGGGTTAAATTTCAGGTAACGCTATGCCACCACAAGTCGCAGACAATACGTCATAAAGAAGTGAAAGTCAATAGAGTTTATCAAATGAATTATCACAATGATGCAGTGGTTTCACAGCGCATAGGTTTTTCTTAGCAATAACGAATTAGCAATGATTTGTAGGTCACATACGAGGTTATTGATGGTCCAAATTTCATTAGTTAAGAATGTGTGGGAGCGCATATGGAAGTATCTGGTGAATCTGGAATAGTGCAGTGCCCTGAATAGACTCTGACACCAGTTTGAAGTGGGTGGAAACGTAAGTAAATCTTTCAGTAGGTATTGTCACTCAGATATATTGCTACTAGATGACCGGAGATTAACAATAACTGCCGAAAGGAAGAGACCATACAACATTAGATAAATAATGAGATTTGTCGGCAGTTTCATGTACCTCTGTTTCGAAATATACCATGTAATATCCTTAAATAATTGTTATGATGTAATAATTTTCGAAAATATTTTCATGTAAAACGAGGAACCATGGTTGGAGAGATCTATCAGGCCGCCTTTCTGCAACGTGCTCATCTGTGCAGGAGTGTAATGAACATTTATTACTCCTGACAATGTTCGGATGACAATTTTAGTAAATCTTAACGGTTAGTCTGATCGAATGCCTCGAAGAAAGACAATTTACTGATTTCAACTAATTATGGTAAACATTCTGATCTTACAAATACAAACCAGGCTCGACCCAGTCAATTTTAGCCATTAATCATCCATTAGGCCTATTCTATAACTGTAATGAGCATTAATTGGTTAGAGGGATGGCCATTTGCGAGAACTGTATAAATTTGGAACACAACATGTCACCAAATTACGCCATCTTTGTACCATATTCTCATAACTCATGGCAACCATATAACCTATTCACTTTAATATAAACTCTATAGTATTTACTTTTTTGCACAGACGCTATCCACTCTAGGTGCTCCAAGAAGCGTGATCCTTAACTGTTTTGGTGTCACAATACACAAATCCATTTCTTTATTTATTTTAAATTGTTTAATAAACTCTTATGTTTATTTCACATTTTTCTGTATTTTAATTTTTTATTTGTTAAAAGTTACTTTATTTTTAATATATGATAACGAGTGTATCATTTCAATCTTGTTTGAGTAAAAAGTTATTTTCTAACACTAATTAAATTATTTATATAGATTTGTGCTCGTCTTTATTTTGGGATTTTATCACAAAACATTTGTTTTGGTTTAAAGATGAGATACACATTATTATTTATACTTGGAATTTACTTAATTTTGATATAAGTCTTTAAGACCATCAATAAGAGAAACTAAAATAGCTCATTATATGTAAGAATAACGATGAATGCAATAAGAGTTTATTTATACAACTTCCACGGTACATTAATTCAAATTAAAAGCAACATTCTGTTATACAATTTATTTTATAACAAAATATAATTAAGTAAGAAAGATTAAATCATTGAATATATTTGTATTAGCATGAAAATATAAATTTATTTAAATTACAAGATTTTATTTAATTATATTTTTCATTAATCACGATAACACTGGTAGGAAAGATTGCTTTCAGCGTCTTTTAATTAATGATAAAATACTAAAAAAATGGATAACAATAAGTATTCAATAATCTTCTGAGACGAAAGTCATAAAGTTCCTTAATGACTCTTGTTATTAAAAGATAATTATTTTTGTAATAATTTTTTTTATAAGCAAATATAATCTGTTTGCTTTGGAAAGGCAAATTTGATTGGCTGTTTGCCTCGAAGTTCTGGTAATTTTCTCCCTCTGCTATTTTTATTAAGTTAATGAGGTATATCCCCCCCCTTCTTGGTATTGAGTGCCCAAAATGATTTTGTGTAAAACATAATAAATGTTAAAAAAATATTTTTTTATCTGGAAATAATAGATATAGAGGAATAGAATCGTGGATAGAACGAAATACAATTATTTTATAGTATAAAAATATCCATACAGAACAAATTTAAAACTCTTTACTAGTATGTTCCAACATAAATATATTGTTAGTTTAATTCTTTTTATTTTGAATTTGTTTTCAATTTGAAGTTTTTAATTTCATTATTTTATAGGATATATATATTGAGGAATCAAAATGCTTTAGAGCCTTTTTGTAAAGTTTTTCTTAAATTTATTCTTAAAGAGAGAAATTGACATTTAATTGAATTTAATTCTATTTAATGGCAATTTATGAATTACAAAGCTATTATTATTATTTTTATACTGATGCTTTTATTGTTAATGATACAGAGCTTTTGTTCTCTAATAATGTGTTTGAAGACAGGAGTTCCGGCTACTAGACAATCTTTTCAGACGAATTGGTTTCATTGCTTGCATCATGTCGCCTTGAAAAGCATTGCCATTATAGTGACATATCAGTTTTGTATAGTGACGGCTGAAGCAAATTTATGTCTCTTATCTTCTACAAAGGTTATCAAATGACATGTCTTGCATGCTTTCTGAACAGAGGCAAATCAATAGGAATGTATGTATTTGTTAAAAATATTTCCCAATTCCACCATTTTACGTGGCTTTACCATCAATTTACCCAAGAAAACTAAATAAAAACCTATCTTCATAACATAACATAATGATATTATTTTTTTATAATACTACTAAAATTAGCATCTTTAGAATTAAAACCTAGTAAACTTAGTAAAACCTAGTTTTAACACCTTATAAAGTTTATTATAATTATTTATTATTTACAAATTATATTCAATTTCTGGTTCTCTTTAAGACCCAAAAGAGTTAAATCTTATTGAAAAATATCTAGACACAAAAATAAAAAGTACAAAACCCTACTGTCTCCTCCTTTTTTAGATAGAACAAACTTTTAGATAGTTGACAAACTCGAGACGAAAGTTCGAGCTAAATGTTGAAGATTTAATAGTCCAGGGGCCTTTTATATAGCAATATTCATTTTCGTAAAAAAACAGTATTTGTTTTACCTCTTCGGTGTCACTAAGTTGTCTTAAAGTTTATTTCTTCAGTACTGAAATAAAATTAATTAAAAATTTTAATTGTAAAAGGTTTTCTTAACTCCATTTAATTTAGATCTATCTTTTCTTCCTAAACAAAAAGTAAATGAAAAATCTGTCATCATCTGTAATAACGTAATAAAGAAATGTAACTATTTTTATCTGTTAATAATAGATATAGAGAAATAGAATCGTGTATAGAACGAAATACAATTATTTTATAGCTTAAAAATATCCATACAGAACAAATTTGAAATTCTTTACTAGTATGTTCCAACATAAAATTTATTGTTAGTTTAATCCGTTTTATTTTGAATCTGTTTTCATTTTGAAATTTTTAATTTCATTATTATTTTATAGGATATATATATATATATATATATATATATATAATATATATATATATATATATATATAATATATAATATATATATATATATATATATATATATATATATATATATATATATATATATATATATATATATATATATATATATATATATAAATATATATATATATATATAGAGAGAGAGAGAGAGAGAGGAATCAAAATGCTTAGAGCCTTTTTGTAAAGTTTTGCTTAAATTTATTCTTAAAGAGAGAAAATGACATTTAATTGTATTTAATTCTATTTAATGGTAATTTATGAATTACAAAGCCAGTATTATTATTTTTATACTGCTGCTTTTATTGTTAATGATAAATAGCTTTTTTTCTCTAATAATGTGTTTCAAGACAGGAGTTCCGGCTGTTAGACGATCTTTTCAGACGGAGTGGTTTCATTGCTTGCATCATGTCGCCTTGAAAGGCATTGCCATTATAGTGACATATCAGTTTTGTATAGTGACGGCTGGAGCAAATTTATGTCTCTTATCTTCTACAAAGGTTATCAAATGACATGTCTTGCATGCTTTCTGAACAGAGGCAAATCAATAGGAATGTATGTATTTGTTAAAATTATTTCCCAATTCCACACATTTTACTTGGCTTTACCATCAATTCACCGATGAAAAATAAATGAAAACCTACCATCAGACCACAACATATTGATATTATTTTTTTATAATACCACTAAAAATAGCATCTTTAGAATTAAAAGCTATTAAAGGTTTTAACACCTTATAAAGTTTATTATAATTATTTATTATTTACAAATGATATTAAATTTCTGGTTCTCTTTTGGATCCAAAAAAGTTAAATCTTATTGAAAAATGTCTAGACACAAAATAAAAAGTACAAAATCCTACTGTCTCCTCATTTTTTAGATAGGACAAAATTTTTAGATAGTTGACAAACTCGAGACGAAAGTTCGGGCTAAATGTTGAAGATTTAATAGTTCAGGGGCCTTTTATATAGCAATATTCATTTTCGTAAAAAAAAAACCGTATTTGTTTTACCTCTTCGGTGTCACTAAGTTATCTTAAACGTTACTTCTTCAGGACTGAAATAAAGTTAATTAAAAATTTTAATTGTAAAAGGTTTTCTCAACTCCATTTAATTTAGATCTATCTTTTTTTCCTCAACAAAAAGTAAATGAAAAATCTGTCATCATCTGTAATAACACAATTAAAAAATTTATATTAATAAAAAGTAAATAAGGGAACCATAACGTCATGGGTATACTGATTTATAAAGCTCATTTTAATTATTTGTTAATTATTATTTTCATTTAATTTATATCTATATTTTTCTCCTCAACAAAAATTAAATAAAAAATCTGTAATCATCTGTAATAACGTAACAAAAAAAATTATATTAATAATAAGTAAATAAGGGAACCATAACGTCATGGGTATACTGATTTATAAAGCTCATTTTAATTATTTGTTAATTATTATTTTCATTTAATTTATATCTATATTTTTCTCCTCAACAAAAATTAAATAAAAAATCTGTAATCATCTGTAATAACGTAACAAAAAAAATTATATTAATAATAAGTAAATAAGGAAACCATTAAGTCATGAGTTTACTGCTTTATAAAGCTCATTCTAAATTTGTTAGTTTTTAATAAATGTAATTTTATTCTTCGTCTATTTTAATTTTCAGAGGTGTATAAAAAGAATTGAAGAATGTCTAGGCATTAAACTTATAGAACGAAATCTCTGTTCCCTCCATTAAAAACATCAAATCGGACAAAAAATAGACAAAAGTCTGAGACAAATTGTATTTTATTCAATAAACGTCTAAACACTGTAATCAAGTTATTCTGTTTCTGATTGCTTTTCCTGTTGAAAAGCGTATCATTTTACAAATGTTCTGTTTGCCCTTAAAAATGTATTAATTTCGAGAGAAACGCATTGCTTTTATCCTAAAATAATTCATTTTACAAACAACATTTCGAATAATTGCTTTTCAGTTTGAACATGTTTCAGTTAAGGACAATTTCTAAACTATTAGTTCAAGTATAAATTACCAAACAGTTGTCGAGCATTGTTTGAACCTTTTGTTTTGCAGGTAAAATATATGGATAAAACTTAAAATAACTCTGAAAACGTTGGTTATATTACAAACGAATAAATTATTTCAAAATAATTTTTTATAATTTGTTATTTAAACCGTAGTAATATATATTGATTTTACCAAATTGTGATATTCTGACAAAAATTTTACTTCCCTCATGCACTTCAACTACATTGAATACAATATTAAATAGCAATTTTCAATGGATTTTGGATTGTGTTATCTCGAAAAATATGTATTGAATGAATAAATTCGTTATTAATTATAACGAAGCTCAGCGATTGAAAAATGTTGTTGATTTCTCGGAAGTTAATAAGGAAATAATGATACTTGCATGCATAATTATAACTTAATTTTAAATTAAAAAAGGAGAGATAGAACCAGAAAAAGTTCTTTTAAAGTATCAGCGTCAGCTTGAACCTAAAATAAATCATTTTAATAGCTTTAATATATTTTTAACGAATCGATAGTTAAAACTGTAAGAAAAATAGAAGATTTTTATTCATTCGGAAAAGTATTTAAATATAAAATTTATTCATTTGCACTAACATGTTAAAATTTAGATTCAGATTGAAGATTTAATTTCATTTTATAAAAATACAGTGGTTTAAAAGTAGTAATGCACACAAGGATAAAAAATTAAGTTTTTAAACAGCTTCCCTTAAATTTTTTTTTGATAAAATTGCAAAATATCATCACATTTTTTTTTATTTTATCATTAAATACAAGGAAATAAAACAAAGTAAAATATCTAGGTTTTAGGAAAAAGTTTTAATTTTATACAGGTGTAAAAGCATTTAGTTTTAATATAATTTACTATCCCGAGTTATCTTGGGCAAAGGAAAAAGTTAAATATTTGTCTTTGTATGATAGTTTTTGAAGCAAGGGACAACACAAAGTGATACCTGACATTTTGTGCAATAGTATCTGGTCTCTTTTCTTATTGCATTTCCTCTGAAATCTGTTTTCTGGGAGCACAAAGTACATTGTCTCACTGGATTAGATTTTTTTTGCAGTAGCAGGAATAACATCTGGAAAATACCATAAGGATACTTTGAGTGATAAATCACTGATAATGGGCCTTCCTGATGTGGCAGAAAACTCGTAAATATGATTTTTCTAATCAGTGGAAAAAGCTTGACCAATTCCGCCAAAATGACCGCGAAACCAGCAAAACTTGGCAAACTACCTATCAAAGCCGACTATTTAATTTCATTTCCTCCAACTCGAGTAAAACTGTGATAAAATAAATCGTACAAACAAATTCTGACTCTCCCGAGTTTTCTCGGGATAATAATTAACTGTAATTTATACAAACCCGAGATAACTCCGGATAATCAGGCAAGCGGTTGAAAAGAAATGATGAATTGAAATATTTTTATATTTTTTATGAATGAGGTAACATTTTTATTCTATAACTCATTCATAAGAAGAATTATTTCTCAGTAGTCTTAATTTAATTGTACAACATTAACTGTGTTATACGTATATATATATATATATATATATATATATATATATATATATATATATATATATATATATATATATATATATATATATATATATTATATATATATATATATATATATGTATATATATATATATGTATATATATACATATATATGTATATATATACATATATATGTATATATATATATATATGTATATATATATATATATATATATATATATATATATATATATATATATATATATATATATATATATATATATATATATATATATATATATATATATATATATATATATATATATATATATATATATATATATATATATATATCTTTTATTGACAGATATATATTTGAAAATTTATAATTCGAAAATTACATTTTTAAACTGAAATTTTCATCTGTTAATTAGATATGATCTTAAAATAAATGATTGTGCTATATAAAAATTGCTACACATAATAATATTCTGCAGCATACGAAAATATACGAACATTGATTCAATAGTTACGTTATATTGTAAAAAATTTTTAATTTTCACATTGAGTAAATCTTATCCACCCTGAAGATATTTTTTGCTTTTAGCAGTAGTTTAGACCTTGAATCTTTCATATATGGTTGATCATATAGTTCAACTGTTATATTTTACCGCTCAGGTGGATTTAGTTTGATTCTCCGGTAAACATTGCATGTACTTCTGTTGTAGAAAATCTACTACTAATTACTATTTGATATTGTGTATAAAGAGAGGTATGTTGTCCACATATTATGATACCGTAATAAAAAGCTCACGAAGTTGTATGGACGATTACTAAAGAGTAAATCTCACCAAAAAAGAGACATGTAGTTATATCAAAATGTAACTTTATGAATAAAACATCTTATAAATGCTCTCTTAATCTGTTTTTAATACTATTATTAATATTGATAGTTATAAAAAATATGGACATCGGAGTAAAATGTAATGTTCCTTTTATTGTATTTTAGAGATAAACATATTATACAAAACATTAAAATTTCATAAAATGTTAACCATAACATATTTCAAATTGATTTTTTGTTAAGTATTTTTCGTATGTAATACTGTTTATAACGTCAGAATAGTAATAAAATCATCATTTATTCAATTATAACACCCGCAACAATTTAATGAGGGTTATAACTTTTTAACTCTGAGGTCTTTAATTATGCCCCCCCCAAAAAAAAAGAAATTTCATAATGTTTCTTTATGACGGATGTTTAGTTTATCCTAAATCATCTTTATATTCTATCAAAAATGTACAAGAAAATTAATTCAAATTTTAAGAATTGGATATTTTATGAAATAATTTTAATAAATTTAATTAAAATATTTTTTTAAAGTATTTATTCATTTACGTTTGTATGGTAAATATTATTTACAGCCTTTGACGAATAGATATAATATAGCTTTGTATCGGTATAATTGCTGTCCTCTCCTTTTATGATAGGTGGCGCTAAGGGAGCCATTTAGTTTCCCATGTTGCCACACTTTCTGTGTCTGCGTTTATCTATGATGTTTCTTTTGTGCTGTCTTGTGATCTGTTTCTTTGTGTTGTGGAACGTAACCAGTGAATAAAATGGTTCCTGGAACTATACTTATTATTTAATAACGACCTTTCGAATAAATAAGAGTCTCGTCCCTAAACAGCTTCATGATTTAAACGAGATATTTAAGCAGGCTTTTCTTACCGTCGAAAGTTGGCCCAGTAGAGTTCATGTTCCAAGCCAGATATGGGTATTGTTAAGTTAAAGAAATAATGTAAATGTGATACTGAATTGAGGAGAGGGTCAAACTAAGGCTCTTGACGAATTCGCAGTGCAAGTGCAGTAGAACCTTGGATTAGAACATTGCGACATCGATGTCGGAATCGTCTTTAAGCAGTAAGTCCTTGCTAAATTTTGCCTGGTGTTGAAAAATATTGACCACAGAGCTACAAGTTAAGTCAATATTAGCAAGCTAAATTAATATTATAATAGTGGGCCTTTTTAGGATATAACTGTTTACAAGACCATCTCTTTAGAATTGAAGTGGTGGATTTACTGGACTGTGTTTTGTATGATTCTAGTTATCCAATGACTTTTGAACATTTAAATAATTGTGTTATACTTTCTCAGTATGAGGGCATTGTAAAACAGTATTAGAAAATTGTCTTTAAGCAGCAATCCCTGGCTAAATTTTGCCTGGTGTTGCAAAATATTGACCACAGAGCTACAAGTTAAGTCAATATTAGCAAGCTAAGGTAATATTATAATAGTGGGTATTTTTATGGGTCTGACTGGACATAACTGTTTACAAGACCATCTATTTAGAATTGAAGTGGTAGGTTTACCGAACAATGTTTTGTGTAACACAAGGTATCCAGGTACTTTTGAACATTTAAATAATTGTGTTTACTTTCTCAGTATGAGGGCATTGTTAAAAATATATTGGAGAGCACGTGATATAGCGACTTAGGCGCTCATGGTTTGGCAGTTGTAACATAAAATAAAAATATTATAATAAACGGTTGAATGAGCAGGAAACAATTTGTTAATGCCTCATTTTTATGCAGGATTTGCATACCAATAAAGTCCCAATAATACTGAGAGAGAAAGAGAGACCCAATATATTTTAATTATTTATAGAATAATTGATTTAATCCATAAAATTTATAGAAATATTTGGTGTTCATTTTCAAACTTTTTTGGTCTATGAAAACTTTTAAACTAACTACTTATAGTATAAATCAGTAACTGATTTTTGAGCAATGGAAATATTTAACAAATAAGAAATAATTCTCCAAAAATTTCAATTATTTTAGAACAAAATAAGTTATTTCAAATTCAACTAACATTTTTAAAATTTCTGTTTGTAAATTTCATTCTTTGATATTTTAATTTGTAAATAGACTTTTTAAATTTAAAGTTCGTTTAATAATAGGATTAAAGGATTAATAGCTAAGGACACCTTTATTAATTCAAACAGAGTTTGATAATAATTTCACATAAAATGCAAATATTCCGTATAAAGTTATTTTTTAAGATTATAGCTGAAACGAATTTTGCAAAATGTGATTTAGTTTTATTTTATTATATAATAAAAGTTTATTACGTAATAAGTAGTGTCTAATTCAAAACGAAAAGGAATATGATTATTAGTTAGTGAGGCCAGGAACATTACTTTTTATGAATTACGAATTCAAACTAAGATGTAAAAATTTAAATGTTGTTCATAAT
>CM063501.1:70791966-70794466 GCA_032207245.1 Pardosa pseudoannulata
ACTTATAAATCTGCATAATTTTTCCAGGAGGACTATCAAGAAAAATACCGTGGCAGAATTGAGGGATATTCTTTTATAAATATATGCTTAGATATGTTCATTAAGGGACATTCTCAACATATAGGGTCGGTCTCGCCAAAGTTTTTTAACGGTTAACAGTGATTAATCCATGGCGTCAATCAATTGTGGGAAGCAATTCTTCATTTAAACAGAGATTAATCGTGGTTAGCCGTTAAACGACTTTGGTGAGACCGGCCCTTAGTTTTATCCATTTGCATGTCTTCAGCAAACAAAAAAGCCAATAGCATTTTCTTAGTTAACTTTATAAGATAATTTTATTAATATTTGTTATCCTGTATCACAGTAATAAATACAATTTGACAGATCAATATAATCAATACCTATTGTGCAGAATCAGTAATAAATGGGAATAAAAGTTTCAGTTAACACTTGATCATACTCGCATGACTACTTACGCAATATAATTTTGGATTAATTAAACTTTAAAATGCCAGAAATGTCTAGAAGTAGCAATTTTAGAAAGGTAAGTTCAAATTTAATATGGAAATGCAAAATATCTACAAGAAATTTATAATTTTTTTTAAAAAATAAATATTTAAATTTTTATTTTTTAGGTACGCTTTTTAACAAGTAATTTATACTTTTTTATTAGTTTTTTTACGTTAATGAACTTTTTACATGAATTAAATTATGTATCATAATTAAGCAATTTTTTTAAAACCTGGATATTTCATATACAAAGGGTTTGTACCAAGGTACTTTCCGACGACCTTCAGCACGTGCATGGACAGCTGTGGAAGAAATTTCCAAGAATTCAGGTGCAGCTGTTGACTTCGAGTTTTAGGGACTCCTGCGGAGGGGTTATAGATCACGGAATGGCACAAGCTTGACGTTCAAGCTCTCACAGAGATATATAATTGAGTTATGGGGGCTGGGGCTAAAATATAATGTCAGCTTACACAAAAGGTGCTATTTTATTGAGTCCACCTGCACGCCTGAAGGGGAGTGCAGATGTGGGAAAATTTTACCAACAAGCGATTGGCAAAGAAAAAAAGGGGCGTTAAAATCGAGGTGATGAGTTGGGAAAGAGAGTGAAGAAAGAGGAATGTTGGTCGGGATTAAAGAGTTACTGGACAGAGGTCCCGGAACAGCAATCGAGTCCAGAACCCGCATGCCAGCATAGACGTACAGCAAAATAACTGCCCGCTACGCCAGTACCGACGCTCTTTACGCCTGAAGTCCAACACCGTCGTACAGCCTGATGAAAGCCCCAGTCTGCTCCCGTTTAATGTCCGGAGGTAAAATGATTTAACATATTCATGACGGTTATTACGGCTTCAGTTAGTAATTCAATATTTTGATTAAGGATTAACGTTTAACGAAATAGAATTGTAATAATTATTGTGTATTGATGAATATAAAATCCAAATAATTTATGGTTATGTTATATGGAAATAAGGCAATGTATCAGTTTGTAAATAGTGTACAGAATAAATATTTCAGTCCAAATATAAGGTATAATATTTTTACTCTGTTTCCCCTTTGTAAACGAACACTTGTGTTAGAGTTGTAAGTACATACAACAGGGTTAAATACATTTTAACTAACAAAAACAACAAACAATAAGATGCTTGTTCCTCAACTTAAATGTAAGTATCTAATCTTTAACATTCTGATATAAAATAATCCTTTAAAATCAGGATGATTGTTCACGGTAAAAAACGAAATATATTTTCACGATACTATCTGGAATTTCCATCCTTATGTAAATTAATCTACTATTAATGTATACGCAATCAATCTTAAGTAATGCTTATATTCTAGCTTGTCCTCAAGTGCTGACAACATTGGTCATTGGCAATTTCTATTACCCCAGTATAACGTAATTATACATATACTTATATTTCTTCTTGAAAACATGCATTCTGATTTTCCCTCTGGGGAGATACAGAATTATTTATTTACGGAAAAATTTAATTTTGCTTATTTATTAGAACTTTTATTTTTATTTTTAACTAATTGAAATAGTCAAAAGCAACTGGATACTTGTTTCCCAGTTAAAATTCGAGAATCAAGTGTTTAACATTATGACATTAAAACCATTGTTCTAAAATCTTGACAAATGTTCCCAGTAAGGAACTGGTAGCATTATCATGATAAAATCTGAAATCACCAACATTTCGTAAATTATTCTAGACTTCCAAACTAGATGTATTCTGTTGCAAGTACTACCAATGTGTCTTTATTTGCTGATAGCACTGTTCATTAGTAATTTCAAATAGGTATGTCCCCATACTAATTCTGATTTCAAGCATAATACCCTATCCATATTCCAATAACTCGCAATGAGCGTCAAAATTGTTATTAATTTAATTCTATATTCATTTATTAAATATCTGATATATAATGATGATATAAGATGAGTGTATAATAATTTATATACTCATCACCAATAATCTGTATATGAAGAATATATGCA
>CM063501.1:70806966-70811966 GCA_032207245.1 Pardosa pseudoannulata
TTTATTTTAAGTATTCAAACAGTTTTTAATCATTATATGAAAGATTGTTTCTCAAGGTACCATTCTATGGGTAGTTTCTATGGGGAAGTACGCTTCGTTTAATACATGACAGTACCTGAAAAAAGAAACCCACATAAAATAACATAAAAAAGTATGTTATTTGATGAGTGCTGATGTATATTGAAAGTACGCGTTATTACCATAACCTCATATTTTAATATTTAAGTTAAATTTGGATTTTCGCTAACTTCAGTTTAAGTCTTAAAGTAATAAAAAAACTCAATAGGCATTAAAAAAGAAAGGATATGTTATTATGGAATTAATGGAATTTATTGAGATATTAAGATGAAATTAAAAGAAGTTAACTAATAGGAAAAAATTGACTGAACATTTAAAATGTTAAAAATTAATAAAAAGAATATAGAAAAAAAATGTCACTGATAGTGACTGCGAAATGAAATTACGGAGGACGCAGTTTCAGGTTCCTTTTCTTTTTGCGGGGTCCAGTTTCTTTCTCCTTTTCACCCATCCTGGCTGCCGAAAATCAAGTCCGCAAGTGTAGTGTATAAACTGTGTCTGTTGGGATGAGAACTGCCAGTTTGCAAAGCTCATCAACATTCTTTGCGCCTGACGACATGGTGGAAAATCACCAAACACAGCACTAAAACATGCCAATGTGTGGAGTGGTGATATGTCATATCATAACAAGGGCGAATTTATGGAACTATTGCATCGCAACTCTCGCCAAGGAGAACGCCAAGCGACGTTCTTGGTATACATTATTGAAAATACAGAGCGGCTTATGCGATTAAAAAAATTAGCTTTTCGTCTCACCTAAGTGATAATTGGGAGCTTGGCAGGGAAGACACAAACAGGGTATTTTTGTTTCAGAGAAGCTTTATAGAATTAAAATAAATTAAATGGAATGGAATTAAAAGAAAGTAAATGGAACGTTATGGCAGTTTATAACAAACATAATTTCAGCACGTACCTATACCAAAGAGTAAAATGAAATTTAGTTTGACACGTCATTGAAATAGATTTTTATTTCCAATATTTGCAGTTAAACAAAGACACATAAAAATCTATAATGTCATTTGAATTAAGTAAAAGAATTTTTTCAAGTTTCCAGTTTCTTAGATTAAGCGATAAAAATAAGAATTTTCTCTAAATGTAGCTAATAAATCACTGAAAATAGTTTAAATTAGATTATATGTTCCTGTCTATCATTTATGACAGAAAAAATTTACAAGTAACAACAATTCAAGTAATAATCAATATTTCCTTAGCGTATAATAAATGAGTGGAAATTAAGGTGAAAAATGCAAAACGTATTAAATGAAAATTTTCGTGACCTTTAAAAGTCAAAAACGTTATGCATAAAGTTACTTAATATTTAATATTTATCTTAAACATTTCTTGCAGTTTGTTACAAATGTTTAATTTGATATTTTCATGCCTGTTTTTTAGAAACATAATTTAACTTTCTCCTCACCAAAGAAGTACTGTTAACTTATTATTAAAAACTGAAAAGCTGATGTTTTAGTATGCGCTGTAAAATAACACTATTCAAGGAAAATTATGATAAGTAAAAGTTCATTAGATTGTAACAGAAATTAAAATTTAATTGAACATATCACTTTTATAACTTGTGAAACTCAAACAAATTTGAATTTAAAAACAATTGTCGAAATATTTTCTTTTTATTTTAACATTTTAATCAAGCAATTTATTTATATCAAAGTGCATTTATTTAGACAGGTGTTCAAAAAATGAACAAGGTACCGATCAATGAACCATGTTTATGGCATTCCTTTGTACTACAGAAAAATACCTCTACTTAAAATCATTTGATAAAAATGAAAATTGTTCCCCATGCTCTTTAATAACAATTAAAACTATACACTCAAGAGCCAGAACATTATGACCACCTGTCAGTAAGTAGTTGACCCACCTTTGGCACGCAACACAGATTCAACCCACCTTGGCATAGATGCCACAAGTCCTTGGTAGATGGCCGGAGATAGATTGCACCAGATGCTTAAGCAACGGTTAGGCAAATCCGAGATATTACGAATTGGTGGTCTTTGAACTCTGCGCTACCTTCCGATGACATACCAAATATGTTCTATCGGATTGAGATCCCGTGAGTTAGGAGGCCAAGACATTAACTGGAATTCAGCATCATGTTCCTGGAACCAGTCCAACACCACTTGTGACACGGGGCGTTGTCCTGTTGGAACATTCCATTTCCAGCTGGAAAAACGGAGGCCATGTAAGAGTCCAACTGGTACGCAATGATGTTTAAATACCTTGTACCATTCATGGTCTGCTCTGCCACAAACATGGGTTATATAGACGCCGAAGAGAACGTCCCCCACAACATAATACCGCCATCAACGGCCTGTGTATGACCTACTGTACATTGGGGGAGAAACTGTTTGCCTGGAAGAGGGAGCATCCTGACATGACATCGGCTTGATGAAAGACAAACCGTGATTCATCTGATCAGGCAACTCTCTCCCACTGATCAATGGACCAGTCGTGATGTTCTCGGACCCAGCATAAACATAGTTGGCGATGGGGATTGGTTAGCAAAGGCATACGAGTGGGACGTTTGCTGCGTAGCCCCATATCCAACAGTGTCCGCTGAACAGTGTGCTCCGATGCTATTCTACTTGGCCCTGCTTTGTATTGAGTTGTCAGCTAAGCCACTGTCTGGCACCGATTTTGCTTCACCATACGAGACAGTCTCCGACTACTTTTTCTTTGATAGCGTGTGGACGTCCAACACCATTTCGTCTACTGCATTCATTCTACTGCCGTCATTCATCCACTTTGAATAAGTACTGACAACTATAGATCGGGAACAACCCATGAGTCGTGCAGTTTCGGAAATACTTGTTCCGATCCTTCTAGCCATTATATTCTACCCTCTATCAAAATCGCTTAGATCCACAGCCATTCCCATGATACACAGAAGTAAGTGAAAGAATGATTCTTCAGACTCTCCAGCAGCAGTTAAATACTACTTCCATCTGATCACATGCCTTCAACGTCATCCAGGCGAGTTCATTGCAGAATGTAGGGGTGGGTATAATGGTTTGTCTTTTGAGAGTATTTTTCTAATTTGATTACGTACTTCTGCTATCAGTTTCTGAAAAAGCTAGTGAAGAATTAAAGAGTTTATCTGTTTATTATCCCCGTTTTACCAAATACAATTTGCACAGAATACTATGGCACTATTCCTTCCAGATAATATACTCAGATTGCCTTAAACACAGCGAGTAAAGAATAAAATTTTGAGCATCATGCCCGTTAACCATCTTCGCGTAAGTCTGATGATCAGTGGTAAGAAAAGATTTCTATTTTAATACTTAATGAGTAAAGACAAGAAAAATGTCTTTGGTCAGAAAAAGTACATTGAGAGTTTTATACACAACACAGAGAATTAAATACACAACTTTTAAATGCAAAGTTTATCATTTAAATAGGTGCTACAATGAAACTAACCTAGTGTTGGGGTTTAAAAAACATTTCTTAAGAGCTAAGATATAAATAGCTATCACACCAGTCCAGTACCTGATAACTGGCTAGTATGTCAAGATTGAAAAATAAAGACGATCTGCTACCCATTAGTAAAATGCATTTTAAGTATATTAACAGCATTATATAATGGGCTTGATTTAGAGTGTCCAACCTAAACAAATTCTTCCCCTACCGACTAAGATTGAAAAATAGGCGTCCTAACGGGAGAAGATTACATTGTGACTTGTTAATCTTCTTACGTTAGGATTCTATGATTATTTGCAAATGTTCTAATTTAGTTGATAAACTAATTTTCATCCCAAAAGGGAATCTACAACATTTTTTTTAATTGATAAAAGGGCTCACTTTTGTACGAAGCAATGAATTATTTATGGATCATTGGGTTTATAGCTATTAAATATCAAATTTAGGAAAACGTCAGATACAGCAAACTTTTAAACAAAATGTAATAATAGAAACGCCCCATTCTTATATCTGTTGTTTTTTTCTGGTGCCACTTGGTCAAACCAAGCCCGATTGAGCCATGCTCTACTCATATTAAGGAAAAGGGGTGAGTCTCCTTTTAATGAGCACTGCTAGGGTGAATGTACGATGTATGATAAGTGGGTTCTCGTAATTTAGAATCAGGGACCAAGTAGAAGACCCACAGTCTTAGACTGACATCCCCAGAGGTATTGATTTAGAACTTGGGGGAAGCCACGGACATATTTTACATGCTACAGTCACCTTTACACGGTGAATCTTAGGCTCGTGTTCCGAACCCGCAACCCTCCAGTTGCCGCACCGCTGCCTTTTCCGACTGAGCTACAGCGGACCTCCTTCTAATATACCCATAAATTGACTGAAAAACCAATAGTTTTAATCTCTTTCTATCACAACAAGGCCCATAACACATTTAAAAAGAAGAATAGATAAAATATAATATTGTCGCTGAACTGAACTTGGTGAAATGACTGATAAACGCTCAAGACCAGTTCAAGATTTTATTACAACGCAACTGAAGGAAATCCTGCTTATATATACTTTTAGAACCTTCCAGACTTGAAAGGCCCGCAGAAAATTAGGAACTAAATTTACATAAATTTGCATACTGAAATTAAATTAACATAAATTAAATCTAAGTTAAAATCAATTTTTGAAGTCAGCTTGCCTCGCTTGTTTTCGAACCCGGAACCTCCCGTTCACGAGTCCGCCGCTTTACCGACTGCGCCACGGCGTACTTGCTGCAAGGAACGATTTTCGCTACAATATGTTACCATTATTAGCGTAATAAAATATCTATCTATCTTTTCAGATACACCAAGCGTTCCAAATTATAAATAATATTATTGTATTATTAATTAAACAAAATTTAAACATGGGTTGTATGAAAATTTCAGTAATTATCTGCGTTTATTGTATTATTTTCCTCTAAATATAAAAACTGAAAATAAATTATAAATTTTATAAGA
>CM063501.1:70816966-70831966 GCA_032207245.1 Pardosa pseudoannulata
GCACCCTTAATATTTGAATGTGCAATACATTTGAAAGTATAGTGTTTAGAAAAATAATGAATATTTTGTATTAACCTTGGAATAAAAAAAAGATAAAAACAAAGGGATTTATTACGGTAGCTCATATTACAAAAAAGAGGAGACTACACTTGTTGTACTATAACACGATACATATTTCAAAAATGGGTAGTGTTTTTTTAAATAATGTTTATTAACAATTTATTTTTATTTTGTGATTCCTTAAATAGATTTAAATTGTAATGATTAAGTATGAAGTCAATTGCTAATAAAGCTCTAAGGTACCGGATCTATAATCCAATGTTGATCGTTGTTAGGATGAAGCTATAAAATGTGTAAAATTTACAATGTTTAACTAGTACCTGGACAAATGTCACGTAATGCATGGGAGGAAGGCGAATATACAATATTTATAAGATATTCAGGAAGCATGGAAATTTTTGCGGTTATTTTATGCACTCCTCAAATTTGAATGTGTAATACATTTGAATATACAGTGTTTTGAAAATTAATGAATATTTTGTATTAGCCTTGCACTAAAACAGATAATAAAGCCAAAGTGATTTATTATGTTAACTCATATTACGCCCGTAATAAAATATAAATCCATTCTTATTATTTTCTTTACTAACCATTTACTTTATGGATCAATAATAAATGCTTGTTTATTTAAGGTTAAACAACTTCCTGTCAAAATATGCAATTAATATTCAAGGGAAATAGCTATCAGAAATCTAATTTTGTGCTGAAATTCAATTTTTTGATATGGAAAGGTAATTTCTTCACTCAAAGTAAAATTTACTACACAGAAGATTACTCTCTTGGGCAACACCTATTACGTATTTTCTTTTCTCAGCTTTGATGAAGGTGGTAAACTATTTTAAGTAAAACCTTTTTACCTTACATATTTTCGGTCATTTATATAAAATAGAGTTGGAATAGCGTAATAGATCAAAAATATATTTTGATTGATTTTTATTTAATAAGGAAGTGTTTAAATTGATCTTTGAAAATTATATAGTTTTCAATTATAAAGCTTTTGAAAAGTATATTAAACTTATATTCATTCATCTTATACTTTATGAATACTCAGGCATTCTGATTCAATTTTAAAATGTATCTTAAATGTGTCAGAATTACAAAAACGAGGAGACTACACTTGTTGTACCATAACACGATACATATTTCAGTAAATGGGTAGTATTTTTTTAAAAATAATGTTTATCAACAATTTATTTTTATTTTGTGATTCCTTAAATAGATTTAAATTGCAATTTTTAAGTATATAGTCAATTGAAAATGAAGCTCGAATGTACCGGATCTATAATCCAATGTTGATCGTTGTCAGGATGAAGCTATAAAATGTATAAAATTTAAAATTTTTAACTACTACCTGGACAAATGTCACGTAATGCATCGGGGAGATGGCGAATATATAATATTTGTAAAATATTCAGAAAGCATGGAACTTTTGCTGTTATTTTATGCACTCCTCAAATTTGAATGTGTAATACATTTGAATATACAGTGTTTTGAAAATTAATGAATATTTTGTATTAGCCTTGCACTAAAACAGATAATAAAGCCAAAGTGATTTATTATGTTAACTCATATGTCGGTGTTAAAATATAAATCCATTTTCATTCTTTTTTTTTACTATCCATTTAATTTAAGTATGAATTAATAATAAATGCTTGTTCATTTAAGATTAAACAACTTCCTGCCAAAATATGAACTTAATATTCAAGGGAAATAGCTATCAGAAATGTAATTTTGTGCTGAATTTCAATTTTTTTATATGGATAGGTATCTCCTTTCCTCACAGTAAAGATTTACTACAAAGAAGATTACTCTCTTGGGAAACACCTATTGCATATTTTCGTTGTCAGTTTTGATGAAGGTAGTAAACTATTTGAAGAAAAATCTTTTTAACTTATATATTTTCTATCATTTATATAATAGGTTGGAAAAGCGTGATAGATCTAAAATATATTTTAAGTGACTTTTTAATTAATAAGGAAGTGTTTAAACTGATCTTTGAAAATTATATAGTTTACAATTATAAAGTTTTTGTAAAATATATTAAAATATTCATTCATCTTATGCTTTATGAATACTCAGGTATTCTGATTAAATTTTAAAATGTATCTGAAATGCGTAAGAATTACAAAAACTTGACTACACTTGTTGTACCATAACACGATACATATTTCAAAAATGGGTAGTGTTTTTTTAAATAATGTTTATTAACAATTTATTTTTATTTTGTGATTCCTTAAATAGATTTAAATTGTATTGATTAAGTATGAAGTCAATTGCTAATAAAGCTCTAAGGTACCGGATCTATAATCCAATGTTGATCGTTGTCAGGATGAAGTTATAAAATGTGTAAAATTTACAATGTTTAACTAGTACCTGGACAAATGTCGCTTACTACATTGGGAGGGGGGGGGCAAAATATAATATTTGTAAAATATTCAGAAAGCATGGAAATTTTGTGGTTATTTTATACACCCTTCATATTTCAATGTGTAATACATTTGACTATATAGTGTGTTGAAAATTAATGAATATTTTGTTTTAACCTTGCATAAAAAAGGTGATAAAGCGAAAGTGATTTATTAAGGTAACTCATATTACGTCAGTGTTAAAATATAAATCCATTCTCACTCTTTTCTTTACTATCCATTTACTTTAAATGTGGATTAATAATAAATGCTTGTTTATTTAAGGTTAAACAACTTCCTGTCAAAATATGCAATTAATATTCAAGGGAAATAGCTATCAGAAATCTAATTTTGTGCTGAAATTCAATTTTTTGATATGGAAAGGTAAGTCCTTCACGCACAATAAAGATTTACTACAAAGAAGATTACTCTTTTGGGAAACAGCTATTATATATTTTCTTTGTCAGTTTTGATGAAGGTAGTAAACTATTTGAAGTAAAAACTTTCTAACTTATATAATTTCTGTCATTTATAAAATAGAGTTGGAAAAGCGTAATAGATCAAAAATATATTTTGATTGATTTTTAATTAATAAGGAAGTGTTTAAACTGATCTTTGAAAATTATATAGTTTTCAATTATAAAGCTTTTGTAAAATATATTAAACTTATATTCATTCATCTTATGCTTCATGAATACTCAGGCATTCTGATTCAATTCTAAAATGTATCTTAAATGGGTAAGAATTACAAAAAAGAGGAGACTACACTTCTTGTATAATAACACGATACATATTTCAAAAAATTGGGTAGTTTTTTTTAATAATGTGTATTAACAATTTATTTTTATTTTGTAATTCCTTAAATAGATTTTAATTGTATTTATTAAGTATGTAGTCAATTGTTAATAAAGCTCCAAAGTACCTGTTCTATTATCCAATGTTGATCGTTGGCAGGATGAAGCGATAAAATGTGTAAAATTTACAATGTTTAATTACTACGTGGACAAATGTCGAGTACTGCAAGGGGGGGGGCGAATTTATAATATTTGTATAATATTCAGAAAGCATGGAAATTTTGCGGTTATTTTATGCACTTCTCGTATTTGAATGTGTAATACATTTGAATATATAGAATTTTGAAAATTAATGAATATTTTGTATTAACCTTGAAAAAAAAAAAAAAAAAAAAAAAAAAAAAAAAAAAAAAAAAAAAAAAAAAAAAAAAAAAAAGGTGATAAAGCCAAAGTGATTTAATAAGTTTACTCATATTACGTCAGTGTTAAAATATAAATCCATTCTCACTCTTTTCTTTACTATCCATTTATTTTAAATGTGGATTAATAATAAATGCTTGTTCATTTAAGATTAAACAACTTCCTTTCAAAATATGGACTTAATATTTAAACGAAATAGCTATCAGAATTGTAATTTTGTGCAGAAATTCAATTTTTTGACATGGAAAGGTAATTCCTTCACTCACAGTACAGTTTTACTATAAAGAAGGTTACTCTCTAGGGCAACACCTATTATATATTTTCTTTGTCAGTTTTCATGAAGGTAGCAAACTATTTGAAGAAGAAACTTTTTAACTTATATTTTCTTTCATTTATAAAATAGAGTTGGAAAAGCCTAATAGATCAAAAATACATTTTAAGTGACTTTTTAATAAATAAGGAAGAGTTTAAACTGATCTTTGAAATTTATATAGTTTTCAATTATAAAGCTTTTGTAAAATAAATTAAACTTATATTCATTCATCTTATGCTTTATGAATACTCAAGTATTCTGATTCAATTTTAAAATTCATCTTAAATGGTTAAGAATTACAAAAACAAGGAAACTACACTTGTTGTTTCATAACACGATAAATATTTCAATAAATGGGTAGTATTTTTTTAAAAAATAATGTTTATTAACAATAATTTTTTATATTTTGATTCATTAAATAGATTTAATTTGTGATAATTAAGTATGAAGTCAATTGGTAATAAAGCTCTAAGGTACCGGATCTATAATACAATGTTGATTGTTGTCAGGATGAAGCTAGAAAATGAATAAAATTTACAATGTTAAACTACTACCTGGACAAATGTCGTGCACTGCATGGTTGATGACGAATACATAATATTTGTAAAATATTCAGAAAGCATGGAATTTTTGCTGTTTCTTTATGCAATCCTGATATTTTAATGTGTAATACATTTGAATATATAGTGTTTTGAAAATTAATGAATATTTTGTATTAGCCTTGCATATATAAAGATAATAAAGACAAGGGGATTTATTATGGTTACTCATATTACGTCAGTGTTAAAATATAAATCCATTCTCACTCTTTTCTTTACTATCCATTTACTTTAATTGTAGATTAATAATAAATGCTTGTTTATTTAAGATTAAACAACTTCCTGTCAAAATATGCACTTAATGTTCAAGGGAAATAGCTATCAGAAATGTAATTTTGTGCTAAAATTCAATTTTGTGATATGGAAAGGTATTGCCTTCACTCACAGTAAAGATTTACTACAAAGAAGATTACTCTCTTGGGGAACACCTATTATATATTTTCTTTGTCAGTTTTGATGAAGGTAGTAAACTATTTGAGAGAAAAACTTTTTAACTTATATCTTTTCTGTCATTTATAAAATAGAGCTGGAAAAGAGTAATAGATCAAAAATATATTTTAAGAGACATTTTATTTGATAAGGAAGTGTTTAAACTGATCTTTGAAAATTATATAGTTTTCAATTATAAAGCTTTTGTAAAATTTATTAAACTTATATTCGTTCACCTTATGCTATACGAATACTCATCTATTCTGATTCAATTTTAAAATGTATCTGAAAAGGGTAAGAATTACAAAAAAGAGGAGACTACACTTGCACCATAACACGATACATATTTCAAAAAATTGGGTAGTTTTTTTTAATAATGTGTATTAACAATTTATTTTTATTTTGTAATTCCTTAAATAGATTTTAATTGTATTTATTAAGTATGTAGTCAATTGTTAATAAAGCTCCAAAGTACCTGTTCTATTATCCAATGTTGATCGTTGGCAGGATGAAGCGATAAAATGTGTAAAATTTACAATGTTTAATTACTACGTGGACAAATGTCGAGTACTGCAAGGGGGGGGGCGAATTTATAATATTTGTATAATATTCAGAAAGCATGGAAATTTTGCGGTTATTTTATGCACTTCTCGTATTTGAATGTGTAATACATTTGAATATATAGAGTTTTGAAAATTAATGAATATTTTGTATTAACCTTGCATAAAAAAAGATGATAAAGCCAAAGTGATTTATTAAGGTAACTCATATTACGTCAGTGTTAAAATATAAATCCATTCTCACTCTTTTCTTTACTATCCATTTACTTTAAATATGGATTAATAATAAATGCTTGTTCATTTAAGATTAAACAACTTAATGTCAAAATATGGACTCAATATTCAAGGGAAATAGCTATCAGAAATGTAATTTTGTGCTGAAATTCAATTTTTTGATATGGAAAAGTAATTCCTTCACTCACAGTAAAGATTTCCTATAAAGAAGGTTACTCTCTAAGTGACTTTTTAATAAATAAGGAAGAGTTTAAACTGATCTTTGAAATTTATATAGTTTTCAATTATAAAGCTTTGGTAAAATAAATTAAACTTATATTCATTCATCTTATGCTTTATGAATACTCAAGTATTCTGATTCAATTTTAAAATTCATCTTAAATGGGTAAGAATTACAAAAACGAGGAAATTACACTTGTTGTTTCATAACACGATAAATATTTCAGTAAATGGGTAGTATTTTTTAAAAAATAATGTTTATTAACAATAATTTTTTATATTGTGATTCATTAAATAGATTTACATTGTGATAATTAAGTATGAAGTCAATTGCTAATAAAGCTCTAATGTACCAGATCTATAATACAATGTTGATTGTTGTCACGATGAAGCTAGAAAATGTATAAAATTTACAATGTTAAACTACTACCTGGACAAATGTCGAGTAATGCATGTGGGGAAAATATAATATTTTTAAAATATTCAGAAAGCATGGAATTTTTGCTGTTTCTTTATGCAATCCTGATATTTTAATGTGTAATACATTTGAATATATAGTGTTTTGAAAATTAATGAATATTTTGTATTAGCCTTGCATATATAAAGATAATAAAGACAAAGTGATTTATTATGGTTACTCATATTACGTCAGTATTAAAATATAAATATATTCTCACTCCGTTCTTTACTATCCATTTACTTTAATTGTAGATTAATAATAAATGCTTGCTCATTTAAGATTAACCAACTTCCTGTCAAAATATGGACTTAATATTCAAGGGAAATAGCTATCAGAAATGTAATTTTGTGCTGAAATTCAATTTTTTGATATGGAAATATATTTCCTTCACTCAATGTAAAAATTTACTACAAAGAAGTTAACTCCCTTGGGAAACACCTGTTATATATTTTCTTTGTCAGTTTTCATGAAGGTAGTAAACTATTTGAAGTAAAAACTTTTTAACATATCTTTTCTGTCATTTATAAAATAGAGCTGGAAAAGAGTAATAGATCAAAAATATATTTTAAGAGACATTTTTATTGATTCTTAAGTGTTTAAACTGATCTTTGAAAATTATATAGTTTTCAATTATAAAGCTTTAATAAAATTTATTAAACTTATATTCATTCATCTCATGCTTTACGAATACTCATCCATTTTGATTCAATTTTAAAATGTATCTTAAATGGGAAAGAATTACAAAAAAGAGGAGGCTACACTTGTTGTACCATAACACGAAACATATTCCAATAAATGAGTAATGTTTTTTTAAAAATAATGTTTATTAACAATTTATTTTTATTTTTGATTCCTTTAATAGATTTAAATTGTAATTTTTAAGTATATAGTCATTTGTTAATAAAGCTGCAATGTATCGGTTCTATAATCCAATGTTGATCGTTGTCAGGATGAAGCTATAAAATGTGTAAAATTTGCAATGTATAACTACTACCTGGACAAATGTCGCTTACTACAAGGGGAGGGGGTGAGAAAATATAATATATGTAAAATATTCAGAAAGCATGGAATTTTGTGGTTATTTTATAAACCCCTCATATTTGAATGTGTAATATATTTGACTACATAGTGTTTTGAAAATTAATGAATATTTTGTATTAGCCTTGCATAAAGAGAGATGATAAAGATAAAGTTATTTTTTATGGTAACTCATATTACGTCCGTGTTAAAATATAAATCCCTTCTCATCCATTTACTTTAAATATGGATTAATAATAAATGCTTGTTCATTTAAGAGTTAAACAACTTCCTGTCAAAATATGCACTTAATATTCAATTGAAATAGCTATCAGAAATGTAATTTTCTCTGAAATTCAATTTTGTTCTATATGGAAAGGTACTTTCTTCACTCAAAGTAAAGATTTACTACAAAGAAGATTACTCTCTTGGGTAACACCTAATACATATTTTCTTTGTCAGCTTTGATGAAGGTGGTAAACTATTTTAAGTAAAAGATTTTTAATTTATATATTTTCTGTCATTTAAATAATAGAGTTGGAATAGCGTAATAGATCAAAACTATATTTTAAGAGATTTTTAATTAATAAGAAAGTATTTAAATTAATCTTTGAAAATTATATAGTTTTTAATTATAAAGCTTTTGTAAAATATATTAAACTTATATTCACTCATCTTATGCTTTATGAATACTCAGGCATTCTGATTGAATTTTAAAATGTATCTTAAATGTGTAAGAATTACAAAAACGAGGAGACTACACTTGTTGTACCATAACGCGATACATATTTCAATAAATGGGTAGTTTTATTTTTTATATAATGTTTGTTAACAATTTATTTTTAATTTGTGATTCCTTAAATAGTTTTAAATTGTGATGATTAAGTATGTAGTCAATTGCTAATAAAGCTTCAAGGTACCGGATGTGTAATCCAATGTTAATCGTTGTCAGGATGAAGCTATAAAATGTGTAAAATTTACAATGTTTAAACACTACCTGGACAAATGTCGCGCATTGCATGGGGGGATGTCGAATATAAAATATTTGTAAAATATTCAGAAAGCATGGAAATTTTGCTGTTATTTTATGCACTCCTTAAATTTGTATGTGTAATACATTTGAATATACAGTATTTTAAAAATTAATAAATATTTTGTATTAGCTTTGCAGAAAAAAAGATAATAAAGCCAAAGTCATTTATTATGGTTACTCATATTACGTCCGTGTTAAAATATAAATCCACTCTCATTCTTTTCTTTACTATCCATTTTCTTTAAATATGGATTAATAATAAATGCTTGTTCATTTAAGATTAAACAATTTCCTGTCAAAATATGCACTTAATATTTAAGGGAAATAGCTATCAGAAATGTAATTTTGTGCTGAAATTCAATGTTATGGTATTGAAAGGTAATTCCTCCACTCACAGTAAAGATTTACTACAAAGAAGATTACTCTCTTGGGCAACAACTATTATATATTTCCTTTGTCAGTTTTCATGAAGGTAGTAAACTATTTGAAGAAAAAACTTTTTAACTTATATATTCTCTGTCATTTATATAATAGGTTGGAAAAGCGTGATAGATCTAAAATATATTTTAAGTGACTTTTTAATTAATAAGGAAGTGTTTAAACTGCCGATAAGACATAGTCGATGAGCTTTGAAAATCATATAGTTTTCAATTATAGAGTTTTGTAAAATTTATTAAAATTATATTCATTCATCTTATGTTTTATGATTACTCAGGCATTCTGATTCAATTTTAAAATGTATATAAAATGGGTCAGAATTACAAAAACGGGGAGACTACATTTGTTATACCATTAAAAATACATATTTCATAAAATGGGGAGTGTTTCTTAAAAATAATATTTATTAACAGTTTATGATTATTTTGTGATTCCTTAAATAGATTTAAATTGTAATGATACGTTTGACGTTTGATTTTTCACTGATACATTAGAATTTGTAATGTTGATTCGTTAATGGAAGCGGGTATTAACTTAAATTTAAGGGTACGTCAGAAAACACGTTTTATTTAATTTAATTTTTTAAATTATTAAACATTTTTTTTGATCGCGACTTTTTAACCCTTTATTGCATAGTGTTTTTGAAAAAGGCCGGCCAAAAAAATTAATTTTTTAATGTAAAAACACAATTTAGAATGTTGTCTTGAAAAGAAAATTACAAAAATACAAAAATAATCAAAATTTTTATTGCAATTTTGGATTTTTATAACATTACATAACATAGTCGAATATTGTAATATTACACGAACATCGATTTTTTTTAATCTTTCTTCTAAAACTCCCATTTCAGAATAAATATTATTATCAGTAAAAATTATCTCGAATTATCTCGAGTGTGTACAATTTGGCCAGTTTAGCACGCTCGATTTAACTCGAGCTTGAAAGTTAAGGGTTTAATCAGATTTTGTAGTTTATTAATTACTATAAAGTCCTTCATTGTGTTTAAATGTTTCAACAAAACTTTCGAGTATTTTAAGATTTTCAAAAACCTTTTTTTCTTGTATAGTAAGGAAATTTAAAGTAATATCTTTTTTAAATATTTTAAAATACACTAGTAATATTCCATGAAAAATAACAATATACTTTCAAAAAAAGATGAAATTCCGTAAAAAGTGTGCGTAAAGTGTGCGTAATAAATATTTATCATGCCTACTCTGATTTAAAAATATTATGAGAAATATTTTTCGCAAAAATTATTTTTTCAAAAAAGATAATAATGTTTTCTTTAATTGTTTGATATTGCTGGATCATGTGATACTAATTTAGAATAAATATTCTATAATACAAAGAAAATCTGTTGAATGCTTTTAGAGTTATAAAGTCCTAATTATTTTCTTACTGACAAAAACTGAATTTAAAAATTTTCATATCTTTCAAAATGTTTAAATAATATTGATTAATCGATTTTATCAAATACTAAACTTTATTATTTTATACTTTAATACTTTATTACTATATGTTTATTAATGATCTACATACCTTGAAATCTAAAATATAAAATTGTAAAGGTTAAGAATTATATAAAGGTTAAGATAAGTAAAACATTCCTAATGAAAAAAATTACAATACATTTTATTATACTATTAAAAATTGTTATTAATCTAAGCGTTATAAAAATATGGGAGTTAAATAGTAAATAATGCAGAAGTATGTCAAGTATTCAATAACTTTAAAATCTTTCAAAAGATAATTTGTACTTTCTTTTTAAGCCCCCCTTTTGATTTTAATATTCTTTTATCACTCAATTTTGACTATGGGATTTTTTTCATTTCGTTAGATTTAAGTGTCTTTACTTATGATACAAAAGGTTTATCATTTCTCATGATGTCATATGAAAATTACTAACTATATAAATAATTTTAATTGAAATATGAGATTCCTAAATCATATGAAATTGCAATTGTGGACCGTTTTTAGTCCACCGAGTTTGTTAATGCCAACAAAACATAATATTTGCTTTTTGTTATAATGCAGGGAAATTATGAGTAACGTAACTTTAAAAAATACAATTTTCACTATATAAAAAAAATTTTGGAAGCCGGAAGAAAAAGGATTGTAATCTGAATTACAACATTCCGTTTTCATGAAAAAGAAAAAATATATATAATAATAATGACTCTTTTAAAATATTAATTATATAAATCGATGAATTTAAAGTGTCTAACATTTCTAGATCATAAAATATTCTTGTGCCATGTCATTCACTTAAATCAATGTTTCATAATATATAATTGACTTATTTTAAACTGACGCAAGAAAATATTGTTTAGTTTGCTGCGTAAGTATATGTTTTCTTTCTGTTACATGAAGATAAATAAAAGTGGGACTTGAACAGCTACAAATATCGATGCCCGCTTTGAGATTTGAACCCATGGCCTCTGATACTAAACGGCAGTACCTGATCGTCCACTTGTAAAGTAATTGGTTACATATAATAATGAAAATACTATTGCTAAAGTTTCAAAAATGTAAATTGTTTGCTTTCCATATTTAGTTTTCAAAATATTTATGCACAGGTATAATATTTATTCCATGAAAATTACCGAGCAAAACAATTTCATTTACTTTTTTCGGATATTTTCTGTGTTCTAAAATAAAGGATGTACAGGAGAATATAAAATACGATTTTAATTACGAAATTTCTAGCAATTATTAAACGAAAATAAACAAATGGAAAATGTACTTTGATAATATCATGACAAAACTACCTTATTTCTAAAACTAATTATTTTAACACTAAACATACCAACACTTAATACATACTTATTTCTACCATAGCCGGTCAAATGACCGGACTTTATTTTTTCTGATTATAAATGTATGAAATATGAAAATTGGAAGGAAACAGACAAATAAACTTTATAATAATTAAACAAATTTTTATATTGTCAATTTTCATGTATTGCAAACACAAAGAATAAGAATTTTTAATTCATTTCTCATCCCATTTTTTACATAAACCTTATGGATCATTTGACCCGCTATATGGTACGTTTAGTGATAAATACCATTATCGTTGTTTATGCAATTTTTTTTTGCTTACAATGATTATAGAATATTATTAGAAAACGTACCACACATATAAATTGGGTTTTACATTTATTTTAACATTGTCTCAAAATGAAGTAATAAAAACATTTTTATTAATCTCCACAGCTATGAACACCATTAAAAATAATACCAGATCATTTTTAATACAGTTAGTTAAGTATTACGATTTTTATTTAGATTTATCCAATTATCCCGTTAAAACTATACTATACAATAAAACTATCGCCAAGTTTATCAAACATTTCTGGATTTCTGGGGAATTTTCAATTACTAAATGTAACTCAATTTTATACCCATTTTTTATAAAAATATGAATGCATAAGCACAAGGAAATATCAGGAGAATGTTAACATAAAAAAACACGTACGAGAGAGGGGAAACAAACGCTGACTCAGCTCTTGCTGACTACGAAAAAAACCGTCGACAGTCTGAAAAAAAATTTTAAACATATAAGGGATTCTCGAAATTACACAATAGAATAAAACAAGGGAGATACAATATCAGTTATTCAGAAACTATCATTTATAAAATCAAGAAACAGGAAAGGATTATAAACTAACTGAAGCCAGTGGGGAAAAATAGCTAATATAGTTTTACTGCAAAGTTGAGTTGTTTCTTAAATTGTTCTCAGACTAATACATTTGATGATCACATTTTCCCCCTTGATCTATTTAATTCCATTGATTAAATAAATTTTATAAATTTAAAATACTAGCTTCTCTATAATTCCCCGATAATTTTCAGATACCAAGAATTTTTTCTTTGTTCCCCTCATCTAAACTTGATTTATTTGAGTTGCATTGTTTCAGATAGTCAGCATTAATGGTCGTTATATTGATAATTTTTATAAAGAATACTGGTTTCAAAAATAGTGGAGATGCTAAAGATTATAAGTCATAATGGTCCTGAATGTAAAACTCCAACCTTTTAAGCTGATTAATTTTTGAGTTATACCTAATAGAATTACTGCAGATTACATTGAAATTTTTAGTTATGCAAAGCATTTACTGAAATCAAAAAAGATTTGTACAGCACTAGACGCTATAACAGAACAAAATAACAATTTCAACATTCTAAAGAAAATCAGTTTAGAGTTATGCAAGTACCGTAAGCACGTATAGACTTCAAGGAGAAACTAATCAAAACTTGTTCAAGTATAGTCAAAATGGATATTTAAAGTTTCAAAGTTAAAAGTTCTTTGTACTGACACAAAGTCTTAAGACTAATTTCAAAATTAATTAAAAAAAGAATGAGCCAAAAACGGTTTTGCTTCAGTAAAAATTAGTATTTCGGTTGAAATTTGAATACTGAATACATTCGTGGTTACGAAATTCATATGTTGTTCACAAGGCAGTATGAAAAGTTTTATTTGATACTGTAAAAATATCAGATTTTCAAGAATTCCAGGAGGTATACATTTTTCCTTTGTTTTTATTTGTTAACTAGCATATAACCAGTCATATGAAGAGATCAGTAAAACTTTTAATTTTCCAAAATTGTAAAGTACCCTATGAGGTTTTGGCTGATAATTATCTTAAAAAATAATCGATGATTAAAACTTAAAATTATCACATATATACCTAATCTATTATTTAAGTCAAATATAAAAGAAAATTATTTAAGTAAGTTCTTAATTAATGATAAAACGTATGAAAATAATTCAGACGATATTTAAATAATTTAAAAGAAGAAATGATTAAATGAGAGGATTAAAGAAATGACGTCTCAATGCTAGAAAAAATGTTACTTTTACCTATTTGTTACGTGATAAATTGATAAATGTAAATGCCTGCTCTTAAAATTGGGCTTGATGTAATAGGGTTAAAAGCACGAAATGGGGGAAGGAATCGATTTCGATTGTTTTAAAGATGACAATATTTTTGCTGTGATATAAAGTATATTTACACTAATTTATTTTAGAATAGGATAGAAAGTTTAGGAGAAGATACACTTTACTCGCTTTGAATTTTGCTAACCATAACTCATGAAAAATCCAATATGGATGACTCTATCCGTTCCAGGACAAACCGCTTCATAAATTCGAAGACACACAGACTGATAACTTAGGCTATTATTTTATAGGCTATTGTTAAAAAGAAGATTGAAGTTTTTAAATAATTTTACAAAAAAATATCATACACTCCTTAGGGAAATAACATGTATTATATAATACAAAAACATAATGCAAAATAGATTTAAAGCAGATAAAATACTTGTTTTGAAAAAAAAATAACTTTAGTGCCGTATTCTTTACATCGTATATTCTTTATATTGTATGAAATTCTGTATATATTGTTCCTTTTAAGTACTTAAGATGCAGGAGTTTTTCCTTAAAAGATTTTTGAATTGTAGAAAAATAATCAGGTCTTCATATGTAAATTTCCTGAAAAAGGAAAATATTGAAAGATTTAAAGTATGTGTTTTGCCATGGTAGAACACTTCTCAATTTTAACAAAAACTAGTATATATTTTTAGACATATTAAACATGTACAATAGCATACCAATTCATAAATATTAATTGTTAATTTTGACACCGCTTATTTTGACATATTCTAAATAAAAAAAAAGTAAAATTACATTACTTACCAGCACCAGAAAGAGACTTAAATGGTAATAATTCAAGCGTAAAAAAAGTATAATTTATAGTAGAGCGACAAAGAGAAGTGACTTAAGAATTCATTACCTCCTTAATCGAATGGAAAAGAGATCGAGAGGGGTGCCTGTCAGACGCAGCGGCAGTTAGAGAAACATCCAGCAGACATCGAATACTACGGGAACATTTGAGCTCCAACTTTTCTAAAGATGTTGAAGCACGTCAGCGAGCAAAGGTGAATGAGGGAAAGCCTTGCATGAGGTAAATGGAATGGATTAAATGCTTTTAAACCCATGTCTTCCGCTTACATCACG
>CM063501.1:70834466-70874466 GCA_032207245.1 Pardosa pseudoannulata
AAAATGTTCTTAAGCTAAATGATACAGGTAGCTACATATATTCTTTCTAAAACATCATGTATGACAGATAAATGAATTTTTCACTTCAAAAAACATTCTAAGAAGGTAGTATTTCAACTGTAAATGGATATAAACTGCATGATAGATTGAAAACAATGTCTAGATTCTATGCAAAAAAACAAATCGTAAAACTAAAGTTCACCTCCTAATAACCGGGAATTTTTTACTTAAGGTTAGGCTTGAATGACTTATTTTATTTATTGGATATTAGATCTCATTCCATAGGTTTTATTTACATCTTCTTACTTTCGTATTTTATTGAAATCTTTAAGATTCGATTTACTAAACTGTTATGGCTGTAATACATTGAGTCCCATGTAGTAAGAGATATAGTTTTCGAGAATGACATCTTTTCGAAATAATGCAGCGTTCAAAGTAATACAATTTTACAGCCCGGTCTTAAAATTTTGTCTACCGTAGGAGTGTGTTAGGAGTTCTACTTTATTGGAGGGGGAAATCAAATATCTGTTTGAGAAGACCAGTTTTACTTTTCGTTCGAGAAGCATACGCTATTATTATCTTTATAACTCCAGAGATAGAAATTTCAAAATTCTTTCCGCGAAAGGATAAAATTGAAAATTCCTCGTTTCTTTGAAGTGAAATATCATCTTCGGTTCCACGGGAATTTTCTTCAGTAATGATTCCTCATTCCGAAGAAATCTGGTAAAGGGAGATCGAATGTGTATAACATTATGTTGAAAAGGAATACGCTTGAAATATACGGTATATAAATAAGCTTGTATTATCGCAGTTTGGTTTTTATCTCTTTGAATAAAAGTCGAATTCACGTAGTACATTGAGTAAATCTGTTTTTACCTTTTTACTTTAAAGTGTATTAAAATATATAAGAATTTTAACATTTAAATTTGCTGATAGTTGGTTGGGAGCACTACGGTATACTTTTTTGCTACACGAGGGCTAATAAGACCGGGATCTACTGTTTAATGACAATTCTGAACTGCTACAAACATCCATCCCACAGTGGGACTTAAACCCACGAACACCGAATTCAAAGGTTAGTGTCCTAACCATTTGGCCATCTTTCGGCTTACATTAGCCAAACATTATGCTGAAAAGGTTTGGTTTTGAGTGCTACTGTCTACTTTTTGCAACAGCATGGCTAATGATACCGCTTATGCTGAGAAGAAATAGGCTACAAATATACGGTATATAAATAAGCTTGTATTATCGCACTTTGGTTTTTATCTGTTTGAGTAAAAGTTGGAATCACATAGTACATTGAGTAAATCTGTCTTTACTTTTCTACTTTACCGAGTATTACAATATCTAAGAATTTTAACATTTACATTTGCTGAACATTATGCTGAAAAGGAATAGGCTTGAAATATACGGTATATAAATATTATCTCACTTTGGTTTTTATCTATTTGAGTAAAAGTTGAAATCACATAGTACATTGAGTAAATCTATCTTTACTTTTCTACCTTATAGAGTATTACAATATATAAGAATTTTAACATTTACATTTAATATTAAAGGGGAACACTATGATAGACCATTTACTATATGAGGTTGAATAGGGAGTGATCTGTCGCTTGTATGTTATACTAATATAGACGGTATTTACTATGAATACTTATAAAAATGTATCTCTTTGTTAGTCAAAGACCACGTCATTTACCAACTATATAGTACAACTTTTCTTTTAGAGAATACAAGGAGGAGTGACTAATATATGATACTAAAAATCAACCTATATTTCAATCTTAAAACAATACATACCATCCAAATTATTCTAAATTCCAACAAAAAAGTTTTAACAATTATCAAATATTATTTGCATTTATTTGATTGATATATTCTACATTTGTTTTTAGTAGGGCACAGAACCTTTTAATTAAAATTAAACTACTTTAATATGTTTTTCAAGTGGTGACCTATCGGGGTACTTTAAAGTTAATCATTTTAATTATAGGTAAGTAAAAATATTAGAATAAAATATTAGAAAATATTAGAAAAAATATTTAAAAAAATATTAGAATAAAAAATAGATAATATTAGAATAAATATTAGAATAAAAAAATAGATATTTCTTTCTTCAAAAATTATCGTATTTGTTTCATCATTACTCATTTTGAAGACATTATATAACTATATGTTTAATAAACATTATATAAACCTAACAAATCAGGTAAAAATATATGCGTGCACCATACCAATCTCAATAAAACCGATTTTCCAAGAGAAAGCAAAAATTTCACTGATTATAATATTTTTTAACCACTAGATGACGTTACATTTTCTGCCATTGAATTATGCAAAGCAATATATATTTTGGAAGAGAATAATCATGAGACATTAGTGATCCGAACTATATGCCTAGAAATGATTTTTGTAGTGTAGAAGATCATCTTAGTTAAACTGAACACAAAAAATAAGAAAAGTATCGGTGGGATATAATGGCTATATCACTATTTGTTCGAACCACTGATGGGTTTTATATAATGATTTATAAAATGATTAAGCAACTTTAAATTAAAGGTATTCAGTGTCACAAACAAGAAGTGGAATTTCCTGTGCAATATGCGTCTGAGCCGTACTGAAAGAAATACTGCGTACTACTCAGAACGGCGTTTTGTCTTCTCTCAAAGCTTTGCTGCTGGAGGACGAAAAGTACATTTTAAACTTATATTGTAATTGATACTCAATATTCAACTTGTAATTTATCCGTTAAGCATTCTAACGACATCTTTCGGTTACTGTTAAGGAGCTACTGGAGAGAGATAAATAAGTGAAGATATCACTCGCAAGGATTGGCCAGCGTACTCTCCTGATTTAACTTTCATCGAACATATGTGGGATGCTTTGGGGGGACGCATTGCAGCAAGCGTACATTCTCCTGAGGACACTCAAAAATTCAAACAGATGCTGATTGCGGAATGTCCACTCCTACAGCAAAAAATGTTGGACCAGCTAGTTCTGAGTATGCGAAGACGGTGCGAAGCAATCATTGCTGTTAGGAGAGGGTTTTTTTTTGGTTTTGGTTTGGAGTGCTACGGTCTACTTTTTGCAACACGAGGGCTAATGAGACCGGGACCTACAGCTTAAAGCCAATTCCGAACGGCTACGAACATCCAAGCCGCAGTGGGATTCGAACCCACGAACTCCGGTACCGAAGGCCAACACCCTAACCAATCGGCCATCGTTCGACGCGGCTAGGAGAGTACATATCCCATATTAAGGAACATCTTCTTGTTGTTCTACCTCTTGGATAGACAATCATGAGTCACGATACTATACGTTCGATAAAGCTTGTTTTTGTTTGATTCCATACCGTATGGATTGTATTCATTTTTCAGAGCCGATGCTTTGATCCTTACGAGTAATATGTCATATCTGATCTTTACTCTCTTCTGTGATCTTGTGCTTAATTTTTTCTTACATTTGTAATGTTTTTAAAACAAAAAAATACAAGTCTTTCATTTGATATCAGCTTTCAATATTAACGAATTTAACGAATAAATAATTAAGCAAGCTTTATTTAACAAACTATCAATTATTTTTCAAAGTAGCTTTTAAATTTTGTTTTAAAGAAATTGAAAATTCTAATGTACTATTAACGATTTTGCATTGATAATTCACAAGTATTTCATTATATCATTTAACAAACTAGTTAATTATGATATTAAAGAAAATAAATTTATGTTTTTAATAAAACTATAATTAAAAATTTTACAAATACTAAGATTTTACTTTATTCATATTTGATATTTATTTTTAGAGTATAAAATTATAAAATCATATCATTTTTATAAGTAAAAATATAATTTAATTTTTTATTATTTTTAACTTTTAATTCAAAAATTATAAATTTTTTAAAAAAAAATACAATTTATTTTATACCATTTAAAATATTCATAAGTAATAACTAATCTTTAGAGATTTTGTTTTTGTTTTCTTTTGTATTTTGTTATTCATTTAAAAAAAACTTAAGCTAATGATAAAATAAAACTAAAATAAAAGATTTAATATGTATTTAATATTTTTATAAATGTTAAAAAATAATAATTTTTTTTTGTAGTAAATAAACTTAAAAAATTTAAATTTTACAATATATTCATTGTAAGAAAAAACTTAAGCTAATGTTGATAAATAAAACAAAATAATAAAGACTCTTAATATGTTCATTAATATTTTAAGCTAAATTGTTAAAAATTATTATAAAATTTAGAGTATTTTATGCTAGAAAAATTTTTTATTTGACAACTACTTCTTACCAAAAAGCGTGGCTCCAAACCAAGGTAATACAGCAGATAGCATAAATTGATTTATATGCTACTTGGTAATCTGGAATAAAACTTAAGAAGTTTAAGAATAATTAAAATATTAACTTTTTAATGTATCGACTGCTTAAAGGTAAATTATGCATTTTTTTTACAAGGAGATTTATAGTACAGATTTTTTCTTTAGTAATTGGGAGATACGGATTTTACTCCTGCTTTTTCAAGATCCTGATACAACTGAATCAAATATTCACTTATATATTAATTACTCCACGTTTATTCTGTTTGCAATATATTTAATAAATACTGTAAATAAAATATATAAATAAATAAATAAATAAGAGCAAAAATATAACAAAATTAAGTAAAACTTAAAATATCCTTAAATTTTTTTTCTTTTAATTTTTATCATTTATATTCTACATATTCCAGTTTCTATCCCTTTTCCTTCTCCAAAAGCTCCTAAATAGAAAAAAATTTAAGCAACGGTTATGACTATAAGTGGGTGAGAGAGATAGGTATGAAACTCTTTGGAAGAAAATTTGGAAAATTTATTCTACACCGTCAACAATCACAGTAACTCGCGAGATTTGCGATTTCCACAGGATAACTATAAAAAAATTAAAAAAAAATTTAAAAAATCCTTAAAATTGTTTTTTATTCTTTCACTTTTTCTCGTTTATATTCTACATGTTCCAGTTGCTATCCTTTTTCCTTCTCCGAAATAGAAAAAAAAATTAAGCAACAGTTATGACTATAAGCGTGTGAGAGGGATAAGTCTGGAACTCCTTGCAAGAAAATATAGAAGATTTACTCTACGATGTCGACATTCACGGTAACTCGAGCGATTCGTAATTTCCACAGGATAGCTATAAAAAATTTAAAATATAAATTTTAAAAATCCTTAATTTTTTTTTAAATTTTTGTCATGTATATTCTATATATACTAGTTGCTATCCTCTTTCTTTCTCGAAATAGAAAAAAATGAAGCAACAGTTATGACTATAAGCGGGTGAGAGAGATAAGTCTGGAACTCCTTGCAACAAAATTTGAAAGATTTACTCTCCTATGTCGTCACTCGCAGTAACTCGCGTGCTTCGTGATTTCCATAGAATAACTATAAAAAAAATTAAAAAATAAATTTAAAAAATCCTTAAAACTGTTTTTTATTCTTTCAATTTTTGTCGTTTATACTCTACACGTTCCAGTTGCTATCCCCTTTCCTTCTCCGAAATAGAAAAAAAAATTAAGCAACAGTTATGACTATAAGCGGGTGAGAGGGATAAGTCTTGAACTCCTTGCAAGAAAATTTGGAAGATTTACTCTCCGATGTCGATACTCACGGTAACTCGAGCGCTTTGTGATTTCCACAGGATAACTATAAAAAATTTTAAAAATCCTAAAAATTTTTTTCTTTTAATTTTTGTCATTTATATTCTACATATTCCAGTTTCTATCCTCTTTCCTTCTCCAAAAGCTTCGAAACAGAACATTTTAAGCAACAGTTATGACTATAAGCGGATGACAGGTATAAGTCTGGAACTTCTTGAAAGAAAATTTGGAAGATTTACTCTACGATGTCGACACTAGCAGTAACTCGCGTGCTTCACTATTTCCACAGGATAACTTTCCTCCTTAAAATTCCACTTCTATAGTCTTGATCCAAGTAAAGGGAATTTATTATTAGGTAGTTCCAAATACCAGCAGTGAGGTATGTGTCAAACTATACAGCAAATGGCATTTATTTATAGGTACCTTGGTGCCATTGGGTAGAGCGACAATAACAATTAAATCAAAAAACTATGGAATACAATTCTTTACTTAATTTCTACAATTTCTACAATTCTTTACTTTAAATTCTTACAATTTTGCAATCGGGAAGGTTGTCTTTACTTAAATATTATACAGCAAATTTAAAAAATCAGAATAGGAGATTTCAGTGACCTTTTAAAATTAATTTACTGCACAGTTAAACAGTAAAGCAATGCTAGGTATTAATAATCCTACACTCATGTGCTGTCAGGAAAGATGATATCGCTACCGTCATGCAGTGAAAATTCCAAATTTCCTTGCAATGACTTTGGAATCGCTTCCACTCATTCGCTTTTAACGAAAATTGCTTCTATAAAATTTTATTTTTTGATTAAAGAAATTTTTAAGTTTTTGGATGGAAAACGACGGCAGTATGCTTGAATAAGTGAAATGTGTAAAAATACGTTCAGAAAAAAAATTCAGAATTATTATTGATTATTTTTTTTCACAATTTAAGGGAGGAGATCCCTTTTTACATCTTCTTTCTTTCTACACATGTTCATTGGAAGAGCTTCACACCTCTTTAACCCCTCAGAAATTTTATGGTAAAAATAATCCTTACCCCTCCCTTACAATAGAATTCGGAGATGTAAAATTATCAAAACGTGACTAACGTGAGGGAAGGGACAGTCCGCTGAAAAAGGTGCGTAATGAAGCGAAAACTGGAACTAGTTTATATCTGTACTCAAAAGGTCTTTTTGCATAAGAAGAAACAGAAATTGTGGGGATTGGGATTTTCACCCAAAGCACAATAATTTCTCTCAATATTAAAAGAAAAATAGGATCTTAAACTGCAGTGATTTTTAAAAGAATTTTTAAGCCTGTAGATATGAGTTACAAGAAAGTATATTCTGCTATAGCCAAAACCCTTTCTACTCATAACAATAATATATAGTAACATATAGCTATATAGTATATAGTAACAATATAGCTATAGCCCTTTCTAGCCATAGCAATGTTTTTGTTTAAAATTATATAAAAAAAGAAAGAGAGATACGCGATGAAGGCAGAATAATTTTGGCCTTATCATGTTGTTTTTCATTTTTTATTTTCTCTAAAGTATAAAATAATTCATGAAGAACAGATAACTTAAATAATTCATGGCATGATAAAGTACGTAAAAATCTCAATTATGTTTATAAAGACTAAATATAAGCATTAAGATAATATTTAATTACGTATTAAGTATGAGCAAATTCAGTTTGAAAGAAATATTTTTTCTCGTCACTCTTGCTTCACGGAAAAATGCTTTTATAAACCATAAAGAGCTTATAGTGTTTAGAGGAGGATTAACATCATTAGATTAAGCTGATTATATGCAGGAATGTATGATAAAGAAGTACCCTGCACATGTACCCTTAGGAACTCTAAAACAGTGTTGATTATCAGTAAAACAGAAGATTATCTGTGATCCGAGGGAGACAAGGATTTTGCATTTATTCTAGTTTATGACACATTAAGATAAATTGGATATTTATCAGAAATTTTATCAAATACTTTAACGACCTGAAAACTTTGTTTATCTCAGAAATAGTTACATATCTAAATTGAAATCTTAATCTACCCGACAAAAAGGTCATATATCAAAACATAGACTTATACATGCATTTATAGTTTGTTTTATATTATAACACAATACATGTAACAAGAAAATTCTATTCATGAATTATAATTATGCCTGTTATTTGAGACTCATTAGATACACTTTTTAGAAATGTGTATAGCTTTTAGTCCGGTATCCTATTAATATTTTAAGTCACGCATATTTTCAACTAATGTTTTTCAAACAATAATAAAGCTATATGTAGAAAGTGCATTTATTATTTTTATGATACAATTGATTATTGTTTTATAGAATTATGCAACATGCTGTTATTGTTATATTCTGTATATTTTATTGTATAGTATTATGTGATATTATTATTTTTATTTTGTAGGATTTTATGACTTTGTACTGCATTGCTCTTTACTATTATTTTTGATTAAGACCACTTCATACTATTGTTTTGTTCTATAAAGCTATCTCAAAGCTTTGCTGCTGAGGGGCGAAAAGTACATTTTAAACTTATATTGTAAGATCCTCAATATTCAACTTGTAATTTATCCTTTAAGAATTCTAACGCATGTTTCGGTTACTGTTGAGGAGCTACTGGAAAGGGAAGATATCACTTGAATGGATTGGCCAGCGTACTCCCCTGATTTAAATCTCATCGAGCTTTGTGGGCAATTGTGGGATGCTTTGGGGAAACGCATTGCAGCACGCGTACGTCCTCCTGAGAACACCCAACAATTGAAACAGATGTTGATTGGCGGAATAGCCACTCCTAAAAAAATGTTGGAGCAGCTGGTTCTGAGTATGCGGAGACGGTACGCAGCAACCATTGCAGTTAGGGGAAGTGTAGGAAGTGCATTTATTATTTTTATGATACAATTGATTATTATTTTATAGAATTAGGCAACATGTTGTTATTGTTATATTCTGTGTATTTTATTGTATAGTATTTTGTGATATTATTATTTTTATTTTATAGGATTTTATGACTTTGTACAGCATTGCTCTTTACTATTATTTTTGATTAAGACCACTTCATACTATTGTTTTGTTCTATAAAGCTATCTAGTATATTTCGTCATTTTAAATTAAAGAGTTAGAAAAACTGGAATTCACGCCTATTGTGGAATAGGTTCCGCCTGTTTACACAGATATGAAACTACACGACATACAAGTCCTGCACTAATTTTCTTTGGTACCTAAAGGTAAAAGACGCATACAATTTTTAAGAATAGTCCCCAACTGTGAAACGTATCGGAAAGATGAAGATCTTCGCTGTCCAATAAGTTGTAAAATACCCCATGACATTATGTTTATGTCCAATAATAGCAATAATTTGGTTTGGTTTGGAGACCTACGGCCTACTTTTTGCAATACGAGGGCTAATGAGACCGGGATCTACTGCTTAAAGCCGATTACGAACGATTATCAACATCCATGCCACAGTGGGATTCGAATCCACGAACTGCAGTTCCGAAGGACAGCACTCTAACAATTCGGACATCATTCCGCTGAGAGCAATAATTTCAAATCAAAGTAAAATATCCTTAAGTTAAACAGTTGCAGATGAGGTTTTACGTGGATTCATAAAGCAAGTTATTCGTAGCACTAAAACAGCTGTGTGAGTTTATTATTTTATGCTTTATTCGCGTTGGCTTTGAAATGATTGCTATATCCTTTCACAACGAATTGGCTTTCTCTATTATGTTAAAATGTAGGATTAGTAACTGTTGTCAAATGAAACATCTTCGTTTGTTCACTCATACACAAAATACTAGTCAAAAGTACGTGTCTTAATCTAACCTTTGGCCAGGCCGACTTCTCAACTCCATAAAATAGTCAGCTTCTAATTGGGTAAGGGAAATTTATCCCAACGAATTTAATAATACAAGTTCTTACTTAAGCTGTTCATTTTAACTTTTTTTGTTGCTTGAGAAGTCGATCTGCGTAATGAGGGGTGCAAAACAACTACGCTTTATGAGGTTCTGCTCGTGCCTGGTTCTGGGTTAGCCTAAGTTTTTTAAGTAAGGTCAAATGTATTCATTTTTGTAATCATTTTTCAATGTTTTTCTTTTACTAGTAGTAATATTGTTTAACAGTTTAAGTTACCAGTTTAAAGGATTCTATACCATGTTTATTTGCCTTAAACATTTTCTTTGTATGTAGTAAATTAAACGTTAGTTTTATTTTTAAAAGTTTGTTTATGTTCTTTTGCATTTAAAACACATTGCTGATACTCTGCAACGATAACCTTTACAATTCCATGTTTTACAATTTAAGACTGTTTAAATAGTCTGTTTAATTTTTAGTTTGACTAAATTAGATTGACTATCAGTAAGTTCATGTAGAGGTTTGGTGATAAACAGAGATATCTGAGCTCAGGTGGTCCTGGAGCTACTCGATAGCTTGTAATAAAGATTTATCCTGACTGATTTCTCCAAACCTATCAGAACTTACGCATTTCATCAGTATCGCAGCCAGAATGTCTAAAAAGAGCTAGTGTCCAAAATGTGCTTTTTTTCTGAACTTTTCAATACCAAAATCACGTGCTTTAAAGGTTATTGGACTCGACAGAAAATATAAACTAATACTTCACTTAACAACCACCGGCTTTCAAGTAGCATTTAACAAGGTTAGAAAATTCTGAGCATTTTTTGGAAGCTTGGATGATTTTATAAATAAAAATCCCCGAATAAAGCAAGACATATAACACTGAAGTAATTATATTTTATTCTATACTTTAAGTTGTTGTTCGCTAAAATATACAAAACATTGTATGGCCGTATAAAATGAAATCACAATAAAAATGCTTGTTTTCATTTTTACCCTTTTTAGTTAAAATTAATATAACTGAAAGTAACTCTATTTTTATCTTATTGCTAAAAAGGAAATGAATTATTTTCGTTTAAAAAATATAACACATGAATAAAACATACATAACTACTATTTGTTTATAATTTGGTAGCTGTATATTAAAAAAAAAGATTACCATGAAAGGTGTTCAAAATATGCCTTCAGAATCTTTCGCAAGAAATTAAAGTCACTTGTTATTGTATCGTTAATATGAAATTTAGCCTGTGCCAATTTTCTTGTTGACTCCTTTCCCAATATCAATGTTTTTAAGTCTCTTACTTCTTTGTTTCTGCCTATGGTAGTAAAGATTTTCACACTATGAGTTTTTAAAACTCAACAAGCAGGTGTATGCTTTCAAAACATTTATTGGAAACTTTTATTTGCTAGCCCAGCATGGTCTCTTCAAATCTATTTCATTTGGAGAAGGGGTTACACGTTACCTTTATGAATAACTGTCTCAGCAAAATTCTTTATTTTTACTTTTAGGAAGAGGCAAATTTTCAAAGAATACTAGTAAAGCAAAATAAAATATTTTCTGCACTGATAATCGAAGTATTCTAAATAAAATAAAACAGAAAGCAAAGTGTACATTTAAACATTCCTGGGTTATTCTCTTTGCAATGTCCATTTCTCTTTATGTAAAGTGGCTTAACCTGTTGAAAAGGGCTCAAGAAGTGATTCATTTACGCGATACATGCTGTCCAGCTCCTCTGAAAAAAAGGTTAATAAAAAAAGTCCAATAAATGAAAAATCATTAAAATGATGATCAATACACATTGAAATTGTATTAGTAATTGCCTTAATGGTTTCTTAAAAATTAAAAATTTCAAATTTCTTTTATTCTGTTTATATTTAGCATTACCTGCATTTATATTTGACATGTTTTAGATGTGCCGAAATATTTTGAGATATTTTAACCCCTTCCGGTAAAATGAAGAGTCTAGCTCGTCGTTAGTGTTTCGTTCCATACAGCACAATGACGAGCTACACTCGTCATGCGATTAAAGTTACTGTTAAATATGATAATTAATTTAGTTTAAAATTTCTAGTGTACTGAATTTGGCAACACTTTTATCACTTGTGAAAATCACAAGTCACTATTGCATATTGTTTACTTGGTACAAGTCATTGCCAAATTAATTAGTCAGAATAAAAGAAAACCTACTAAGAAATGCCGTGTGTGTTACAAGAATCAAATTAAAAGTGAGACTACTTGGCGGTGTAAACAATTAAGAATTCCTTTGCACTTTGTTTTGAAAAGTACCACTAGCTTGAAGACTATTATCTGTATACCTTATTAATGTTTTGCTTTGATATTTTCTTAATTTTACTGTTTCTGATATTATTTAACACTATGTAAAAAGTGGATTTTAATTAAAAATATGTAAGAATTGTAAAATGAAACAAGTTTTTTAAATAAAAATTAAATGGTAATTTCATGCACAGTTTTTCATTATTAAATCATATCGGAAGGGGTGAAATTGCCATCAACTAAGAAAGGTTGAGAAATGATCTAAAAGTTTAAAAAGGACACAAATATATTAAAATCGGTGAAGTGTGCGTGTGTGTAGACAGGTGTTAGTTTCATCATAGTTCCTCGTTCCAGATTCCAGGTAATATGAATTAGTTAATACAATCACAGGCTATCTATGATTTTTCCTAGTTGGCATGAGGATCAGTAGCTTCATGAGGAAGACAGGGGTGTTCTCAATTTCCCTATAAAGCTATAAGCCCATCCCAACTGGAAACGACATTCGTCATGTCAAGAGTTTAATATCGATACATTTATCTAATATTTTCACAATATATTAAATACCACCTTATAAATTCGCATTAAAAAATTTACATAAATTTCCTCATTTAATAGCAAAACATCGTTTTGCCTTATATATGCTGGTTGAGTCTCTAAAAAGGATTAATGCTTTTTGGTTTTACTTCGTCTACAAAGAAATTTAAACACAAAAATCTAAATTAATTCGTAATCAAAACTCTATCAAGATAATGTATGTTAATGAATAAATATAAAATATATTTCAAGACATTCTCAAAGAAGCAGAATACATTGTTTAATGATAAGACTGTTAAAAGAAATATCTGAAATCTAGAAAGTGCTATGTATCAACTTAACTGCTTTCTGGATTATCTCCTGTTAGTATATATTGCAGTTAATTACTATCCCGAGAAAACTCGGGTGAAGCACAATTTGTCAGTACGATTTTTATTATCACGGCCTGGAGGAAATGAAAAGGAATATTCGGCTTTGATTGGCAGTTTTGTTGGTTTCGAAGTTCTTTTGGCTTGACTGGTCACATGTTTTTCCTATTGTATAGTTTACGTATCCTTGTTGTTGCTTATGCCACTTGGTAAAATCAAGCAGGATTGAGCCGGAGACTACTACCGTATTAAGGCAAAGGGTTCGCCTATCGTTTTGATGAGCACCTCAAGGGTAAAGTACAACTTTCAAGTGGGTTCTCGTAACTTTAAAGCAGGGACCAAGCGGAATACCCATCGGCTTAGTCTGCCACCCCCAGAGTTATTGATGGAGAACTTGGAGGACATTGTGACCATGAACATATTTTACTTGCCCCAGTCACCTTTAACAAACACGGTGAATCTTAGGCCGTCTCGGGCTCCGAACCCGCAACCCTCCAGTTAAGCGAATGTTGCCTTTACCGACTGAGCTACAGCGGCTCACGTCGCATAGTGGATTATTAATGTATAAAGAAGGACAGTTGCGAAAAATCATCGTGACGAGCTTTCTGCCAATAAGGAAAACCCAACATTATTCCTTCAACACTTAGGTTAACCTCATGGCATTTTCTAGATGTAATTAATCTATTGCAAAAGAATCAAATCCAACGAGACAGTGTACCATGTGCTCTCGTAGAAGAGATTCCAGTGGTAAGAAAAGATATCGGATACCAGTGTACAGAATATGCAGGTATCGCTTTGTGTTGTCCCTCGTTTCGAAAATTATCATACAAAGACTACTATTTAACTTTTTTTTTATTTGCCGAGATAACTCGGGATAGTAAATTAATAATAAAAATAAATCACTTTACATCCGTAAAAAATTAAAAATTCAGCTTAAAAACTGCACATTTTGTTTAATTTTTTTAATATAATAATAAAATAAAAAATGTGATGATATTTTGAAGTATTTTTCAAAGAAACTGTTAGGGTAGAGGTTAAATAATAATAATAAAGACTGTGGAGCTCCATAACTCAGAAAATCAAATTGAACTGTATGAAGAAGTGAACACGAAAATTTAATTCCACCAGAGAAACTTTATTAGAACAACGCAACACATACCGCCATATGTAGGTTCACATCAGTTATGGTCTTTTTCCTGCGGTGTGACTCTCAAAAACTTGAAGACCTTCAAGACTTCAAGACAAGTCTTCTCCTTTTCTGAGCCATGTAACTACAAAAGGTGAGCAGGGCCTGCAGCTAATAAGGGAGAAAACCGCTGAGATGAAAATCAAAAATCATGACAAAACAAATTGTACCAAGGTAATGTATGCTCGAAATAGTATAAAACATGTTTTAAAGCATTCTAAAGCAAAAAAAAAAATGTTTTAGGATAAAAAAATTGTAAAAAATGATATATATCCACTAACAATTATATATCCACTAAGACAGTAATCAAGACTATATAAAGGTAATGAATGCTCTGAATGAATGCCCAAAATATGTTTTAAAACATTCTTAAAGGAGCAAAATATTTTGTTGTAGGATAAACAGTTGTTGAAATGAGGATTTGATGTTTAGAAAGGTACTATGTATTTACTTAAGCAATATTCAAGACTCAAGATAAAGTACTCTCTGAGTAAATATAAAATACGTTTTAAAACATTCTAGAAAACATGCAAAATAATTCTCATATAAAAATCTTCTTTTTTCAGTTTATAATATACACAAATCTTTTATAATAAATCGCAGCTATTTATTTCTATTTATGCAGAACACCATTATAAATATTGCTTATAAAATCCTAAAAATTTACATTATATTACGATTTTCGTCTTGAACACGATAAAGGTCCATTAGATGAATGAATTTCTAGTTATCACGTACTTCAAGCGTTTACATTATTTCTTAACACACGCATTTAAAAAATCCCACTAACTGTTCGTTATATACATATTTATGAAAACGGAAGAATAATTTCCATAAATATTGCGAATAGTTCACGAAATCAGTTTTCTTTCTTCCACTCAAAACGATTATTTTCCTGCAGCACTAAATAAAAAAAATAGTAAAATGTGTATATACAGACAATTATTCTACTTTTTCTGAGAACTATAGACAGTTTACTTAATTATTTCCCATAATATATGCAATTTAATTAACTTGGAATCAATAATGTGAAGAGAAGTTGAATTAAGATTTAAAATAGCTACAAAATTAAAAATTTTGTATGGAGAGAAAATAGGTAGGACATAGTAATAATTTACATATCAAAGACATAACTGAAGAAGCCAATATTGATATTTTAAATTATAATTCAACAGATATGTTAAGGTAACAATGAGTGTTTAAAAATATTTAGCAATTTTAGTAGTCTATCTGTTTAAAAATGTGCTGTTAGTTGTATATAATTGTACTATGGATGCCTATTTGTTAAAATTACGCAGCGTAATCAGCAAAGTAACTTTACGTTAAAAACTCTAATTTGAATACAACATGACTTTATTTCATGCTTATTGAATTTTATTTTTTATTTGTATTGGATGATGCACCAGCGTTATCCTTAGCAAATTATCTTTAAGATACAGAGTTAGTTCCATTTTCCATCTTAGCTGCCTAGTAGAATACATGTGCTGCCATCTGGTGGAAAACTGCAACGTTAGAATCTATTATAATAAAATTTTCCTTTTTATTTAAATTTTAAATAAATCGATTTTTTTATTAAAATTATTCCATTATGTCTAACAAAGAATGGACTTAAAAACATGTTTTTAATGCTCAAAAATACAATAGCAACTGCATATGGATACATTTATGTATTTATGTTGCATTGAATTGTTTCAACCAGCAACTGGCAGCATTATACTAGATATTTTCATTATATGTGTATTGCAGATTACAATAAAAAACGGACTAGCACAACTAGATGTTATAATAGTCCTAAATGTAAAATTTCATCTTTTAAAAGTTAATCTTCTTGAGTTGTGCTAGACATTAAATTCTCTTAGAGACGTCACACTTAAACTAGTAAAAATTAGTTCATGAATAGTCAAAATAGATATTTATTGTTTCAAGATTATTTATTTTGTCTTTACATTCAACGCTAAAGCTATATGGTAAGGATCAGGACATGATCAAGAGTGATTTTAAATTATTTTATTTTATCATATTTCATTTTTTAAAATTATTTCATTTTGTATAATTAAGTAACATTTCTTCTTAATTTTGTAAAATACCTCGAAAAATTCGTATATTATTTCGAAAGGTGTTGTCACCAAATACTGCCTAAATATTTCACTCTAATCAAAGTTTACCAAGGTGAGAAAACACGCCAAGCATGTTGTTTTTCCATTTGTTGAAGTCCATTTGACAGCCCAAGTAATGTCTATTTAACTGGCCAAATCGGTAACAGGTTTCAAATATACAAAACGACCGCTTTGCCTTTGAGTTAAATTTGTTTTGATTCGCATCGGGATTGAAATTACCCTTCGTTTCATCTCAACTGAGTTGATGGTTTGGCGGAGGTCTAAAATTTATAATTTACCATAATGTGTTTTTCAAAATGATGCCTAGACTTTACTTTTGGCGAAATGTTTTGTAGCTAAATACATCCAAAAACGTTGGCAAAGTCATTATATAAGGAAAAATTCGCCTAGTGTTTTTCTGAAGAACAAGGTTGATTTTAATTCTAAAATTTCTGAAACTGCTACATTCTGCAAGCTGTGTATTTTACAGATATACAATGAGTATCATTATTTTTGAAAATATGTGTAATATTTCAAAATAAAACATTATTTATATTATTATTTATTACTTTTATTTGTATAAAAAATAAGTTTGTTAGAAATGCTAAGGGAGGATTTTTTTGTATTATATGACAATTTTTAATTTTAGCGTATCTTTAAAAGGTCAAGAAAAATGTCCTTTTTTCACAATTATTCAGGAAATTTTTCTTATTTGTATAACAAATAGGTTTATTAGAAATGTGAGCATTTTTTCACTAAGTGAACCTTTTTTTCTATTATACACTAAAATTAATAATTATTAAATTATTAATTTTAGTGTATCTTTAAAAGGTCAGCAAATATTTAGTTTTTTCATAAAAATTTAGAAAATTCTTTTATTTGTATAACAAATAGGTTTATTAAAAATGCTAAGTGAGCATTTTTGCTTTTATATCATAATTTTAATTTTAGTGTATTTTAAAATGACAGGAAATTTCCTTTTTCCATAATCAGTTAGGAAATGTCTTTTATTTGTGTAACAAATAGATTTATTAGAAATGCTACATAGGTTTATGGAACATATAAGTGTTAAAGGTTTATGAAAAAAATTCCTTTTTCCATAATCATTTAGGAAATATCTTTTATTTGTATAACAAATAAGTTTATTAGAAATCATAAGTGAGCTTTTGTACCATTATACAATAATTTTTAATTTAAGAGTATCTTTAATATGTCAGAAAAAATTTCATGCATAACTGATTATGAAAAAATCATAATCAGTTAGAAAGATTATAACGAAAATAAAATGAAAATGTTAAAAATCTTATCTGCTTGTACAAAACGCCTGTCAGATGCTCATTTAAGTTCAGAATGAGGTAGATTTCAGGATTTTGAAGTATTTTATGTGCACAAACTTTTATTTTATTTGTTGTAGATAAATAACTGATAAACTTCGGAGAAATATAGCTATTAGAAAGACATCTAAAATGCTTCAAATACGCAAAAGATTCGGAAAAATTTATCTAGATAGTATTTAAAGTTAGAAATGGATTATTATTAACAATTATACTGTAGAGGCATTAATAGTTGTATTTATTATCGAATGTTGTAAGAGATAAAAACACTCTTTTATTTTACAATCTAAATTATTCTTCTTAGCTCAAATAGAGAGTATTATGGTGTATAGTATGTATTTATGGATTTTTCAGTTATATTTTGAGCATTTGTAAATCTAAAATTTTCATTTATATAATAAAAAAGTTCTATTTTTAACATTGTTTAAAGAAATTGCAGTCAATATATCTGACTGAGTATAATAAATTTGGTACATTTTTGTTTAATTTAGTAATTATTTTTCAAATACAGATTACTTTAAAAATAATAATTTCATTTAATAACATACTCAAATACATATATTTGAATTGATTCATACAAATTCTATTTTTTATCAAAAGAACTGCTGACTTTCTTTCCTCTCTTAAATTTCTTTAAATCGACCGACAAAGAATTGATTTTATAATCTATCTAGAATATTCTCAACGAACTTTTGGACCTCTCTTAGCTACATCTAATCCTTGGGAGATTATCATTCATCGATCAGCTTGCGTTGATGGAATGCAAATTTACTAATATTCTTAATTAAACATACAAATGGTTATCCTCATGTATCGATACATGTCAAAGCATGAGAAGATTATGTACATTAACGTAATCGGCTTTATAGCATGGGATAATTGCGTTAATACTGACAGATTGAAAATAACAGTGTAACAACCACCTCTAAAAATGTTCAGTGTATTTCGTTTTATACTTGTTGATATTTCAGAAGAATAACGTAGTTGAGTTTTTTGATTAAGTATAAAATAGGCCATTTTAATTATTTATAATTACAATATTTTAGAGCAAGATAAATTTTTACTTATAACGGATTAAATTCTGCCTAAAATATTTTCTAAACAAATATAAGTTTAATAGAAATAGGTCAATACATTTCGAATTTTAATTAACAGTTTGAAAGACATTTTTGATATATTTCACCTTACAAGTAATATGATGGGGTGCATTGATTAATTGATTAGTCCGTTATAATTATGTACTAGGTTATTCTATTTTCTGGTCTTTTGTTATTCTTGGATTTTGGAACAAAGCATGTCTTTTCTCATAATAGATTCAATTTATTTAGTATTTTATCTTTCCTAAAATGTATATTGTATGTACCCTTTGTTTATATATTTCAAATATGGAATTTTTATAATTTTCGAAATGATATTTATGTAATCCTTATGTATGTAATCCATGTGATAACTATAAAATCCGTAGCTACAGTAATAATGATACTAACAAAAATGCCGCAGAACGATGGCCGATTGGTTAGGGTACTGGCCATCGATACCAGAGTTCGTGGGTTCGAATCCCACTCTGGCGTGGATGTTTGTAGCCGTTCGGAATATGCTTTAAGCTGTAGGTCCTGGTCTCATTAGCCCTCGTGTTGCAAAAAAGTAGAACGTAGCACTCCAAACCAAACCAAACAAAAATGCCTTAATTCTTAAAATTTATTGAGGTAGTAATGTTTCATTTTTTTCTGACTAAAGTGAAAATTTCCTAATTTCGTCCAAAGATTTATTATATGTCACCTTTTCTAATTGGTAAAGTTAAATTAAATGGACTATTTGGAAAGGTATGTTTATTAAAGGAACATTTAAAAAAATAAATATTCTTTTTAGCAATTTACATAGATTTTATTTTAATTTAAACTATAATGCATTTTTTATACTAATTTTCTCTCTCTATATATATATGTTTATTTATTTATACATACATAAATTCATATAAAATGAATAAATATATCTTTGTGTTTTATAGAATTCTAAATATTTCGAAAAATTTTAGTATACTGTAAATTCCTACCTAGTTTATTGCTTTCAAAGAACCATTAATACCTCTTTCGAAAAAGTCCTTTTTTCATTATAGAATCTTTTTTTATTTGCACATTTCCAAGCAATTTCCTACTGTAAAAAGGCGAACGATCGAATGTTTTGGGTGCTGATCATTAGTCTGAGTGTATACGGATTCGAATTCCATTCCTGACATAGATGTTCTTAGCTATTTGCAACCAGTTTTAATTAATTGGTCCGAGTATTATTAACCCTCCTGAAGAAAAACAATATATCGTAGCGCTCCCAACTACTCAACCAACCAACCAAATATATGACCAATTTTTTTACTGTTTCACTTTAAATACAATAGATAACAGGCGATTAATTTGTCACTGTTTAGCTGAAAATATCCAGGAAATCTGTTTATGAAATTCAAATGCATGCATTTTACCTCAATGGTTGTGACATTAATTTAACAGATTTTATCACTATATAGGGTGCCATCATGTTCTGGTAGAGATCTGTCACAAGCGATTTCTGTATCATAATGGTGTCAGAGAAAGAAATGTGTGTCAAATACCCATCTATGGTGACTTTTCAAGTCATTTAGACTCGTAAGTTGTCTGTCACATATCTCGATCTTAATATAGTCGCAGTCATAGTCTTTTTGTGAAACTAAAACCGAATGTTCTGTAAACTACAATATTCAGTACCGGAGTCCATGGTTTCGCTGATAAGAATGTTCGTACTTGCTTAAAACAGTTTTTAAGGTATAGATACTGTTTCATAAACCCTCAAATAGTGAAATTGTAGCTCTCCAAACCGCACTTACAGGCATTTGTTGTAGTTCGGAATTCTACAACCATTTCTCTGCATCTCGGTTGCTCGTGTAACTGCTGCATAAATTAAGATAAAAATCGTGCTCTATTCTGATACCTTAAGTAGCTAGTAAACATTATTTATCAAAGGTAAACATGAAATATCCAAAGTTATTGGACATTTGCTATTCCATTCTAATGCATTCTAATGTAATTTCAAAGTTTTTTTTTCTTTTCATTTGACTTACCAGTAAATACGAATAGTAAAATACTTTTCAAGGAATGCACATGAGCGTAGATCATTCTGAATAAGAATAAGGCCAGTAAAAGGAAAAACAGGCTTTAAAGTCGAATGTTTTTTTAATAGTAAGTAAAAGTTCTCGAAAAGTTGAGGTGAATGAATAAAATCATAGCAATAGCAAAGAAAATTCATGCTCTTGAAAGTTTCAAATCTAAAATGCAGAAAATTATTATTACCTTAGTTCAGATCTATTTTCTAATTATTTTTTTATCTTACTTCAGATCTTATACATCAAGCAGGATAAGAATTTTTTACACTATCTTCAGATATTAAACATCAGACATAACAAGTGTTTTTTATTCTTCAGATCTTAAATCTCAATCAGAAAGAATAAATTTCCCTAATGTAAAGTAATGTGATGACATTATAGAGCTTAGAATTTTCTAGTAATCTGAAATCTTGATCCCATTCTATGTACGAATGTCCAGGGATTAAGGATATTGTACCGAGGTACTTGCCCAGATGGTCCACGATGGTCAGTGATTTCCCACGTGCATGCACAACTGTGGGAGAAATTTCCAAGAAGAATTTAGGACTTCGATTGTTGACTTCGAGTTTAGGGACCCCTGCGGAGAAGGTATAGATCACGGAATGGCACAAGTGTAACGGTCAAGCTCGCACAGAGATGTAATGGTGAGTTAGGGGGCAGGGGCTAGAAATAATGCCAGCTTTCACAAAAGGGGCTGTTTTAATGAGCCCACCTGCACTCCCGAAGGGGATGCAGGTGTGGGAAAATTTCACCAAACAAGCTATTGGCAAAGAGGAAAAAGGGGAGTTAAAACCGAGGTGAGGAGTTGGAAAAGAGAGTTAAGTAAAAAGTCGAAGTCTGGCTTCAAGAGGAGCTGGACATCGAAATCCCAAGCCCTGCGCACCGCACCGCCGTCCCGTGCGCCCGAACGCCCGGACCGACACACCTCATGAGGAAAGCCCCTGCCTAAGTCCCTGTACTGACTGGAGGACAGATATACCACGTGAGGAAAGCCCCTGTACCTATACTGGAGATAAAATAGATTTGCCATAATCATGACGGTTGTTTAGTCCTCATATTTTTATTAAGGAATAACGCATAACTAAAGAGAATTGTAATAATTATAGTATAAATATGAATATAAAACATAAATAATTGCTGGTTATGTTATATGGTGATCAAGTATATCAATTTGTAAATAGTGTACAGAATAAATGTCTTAATCTAAATATAAGGTATCATATTTTTACTGTGTTTCCCCTTTGTAAACGAACACTGGTGTTAGTGTTGTAAGTACATTACGACAAATATATACTCATTTGTCTCAATACTATCATAATTTACACTACACACCAAAAACCTTGTATTAAATTTATTTTTGTTATGAACAAACGCATTGCTATATCTTAAAGCTTTTAGATGTTCCGATAAAGGTAGCACTTATTCAACATATTTAGAACACAGGATACAATTTCGTGAGATCCTATAGAGGCCTCTACTTTATAACAAATGTAGCGTCGTGTATATTAAGATTATATATCCAAAGTTTCTTGATGTAATATACTTTAGAGTTGGTAATTTATATCAAAACAAACAGGTATATTGTAGATTGACTCACTTGTTCAAAATTCAGTCCTATCTTAAATGGAATATATAGTTTAAAAGTTTTTTTCCTAAATCACACATATCAGAAGAAAATATCAGGGGTATTCTTACATCTCTTTACCAGAAACATATTGGTGTTTCACCTATAATTTGCTCTAGTTATTTTAAAAGTTTCATTTTTATCATTTACATTCTTTTCTTTCTTGAAATCCGAATTGATCTTGAGTCTCTATATAATCAATTAATAAAGTAATATTGTCAATATATCAATGTTTGAAATAAAAGGATATCTATAATGTGTGGAATAAACTATTAGATAAATTCCTTTAGGTAACTGAATTCAACTACAGAGCACTTTACTGAACCTCATACGTATTGACGATAGGTGACGTTGTGATGAGGCGATTTAGATTAATAATATGATTTATTCATTCATACAAGAAGTAAAATGCTCGGGATCTAAATCTGACCTCATCACATCTTTGTAAAAGATGATCATAAATTTATATTTTACGGATACTGTTGTCTTGTACGGTGGTCTCGGACGGGGTTCTGGTCCCAGTCCCAGATTAGAATCCCGTCTCCGTACTTGACATTAAATAAGAATGTACCTTTGTGGAGTATTTATGAGTCCCTAAGGGACAGTGCCCAATTAGAAGGGATATGGATTTTCACGTTGGCGGTCTCAAGGCGGGGTTTAAGCAGACCAATGAGATTCTTACAACTATCCCGATTGGATGATAAGATGGAAGAGGGGGACAAGGTTGAAATAAATAAATATGAAAAATCTAAAAATTGAGATGATGTTCGGAGGTCCCCCCCAAAAAAAGGTGTTCGATAGTCGAGACTAGAGGAGAGTCCGACAGAAGGTGTGTTTGATAGTCGAGACGAGGAGAGAGTCCGAAAGAAAGTGTTCGATAGTCCAGACGAAGAAAGAAGTCCGACGGAACGAGTTCAAGAGTCCAGCCAAGTCCGACGGGAAGTGTTCCTACATCAAATAGCACGGCCGCACCCCAAACACTCAGGAGGAAGCCACTGACCAGACCGACGAAAGATCTTTAGATACTCATCAACCAGCAGTGTTCCGAGCACACCATTTTCACTCACCAAAGGTACCCCCTTTTACATACATTTTGAAATTGAGGTTCTCTCTCTATTATAAAATTACTTAAGTATTAAAATATTATCAGAACTAATTTAGAAGATGTTGACAAAGCTTATTTGATGAAAATTAGCATCAGCTTTGTATGTACATATATGTATATATATTATAATAAATTTACTTTTTTATATTAAGCTAATTTCGGATGCTGTTGATTTAGCGTTTAGTTTATCTTCATATTTATGTCTGTAGTTTCTCAGAACCTGTGGTTAAATTTAGTACAAAAATACTTTACACAACGCAATCAAAATAAAATCCCCACTATACATTTGATCACAAGTTAATACTCAAATATAAACAAGGATTACACGACAGACGTGTCATAAGGTTTTGTTTGCTTCACATACCTACATTATTTTGTTTAGAAAAATGATAATTATATCAGGAATAAAAGGCTTAACCTAAACTCGAACATCATTGAACATCCATGCTGAAACATATGGGCTTATTACAACTTTCTCTGTAATCATTTCAAAAAGTTCAATCACATACTTAACCCTCCGAGTGGAACACACCGAGGAAAAAAGTCTCCAAAAAATACGCTAAAGTTTCATTGTGTCAGTGACCAAAGTGTTCTACAATTTTTTACTTCACCCTTTGTTCCCTAGATTAGAATACGGGAAACCCATACTCGTTACTATCCCTTTACCTCCGGTTATAAATAAATATATAAATAGCCATTATAGATTGTTAATTTTTAATACACATAAAGCTCGTCAAGTCTCGAAGATCATCCCATAAGAAATAATGGGTTCTTACAAATAAAAATATTCTTTAAGAGAATGATTTCTATCTCTTTTACGAAAGTCATCCAAGCTATTTAAGTGGTGCAATTAGAGATACATCTGTTATCGCAAACGAAATAGTTCGAAATAGAGATTTACAAAGCCATGAAAAGCTATCAGCGTCTTTATGCCTCAGGGAGTAGGTGTGCAGTTCCTAAACAATCGACCTGACCCTCCTACCTCAAAACTCCATAGGGGAAAACACTGGCAGAATGTACATTACATCCATTTTCGGAACGTTTTTGGAGGTCGAAAATTGTACGTGACAACCGCTTTGAAGACATCATCGCTTTGGCGGAATTGTACGTGCGAACCGCCTAGAGGGTTAATAAAATCTAACTTTAATAATAATAATAATGATATTGTATAGTTTCAGAAGAAATTTAAATAGTTCAAAGTAAAGAGTTTGAGAATGCATTACATTATGCAACATTTTGAAGATTAAAACTTCAGGTACAAAAAAAAATATTAAGAAAATATAAAGAAAAATTAATAAAGTTCATTTCAATGGACATGACCACAGAAAAAAAAATCTAGAATTCATTGCAGCCTTAATTTATAGTTTCTTTATTTCAAATAAACTACTTATTTAACAAATGTGCAAACGTCAGGAACTGTTGATTACTGACATTAAAGTGTTAAAAAATCCTTCATTCCAAAGTTTTAAGTGCTGTTTTACAGCAGCTTTTAATTGCGTATATTGTTCTCAATTGATTACGCTTAATAGGGTTTAATTATGCAGACCTTAATTGATACTTTATAGAGGTGTTTAGTAAAATGCAGAGAAAGTTTAAACATTTAGTTTTTCGACAGGAAGAAAAAGTGTTAAACAATGAAGTGTTAAACAATGCAAGTATAATAAAGAATAGTGAATTTATTAAGCAGAAAATTAATTTACAAGTCTTGATTAAGAAATTAATTAACCTTTTTATATAAATATTTCAGATATTCCATGAACCTTTTTTTAAAATATTTTATCTATGCACGACTTATTAAAACTAGTGAACGAAATGTAACAAGTTTTCTAAGTTGAGAAAAAAAATTAAATTTCAGTTTAAAATAGTTTAAGAATGTGACTGAAAATATTTCACGCATCATTAATTTAAATATATAAATTAGGAGCAGTGTTTCAGTTTCGATTCTAATATTTATCCATATGATAAATCGTTTTATTCTACACGCTTGACTGATCAATCTTTGGCTAGAAATTTCAATTTAACAGAAATAGTTTTAAAATTTAATCATGCATGTCAAAACATATTAAAAAATTGAAGATAATATAACATCATTGAAGCTAATGTAATGGCTACGTTTTTAACAAATACTGAATTTAATCAGATGCTTGGAAATTTGTTAATACTTAAATATTATTTAATATTGATTTTTAGAAGTCTCGCAAATATACTCGTCGATCAATTGAACAAGATATTATTAAAATCAAAATCCCAATTGTGACATTTTATGACAGAATTAAAAAAAAATTATTGTGAGAATATTTAAATGTACTACACCCATGTGAGACTATGTAAGCTTTTACAACTCAAGGCAATACCTATAGAAATAATATTACGTTGGCCTAGTGTTTCAGAAAGAAGAAACCTAAATTCATTAAAAAACACATGGACAAATATATCTTGATTAAATGATTTTATACAATTAAATAAATGCTTAAGGAATACAACTGGAATCAACTTATCATTTGTAGATATCGAAGACTGCTCTCGAGTCGACGTCGCCCCTAAAATACAAAATGGCGATGATCTTCATCAAAAGGTCTATCCCGCAAGCCTCGGATGCCAGCAACGTTCACCTTCTACTCTCCTCTGGCCACAACCTTGTCCTCTAAAAAAATCAGACTGCCTTGCGGAGAAAAAACATGGGTCTACTCCAAAACTGGCGGGGGGGGATGCCAGAATCCCCTGAACCAACGGACTCTTCTATTGGTTAGGAGAAGTCCGAAGTTTCTTTCTAGTTTAAACCGGTGCTGTTCTGGTATGTCTTTGACTCACGGAAAGAGGTAAAAAAAGCGGTGGACCGAATATAACTTATTGTTACAATACCATAAGACATTTGGACATATGTCTACTTTTATTGTTGCAATATTATCTAATAAATCTGTAATATAAGTTTTCAGTAAAGAATAAATGTGGTAGAACTTACAAAGATTAATCACAAATAATTCATAATTCTGTATATTCAGATATGACTGCGTACCAATATATATGCCAATATTTAACACTTTGACTGCCAAGCCAAAATTACAAATGTTCACAACGGGGCCAAACTTTTTTTTGTGTAATTTGTATTTTTTCAACATAAAAAACTATATATAAAAACAATATTTCAAAACAAACAATATTTTAAAACAAACCCTCTCTATTTATATATATTCCCTTTTTTGTTGCATGTTCCAAATATTTAATTTTTCATAAAACTTAGCTCATAAAATCGTCACATATACCAATTTGCGCAAACCACGTATACCTAACACATCGTAGGGAGCCCAACAATCAAACTCCAATACGATTTTCATGTAACTGATAACATCTTTGACAGCCATGGCCTGAAGTGTTAAAACACCATGGCTATCATATCGGATAGCCAGTGTCTCAACGGAAATATCACTGGATATCACATATGATAGCCATGGCAGTCAAAGTGTTAAAGCTCGTATTAAGAAAAAAATATTCATTGTGGGATAACACATTAAAATTACTTTCAACTTCTTCAGTGACCCTATATTAATACTGATTTCAAACTAAATTCAAATCCTTCACGTGGTTTTAACTTTGTGGAAAATTATACCCTATTATTCATATTATGTAATTTTTTGTAAAGATGAACATTACACAGTATGAATTGCACCTTTCTATTAATTTCAATTTCTTTAATGAATATTTGTAAGCAAATACTGACCCTACATAAAATGAAAATAATTGAAGTACTTTGCTCCAAAAATTAAACAGTTCCGGCAAAATATTCTAATTGCTTACAGCTTAATCCATGAATATATTGGTCAGCGTTTACTGACTTTAATCTAAACAAAAATCATGAAAACTCATAACCGTTAACAGTTAAACAGTACAACTGCTTTTAATTTCATCAATAACAATTTTATGTATCTAATAGACAATCGCAGACATTTAATGGCAAATATTACCGGAAAGAAAATTTTTTAATATATATATATATATATATATATATATATATATATATATATATATATATATATATATATATATATATATATATATATATATATATATATATATATATATATGACTCGTTGATAGTAGAAGTTCTCCTAAATGAAAAAAAATTGTTGTACCAAATAAGTATTCAAGAAAAGTTTTACAAACAATTAGTATATTTTCAGGTTATATTACAAAATTTACATGAATTGATGAACTCGTAGCACAATGAAACAATATTATAGAAATACCCCCCCCCCAAAAAAAAAAAACACATAAAAAGTTAAAAGAAATTATATGGGTATCACCCCAAAGTAAAACATTTACTAATTAAAGATAAAAATTAAGATTCGTATGAAAGTTCTGTTAATTAGTTAATGTTTAACGTTAATAGTTGGTGAATAAAAGATATTATATAAACATTCTTGTTTATAATATTATATACAAGAGGGGTAAGTCAGACAGAGTTTAAAATATGGCGACATTTTCTTTAGATCAGACTCAACTTCAATCTTGGACAAACAGTCATTTACCGGTTTACTCTCTCACTTGTGCTTCGCTGGAATATATTCCATTCAAATAAACTTCATCTTCTCCCAAAGTATGTCCCTTTTCGCCAGTTCCTATGTGAATTCTCACTACCCGGTAGCTGCAAAGGTAGTAAAATCAGTTATCTGGTCTTATCGCCATACTGTAACTGGCGGAAAGTCATCACAAAGGTGCATCACAAGAATTGCAGAAGTAGCTTACGGCTTTATGGCATAACTTCCGAAGTGTTCGTAATTCCACTTTAATGTTGGGGAAAGGTGTTTCTAAAGCCATTTTTTGAACACTATAAGGCCAGCAAATCTGGTATTTTCATTTCACATCATAAAATGTAGCTCGTAATTAAATGGATTTTAATGTGAAAAAGTAGTCCTTGTTGAAAGCTGAAATATGCTTGCATTTCAACAAGTTCTAATAGCTTTCAAAGAAGCACACCCATTTTTATAGCACTGGTTTTCCCATTAAACTGCATAAAGTTTGAGAGACGTTTATTCACTTAAGTTACATAAATTTAACAATATTTTGAAATCGTAAACAGCTAGGAAGCGTGAAAAATGTTTTGAAATGAACATTATGAATAAAAAACTATTGCACTCGAAACTATTGAAATCGTAATCAGTTTGGAAGGTCGCAAAATGTTTTTAAATGAATCAAAAAATTACGAATAAACATTAATGCACTGTAGCCTAAGTTGATCAGACGTGTATAATTCCAGATGTATGGTTTACCGTTAGTATAACAGATGTGGAATTAGTGGTTTGGAAATGAGAAATCGGATTTTCAAATACGAGTGTCGTGCAGATATATATAATAATACACAATGAAGCTGAGTATTTCAGTAATTTCAATGGCACAAATTTGTCTGTAGAATATGTAATACACAATTTGTGATTCTTTTGTGATAAAAACTATTGCTCCTCAATTGTTATCATGAATAGTTTAATGCTGTAATTAATATTACAGTATATCATTAACATTGATAAATGATTATTCTATATTCATTCCATATGGTTTAAGGAAATAATGCCATAATTGTACAGAGTAAATATATTTTATAAATAAGTATTTGCGTAGTTTCAATTTGGATATTTTATAGGTGCATTAAATATCTCTCTGATATTATATAACAATATTCTAGATATTATAGAGTACTAGCTGATTCGCACCCAGCCTTCGGTCTGGGTAATAAATGTTCCCAAGTAAAGTTTTAAAACCATTATTAAAGGTATTCAAATTCATAAAAATCTTAAATCTCATACGCAAGTTATTGACAAATATGTTAGTTTATTAATAATGGATAATTACAGTTATAAATACGTATATGCTGTGTGTTTCCCTTAAACCGCTGTGCCAACTTTCACAGCTTTCTCTATTAATTGACGCAACAGAGTGTTATATTTATTACCGATGGATTCAGATATGTAGATATGCATAGCGTACAAACATTCACAAAAATTTCATTTAAAAAATAATTATGTATCCTGGTGTTCCATAGATAATCTCTAATATTGAGTTGTTTTAGCGGTAGGTCAGTTGACACTTTCCTAACATTATCTACGAGACCTAAAGGGGATCGCCGAAATAAATAGTAAATATTTTGGGAATGTATAGAGCTTTAAATTTAAAATTTTAATCAAATTTTTTAACCTATTTTTCAATTGTCTATCATTTTTACTTTTCAATTTTTAAATGCATTTTGTCATTTTACAATTGCAGTTCAAATCCCAGATTAATATTTTTGGCTGTAAATAATGAGATCCAAAACTTTCAAACAATTCCCTGGTGTCTGTATTTCTTAGAACCTTACGTGATAGAGAATACATTATACATATAAGTACGTAACATCATATAACATATTGTACTAATTTTGTTTAACTGCAAAGAATAACCCTGTCGAAAGATAAATTTGGAGATTTTATACATTAGTGTAATTCATGTTATGGAAATTCATTTTACAGAATAGGAATTTTTTTCTTAAAATGTAGCTTCAGATACAAAAAAAAGTTAACCTTTAAGCTTCGGCTGACCATTGGCTTGCGTTTGGACTACAAATCGGCAGCATTTTCGAAAATTCCTCCCCCCTCTTTCTACTGTCTCAAATGCTTTGTCCTATTGTCACTCTCTGGGAGTGGAGGACGTTACAATGCAAGGTTGCTCTAAAACCAGTCTGAAAGTTGTTAATTGACATCTCACTTTGAGAAAGACCGTTAAATTTTGGAACCATGATCAGATTAAATAAAAAAAATAAACGACGAAGGAAAGAAACTTTGACTCGCTTTCAAACGAATTTGGTTCACAAGATAGAATGAATAGTTTACAAACATCTGCTGGACACGGACAAAAAAGCGCCAGTTGTTCCACATGTTGCCAAACAAAATCACATTCTTCCTTCCCGTTACTGATGCACTCAGCAAAACTTCAACAATAGAGAGGGACTGGCCAAATGACAAGTGAGTAATGACCCCGTCCCTGCAAAAGGGGAGAAATGTCTACGGTACAACTGTTGTACCCTAGCCGACTTTTGGGTTTCTAAATATTTATGGTACAACTGCTGTACCAGCCGAAACCTAAAAGTTAACTGATTCATCCGCTGAAATAATATATAGCAGTATTACTGATAGGATAGCCTGGAATCGCTATTGGGTAGCTGATTCAATAACAATGCCGGGTGATCGCACCTCCAAAGGTGTTTTAATCCTATAATATCTAATAATAAATTCAATAATGGAACCTGATTTTATGTTTTCATTTATACGATTATTTAACTGCTTCGTGAATAATTTAGAATTTGCATAAAACTTCTGATATACTTTTTTAAAATTTTAAATAGGTACTATAGTTAATAATTATTGTTTACGAAAAAGCAAAAATTATTAACAAGACTCATTTCTGTTATTGTAAATATGCCCGTACTGCATAAGGAAAAAATTTTCAATTTTTCAATTTCTAAAACAAGAACTCACTTTCCAATTTTTAAAGATGATCTATTTTTCTAAAGCACAGTTAGTATATCAAAACTACTTTAAAAAGTATAAAGATCAAACTGGGAAACTTCCCTGCATATTTAATAATTAAAAATATATGATACTTCAAAAAATAAGAAACATTCTTCCATTTGAAATTTGTTAAAGATGTTGAGCCTCCTTAACAAATATCTCACTTCAGAGTCTTTGCAAATTATCATAAATGAAAAACTACTGATGTACAAAATTAAGAAAGTTTAATAATTTGACAACTGCAAGTATTTTAAGCTTCTTCACTTGGTCCAATAACAAAACTTCATGTTATATTTTCATTTATATAATTAATGAACTGTTTAGAGAAGATTTTAATGATTTTAAAGCTTGAAAATTTTGAATTTTGACAATATTGGGGGTTAGAAGATGTTTAATCTGGGATTAGTACTGAATCGGTCAATGTAAAGACTATTTTAAACTCCGTCATTTGGTTCAGTAGAAAAAAATTATTTTATGATTTCATTTATATGATAGATTAAGTGTTATAATTTAGAGCTGAAAAATTTCGGCTTTTGTTAATAATTCAACCAAATCTTCCAATTCCATTCAACTAGCTCTTCTATTAGATGAGATTTAACCTACAGATGGTAATGTAAAAAAAGTGTTGCTTTCCATTAGCGTTAACTACTTGAGGACCAGCACGTAAATGCTATAAGTGCCGATCGTTGTGAAAACCGTTGCTTTTTAACGTCATCTAGTAATTAAATCTAGCATTTAAAAACTCAAATCTGGCCCTTACTTTGGGTCGGTTACCCTGTTTGGTTTACACGATAGCTGTTACTTCATTTTGACATCAGTATGCGAATATTATGCGAGAAATCGATCAAGCTGTTAAAGTGACATCATGATAAACGTGCAATTCAAACCGTACAGAGTAAGCCCTGAAACTTTCTGATCTCCGATTAAACATACGCGACGCTGGTCTCTCAATATCAACCGGAGATCATCTAGGGAAGGCGACGCTGGACTGATAAGAGTGAAATCGCTGCGTCGTGTATACATGTATGGTCGAGAAGGGATTGAAATCTTCATTCGCCTATACAGGGTTAGAATTACATTTCCACTTCTGAGGTAGATTATGTTCTAAATATCCAAATGAAATACAATTGGAACTACAGATATCAAATGATGAACTTCACATTTATTACATAAAAATTTTTAGTACAAAAATCTTCCTATAGTTAGCAATGTGATACATATAAAGACATTTAATATGATTTATAAATGATAAATAATATTAAAGAGTACCATTAAAGGTGCTTAATATGTCCCTCTTCATGTTCAGAAATATGCTGTAATCACCTAACTATATTATTCAAAGCTGACCGAAATGAATCTGCTGGAATATCAACATCCTGCCACCCTATGCTGTCCTTCATATCTGGCACAGATGCTGGGATTTGATGGTAGTTAATCTCAGCTTGTCCCAAAACTTGTCCTCAAGGAAACCAAATAACGAAAAGTAACAAGGTGTGATATCTAAAAACGGTCATATATTGGACCTCTTCGTACCCGCTTCAAAACACGGAATTCTTTTAGAGCTGATGGTTCTGGTAAAAAGTTTTTACCAGTAGCGCTTTTTCTTGAAAGGGAGGCATGATGTGCAGAGAAGAAACTAATGCTCGACTTAATGAAACTAAATAAATAACACGTGTTACAGCGCCACCTGTATGCATATTTTTGTACTAAAACTTTTTATGCAATAAATGTCGAGAGCATCATTTGAATTATCTGTTGTTCCAATTGTATCTCTTGGGATCAATAGAACGTATTCTAGAGTCCTCAGAGGTAAGGGGATCTTATTTCATGAAAACCCTGTATATGTGTATTTACACACGGTAATTTTGATGGGAAATTTCTTGAATAAACAAACAACTTTCATCCGCCATACCATGTTGGGTTATTTTCAAGTAAATAATAATGTAAAATTTAACAAAGGAAATAAAAATAATTCACTAGGAAGATTAAAAAAATACATTACTAAATTTACTTTTATAAAATCTATCACCCTTAAAGAAGCACAATGTGTTACGGCGCCACCTGTAAGCAGATTTTTGTACTAAAACTTTTATAAAATCTATCACTCGAAAGAAGCAACAATGTGTTACAGCGCCACCTGTAAGCAGATTTTTGTACTAAAACTTTTATAAAATCTATCACCCGAAAGAAGCAACAATGTGTTACAGCGCCACCTGTAAGCAGATTTTTGTACTAAAACTTTTTATGTAATAAATGTTTAGAGCATTATTTGAATTATCTGTTGTTCCAATTGTATCTCTTGGGACCAATAGAACGTATTCTAGAGTTCTCAGAGGTGGGGAACTTATTTCTTGAAAATCCTTTATATGTGTATTTACACACGGTAATTTTGATGGGAAATTTCTTGAATAAACAAACAACTTTCATTCGCCATACCATGTTGGGTTATTTTCAAGTAAATAATAATGTAAAATTTAAACAAAGGAAATAAAAATAGTTCACTAGAAAAATTAAAAAAATACATTACTAAATTTACTTTTATAAAATCTATCATCCGAAAGAAGCACAATTATATAAAAAAGAAAGTTTACCTTTCAAATAAAAAATGTTAAAATTATTTCTCACAATGCAATTTTCAATATTTATTTTAAAGCATTGTACGCATATAAGCAATAATTCATTGAATTTCTATAGCAATTTTTACAACATAATTCGTTGTCATGTGCTTGTAAGCACTGGAATTAAACTTGAATATTAGAAAGGATATCTACAAACTTAGTATCTATGCCAGTATAAATAAATAAAATAATTAATTTCTAATCAAAAAAATATTTTAAGGGGGTCTTGGACAAAATTATTAGTTAAAATCCCTCTTATAAAACTATAAATTAATATTATAATATTTAATTATAATAACTTTGTAAAGAAATGTTGACCTTAAATACATGAATATTACACATAAATGTAATTTACTAATTTTCTAAATATTTCTAAATATTTCTAATATAAATAGCATTTATATTTTGATATAACTTTTGCCAGAAAAGCCAATTTAAAATATGATTTTATGTTAAAAAATGAAAATAAATTAAGTTCTGGGGGGTGGGGGGTTTGTAAAAATACTGTTTACCAGTTTTTATTAATTTATAAAGTAAAAACACATGCAGTTTTAGGGTTCATTTTAATTACGGACAATATTTAAAATATAGTCGTATGGGAAATATTTAAAAAATAAAATCGACACTCGGAAAAAAACATAAATTTTGACTAGACCATTGTTTAATTTTTGGCCTTTTCTTAAACCATTTAAAATTGCAACATTTGTATATAGACTTCTGGCAACGGGTTTCCTAGTACCAAATATCTAATGATAATGATGTCTACAAGATAAAACGGCCATTTATTTGTGAGAGTGCAGCTATGTTTTAGATAAGGTTTGCGAAACTGATTTGCTAGCAGCACTCGCACGTTGTGGGTTGCATGCCCAAGTATTTTTTTGCGACTTGAGAAAGCGTGTGGTGAGCAAACGATTGCACTTAAACTTTACCAAGTTTTGGAGAGTTGTGATTGGTCTCCATGAGACGATTCAGGACCATCCTTGGAGTCCCGGTCCTTCTGGACAGAGTCGGGAAAGGACGCATTGTGCACAGGACAATAGGAACAACGAACGCATCAGCAAATGATAATGGACAAAGTATAAGGTTGTTAAAGTAGTTCAGAAGGAAGAAAAAGAGTGGACTTTGGGAATTTTTTCTTTCAGGTGTAGCACGTGGAGTGCCTCTTTTACTTTTTTAATTTTTTATATATATTTTTAGCATATTTCCTTGTCTTTTGTTCTATATTTGAATATTGTAATATAGATCAGTGGCATTTTACCATAATTAAAGACAATATAAAGCAAACTTGGGTTATTAATGGCTTTGAAATAACAACAGCAATGTACTACACCACAGCATTATTTACAAAGATACAACATAGAATTGTACATAAGATGTAATTGAACTTTTTTTTATATCAAGATTTCACAAACAATTTCTCAAAGTGGAATTGAAATTTCTATGAAGTTCTTCAAAATAAATGCAATTACTTATCAAATTTGGTACCAGACAATGCATGTTTGTATATTTGATTAATGATCATACACATTTGTCCTAATTCGCAAAATTCGGCTTGGATAAACATGAAAACTGCTTAGCTGCTTTAAAGAATTAATTATCCTCTTCTTACCTAGTCATCAGCACGATGAATCTTATTATAATATCTTATCATTCTTTAATGTCTGCAATAACTTTTGCTTGCACTGTTAAAAGTTAGAAACTTAATATATATTATAAGTTAATGAGAGGAAAATGCGTTTCTGGTTACTTGTCAGTGGTATTTTTATATGGTAGGTTAAGTAATATTTATTAGTTTCATCTTGAAGATTCTGAAAGAGTTTGGTAATCTTAGTTATTTACAACATACTCTAAATAGACAAACGGATGTCTGAATAAATTTTATATAAATTTTGGCGTTACCACTACGGAATCCATGGGTTTCATTCCAGCTATTAGCATAGATAATCTTGTATAATTAATGTCAAAATTAAGAAATAGATAATATTTTAATTAGCCTTTATGTAACAAAAGAAAGCTAATAACTAAAAAAAGGGAAGAACCTGAAGAAAGCTGACAGCATAACAAGAAGAAATCAAAATTGCAGTTTTAGAATACAACTCTTCCATACTTTACCATATCAGTTTTTTCATTCAGATATTGTATTATATTTGTAATTTTCTTTTTTTTTGGCACGAAACCAAAGGAAACATAAGGTTAATGGAGAGAAATTCGTTATAGATGAGATAACATTAGTAAAATTTATCTTATCATAAAAGAGCAACACTCTATGATTTTTTTTCCAACTCGCAACAACTTTACTTGTCAAAGAATACAAATATACTGAGAACTTCTGGAATTCTAGATTTGCTGCATATTTCTCGTGGAAATAAATAAAAATCTTATATAGTACAAACTTTTTATTTTTTAGATTACTATACATGTTCGTTGTCATGGCATTTACTAGAAAATTATTCGATATGCTTATATTTTATACAAAGTATTGAATTAGAATTCTATAAATGGGCTATTACATTTCATTCAGAGATTAATGTGTTCCATTCGACTATTTACAAATATAACTCTTTCATGATCTGAAATTATGTTTCATTTTTGTGCGAAATTTACAAGACTGAATTCCTCCCAATGAAATTGATATTAAAAGGAGCCACATTAATTTAAATGTATATTTCTTTAAAGATAAAAGCTAACACATAATTGTCAAAACTCTAAATAAGTTTATAATACCGGAAATATTGAATGCTATTCATAATTAGGTCCAACATACAGAAAAGAAGAAAAGTTTACTCGTACTCCAAATATATTATTTCAGAATGGGCATCTAGTCCATATCTCATCGTGAAAAAATGTATCTATAGGAAATGAAAACAAAGAGAACAGTTTTGATTACTAACTATTTTAATAACGGAAGTTTCTCTTAGAAATTTTATTTTTATATACATTAATTCATTTACTCTTATATTCTTTATGTATAAATATATATATATATATATATATATATATATATATATATATATATATATATATATATATATATATATATATATATATATATATATATATATATATATATATATATATATATATATATATATATATATATAAATATATATATATATATATATATATATATATATGTGTGTGTGTGTGTGTGTGTGTGTGTGTAATATGGGCAAAACTCATTCAAAATCACAACACACTTTATTTCTGGTAGTAAATATGAAATCCGTACAACAGGCAAACACCTTTACAACATCGTGCACACAAACAATGTGATCCCGTACATACACTTTTCAAGTAGGGATTCCTAAGGTAAAAAGACTACGAATAATCCCTAAGCACAATTGATCAAGTGATACAAAATACCCATGTTTAAAGAGAACGCGCTAACTAATGGCCAAAGTAGTACAGACAGTTGCTGAATTAAGTCTATAGCGTGTCTGGAAGGAAAAATGAGAATCACTGCTCAAACCATAATGTACTTTATGAACAAAAGTTAGTAAATTATTAATAAATACGTAAATAAGGGATTTTAATATTACATATGTACACATACACACATATATGTTTGTGTCTGTATCTATGTGTGTATTTAAAGCACACTATTATATATATATATATATATATATATATATATATATATATATATATATATATATATATATATATATATATATATATATATATATATATATATATATATAACACACACACACACACACACACACATATATATATATATATATATATATATATATATATATATATATATATATATACATAAAAGTTTCAAACTTTATTTCCACTTCTATGGTACTGTGTTATTTAATTGAGGTTTAATTGAGGTTTAATTGAGGTTATATGAAACTATACAAGGCGATAATTATATAAGGTTCATTATATAATTTGAAAATTAGGCAATTTACCGATGTTTATACTTTTTTCTGGCATTAAAATTTTAGTACTATATCGATCTTAGTGAAAATTAGTTTAAAAATAGACACGTCAATATAATATTATTGGCTCTTCAGAGATATAAGCAGGGGAAGACGTTATTGATAAAACGAAGTTTTCAGTAGCGGAAATACCTAATGAACCTACGATTAGATATATTCTCAACAGAGATATAATTGAAATTCAAAATAATAAATTCAGAATTGGAAAATATTTAATTTCTCGTAGTGTAAAAATATAGCCAAAGGAAATTAAAGGTGTAGAAAATGTTTGCAGGAATAATTCATTTACTATCTTAAATTTTCTTAATTTATTTAATTTTTTAAACATTTAAATTCTTTAAATTCTCTTTAATCAATCGTAGTATGATTGAATGTGTGATAGTGACTCAGCACATACATGCATATATATATATATATATATATATTTGTAAACTTTATTTCCTCTACAGTTTGCTACAATATTTAATCAATATAAACGTTGTATTTAAACTGGGAATATTGGTTAAAATACTGCTTTTTGTTTTTATTTTTCTTTCTCATTCAAGTCATAATGTTAAATAACTAAAACATGTAAAAGTTAAACGTTTAAAACGTTTTAAATAAAATCAACCTTTTTTTACCTGGAATACTAAATAAAACTCATTATAGTATGATTGTAAGTAAGATATAATCTCAATATATATCTATATATATATATACATATATATATATATATATATATATATATATATATATATATATATATATATATACATATATATATATATATATATATATATATATATATATATATATATATATATATATATATATATATATATATATATATATATATATATATTTATATATATATATATATTTATATATATATATATATATATATATATATATATATATATATATATATATATATATTTACTATATATATATTATATATATATATATATATATAATATATATATATATATATATATATTTATACATATATATGTACACATATATATATGTATATATATATATATATGTATATTATATATATATACATATATATATTACATATATATACACATACATATATATACTATATATATACATATATATATATATATATATATATATATATATATATATATAATATATACACACATATATATATATACATATAGATATATACATACATATATATATATATGTGTGTGTGTGTGTGTATGTATATATATATTTGTGAACTTAATGTCTACTACAATCTTGCTAGCTACCTTAATTATAAAATACGTTATATTTAAAAGATGAATGTTAAAATAACGGCTTTTTTATTATTTGTTCTCTCAATAAAGTCTTAATATTGAATAGGTTTCAATAAAAGTAATTCTAAATAATAAACCCAATCCTAAAATAAATTCCGTAACTGGACTGTAATACAAGCTAATTCATTGCTTTGAAAGCATTTTAAATAAAATTGAGTTTCTGTTACCTGAAATACTAAATCAAACTCCTGGTTAGATCTATATTGACGAATAAGAAAAAATGATTTAATTGAATCTGAAAATTATACCTTTAGCAAACAATCGTTGCCTGATTGTGAAAACTCCGTAACTGAAATAATTTAAATGGAATGAATGCATGTGTATTGGAAATGAACTAGAAAATTTGTGCGGTTGTAATTAATTTAATATCTTGAATTTCCTTTAATTTATTACTTATTAAACTGTTAATTACAAAAGTAAACTGTAAATAAATTAATGTGTGATTAGGGCCCGATATATATTTGTAAATTTAATCCCTACTAGCTGGCAATATTAAATTAAGGTTTGTCTTATTTAAAGAGTGAATATCATTGAAGAAAACACTGATTTTTTGACTTCGATCTAGTATCAAAGCCTTAATATCAAATTACCCTTAATAACTTTAAAAAAAATAAATATGATACTAATGAAATTGGTTATTAAGAGATAAAAGCTAATGAATATATTTCAGAACATTATATCTGAAATCAAATTTCTGCTATTTGAAATATTGAATGATATTTATGATTCGATCAATCCTGAAAGCAAAGAAAAAATGTATAATTAGATTCTACAATCATTAACCCAAAAGTGACAAATATTTTCTGTCTCTCCATGAAAATATTTCTGTAAAAGGGAATGGAAAGCTACAGAAAATATTTGCGGTAGTGATTAATTTAGTTGCTAAAAATCTCCCTTAGTTTTGTATTTATATTTTTATACAATTTTAATTTATTTACTCAACTTGAACATGATTTTATTGGTGATCAATATGTTTCATATTCAATTACATCTATTACCTTGTTGAGCTACTTAATTAAGGTGTTCATTTTATTTTAATTGCGAAATTTTTTCGAAATGATGTATTTTTTTTACTTCGATCTCGTATAAAGTTTGATATCGCTTCTTTCCAGTTCCGTTGAAGTTTTAATTATTCCTAATTAAGAACTGCTGTTAAGATTGTTTATACATTTACTCCACATCTGAATTAGACTTCCTGAATTAGTAAAGTTGTCATTTAGGGTTTGTTCCTTTTAATTTTGGTATATAACTTGACACATTAATAACATTTAAAACTAAAGTTTTTCAAATGTGTGGTTTTATAATACATTTCTTTACTTGCATTTTTTTACTTCTTTTTTATTCATATTAATTTGACAGAAACAATTATGGAATTACTCTGAATTTAAACTATAATATTAAAGATAACATTTTACTGTGTATCAAATTTTAACCCTT
>CM063501.1:70881966-70904466 GCA_032207245.1 Pardosa pseudoannulata
AATTTTTTCTTTACTTATTTAGCGTCAGATTTTGTTTTCTTTTGGATCTTAATATATTATAAACATAAAAAACTTACGCATGTTGTTTCCAAAAGCCAAATAGTTTAAATTTAAACAGCTTTTATTTTTTTAATATTTCCCTTAGATATCTGTTGGATTCCAAAGCAAATTTAAGTATTTAATTTTCAATAATTATTCAATTTAACCCAGTTTAATAAAAAATTTAAGTATTATTATTTAATAAAAATCTTCAAGAATATTAGCTGAAAAACTGTAATATGAAATCAAATTAAAATGATAATTATTTTCTTGATATTGCAACCAAAACCTCAACATGGATTTGATGTATCATTCATATTATTTTATAACATTCGACATTAAAAGGCAAATTATTTATATAAGTGTAACATTCGTTTTCTGCAATCATATGATTTTAAACAAACAATTGCTATAATTGAATATAGTTGGGGAATACATTAAATTGAATATATGAGAAATATTAACTTTATGTACTTTGAATTTTTAGTGTTAAATGGTAGTTTGGTCTAAAAATTTGGTCTAATTTTATATAAAATTAGAGATTGTTCATTTAATAACCTGTTTCATATATATTTGCTAAAAATTATTATATCATTTATAGATTTTTGCGTAGTAAGCGAAAAAGATGTTGACACTCTAATGTAGTGCAGATAGTTAAGCTAATTTATATAAAAAGGTCTGATTTAAAACTTTAACTGTTATAAACAATTATATTTACAGATTCAAACAATTATATTTACAGATTCAAAAATCCTTGTACTTTGAGGGATAGTAAATTATATTATAAATCAAATATGGGTAAGAAATTTAACACATTTATTTAAAATATACTTAATGAGCTTAGATAGCTAATTTAAATTAAGAGTCTCCTAAAAGTATAACTGTTGGGATGTTAAATATTGCCTAATAGTATGATTACTACGATAAAAAGACGATGTACAGATTCTGAATATAAACTTTTCATTACCTCACGGCTTTAAACTATTTTACTTGTAAGAGCAAATATTGAAGTTTGTTTTACCTATTTGTAGTTTAAGTCGTATTGCTAGGAGGAGAACAGAAAGAGTCTTAAAATATCTTTAGATGCAAATAGAGTATCGAAATGAATATTTATTTTTATACTTTAGTTCAAAAAAAATTATTATAGTGATGCTATGTCATCCTTCCTCTGAATTTTAGGGGAAGTAGGGAAAAGTTTTGATAGACTTTGGAAATATTTATAATGCAATGTTCCTGATAAAATCTGTAATACTCCTGATAACATTAACTTTTTTTCATGAGGTTTACATAAAAGAAACGTGATATAACATCTAGATGAAAGGTGTTGTATATATCGTTTGTATGTTCAAATGCATTAAAAAGAAACCCGAAAATGAGTAGCGGTAGTGAATGTAACAAAAATTAGAATGTTCAGAAATGTGTGCAAATAATAGCATCAAGTCACAAAATTTGGTGACAAAATTTAGTCTGTTTTTCAAAATCTGTTTTTTTTACGATATCAGTAAATGCAGTATAAAAGAAAAACAATAAAAATACACATTTGTATTGTTCGTTTAAATACAAGTATATATATATATATATATATATATATATATATATATATATATATATATATATATATATATATATATATATATATATATATATATATACATATATATATATATATATATATATATATATATATATATATATATACATATATATATACATATATATACATATACATATATATACATATATATATATATATATATATATATATATATATATATACATATATATATATATATATATATATATACATATATATATATATATATATATATATATATACATATATATACATATATATATATATATATATATATATATATATATATATATATATATATATATATATATATATATATATATATATATATATATATTATATATATATATATATATATAAGTTTCTTATGTTAAAGGTAACATAGTCGATTAAAACCTTCTTTTATATATATAGTTAAGAAAAACCCTGGGGGGAACTGGGGGCAGGGTGTCAAGAGGGCTCTCCAGCGGAAGTACGCAGCACCAAGTACACATATATTTATATAAATATATACATATATATATATATATATATATATATATGTATGTATGTACATGTATATATATATGTATATATATATATATATATATATATATATATATATATATATATATATATATGACAAGCCTATGACAATTCAACAATTCAAAGAGCCAATGATTTGTTGATAATGTCTTTATTCACGACTATTATGAAGTTTTGACATCCAACCATCAAACATGGCGTTGGTTATCTGGCGTACAAAGGCTAACAAAATATTCTTACCCAGCGTGGATTCATTAACGACCCTACTCAAGACGTGTTCTCCCAATTCTTACGCATGAAGCGCTTTTATATAGAATTATTAGTAATTCATGCACCTGCATTACAAAAATGCGCTGCGTTTTCTGCCTTTAAACCCCTAAATTATTAATTTCATGTTTTCAAACCTGACATATATTTATACATATAGACATTTCAACAATGGCTGTAGATTAAAATAAAAGTAATGAAAATCCTTCGGAAAATAAGAAATTAAACATCAAATGGTATTGTAAATTTACATTTTATTTACTTTAACGTTAAAGCAATGGCATTTTAAAACTTGTTATAATTTATTTTTTCAAATGTTTAGTATTCTAAATTTAAAAATTCAAACATCAGGTTCATTCTAAATTAAGAGTTTCATATAAAATTTGATATGTGTTTGTTTACATTTTTCTTTCACAAATTATTATTAGTAATTATAACTACATAGTTCACTTATCCTCCTTATTGTTTATCTTGATGGCATTATGGTTTAACACTATGTAGTAAAAATAACTTATATCGTATAAAGACATTTATCTCGCTCCTTTGGAATTTACAATTTATTAATAATTTTAATAATAATATTTACGCACTACTGTAAAAATAAGAATACCCGAGAAAAGATATATTGCATTATAGCTAGGATTTAAAATTGCTTAAACCAACTACTAAAAAAATGTAAAAACTCTTCAAATAACTTAAAGAGTTGATTAGAGTAGTGTAACTAAGAGAATTATTGTTTTGGAACTCGTATAGTGTTTTTAAACGAATGATATTTATTTTTCAATATAATGAGTAAATTAAGAATTATAAATTAATTTTTTACTTAAAATACTTATAGTTATAATTTAATTCTGTTGTAATAGCAAAATCTTCTATTATGTTTGCTAAAGTTTATATTATGTATTTATAACATAAATAGATTTCTTACAGAAGTGTAGAAGAATATATTCAGATATTGCTATAATTCAAATGCTGCTGCAGATATATTTTGAACGAAAATTTCTTTTTCGTAAATATTTTTTTTCTTATTCATCGAAAATATATATAAGATATAATTCTAAAATCTACAAACATTTTATGATCATCAAGGAAAGCTAAAACCATTTTGTAGAATCAATTGTAATCTGAATGAAGCCTATACAATGTCAAAGAATAATGCTACGTTTTTGTAAAGTGAAAGAAGAAATAATAATTTGATGACAATTAATAATATTGTTGTGCGGCTTGTATATTATATATATATATATATATATATATATATATATATATATATAAAATATATAAATAAATTATATATATAATACATACATATATATATATATATATATATGTATATATATATATAAAATATATATGTATATGTTATATATATATATATATATTACATGCGTGTGTGAGTGTTTATGGAAAATATATATATATATACTTTTTAATTTTGAATAAATACAATAAAAATTCTACTTATAATTATTTTTAAACTACTTTTATTTATTAAATAATGTGATATTAACCAATAGTTTGAATGTTATTAATAATTGTTTAATACAGGCATTATATTTTTCTAACAATTACAAACAATATAAATGAATAGTTATATTGAATCATACTAAAAATATATGTACTCCAATAAATTACTCTTACAATATTAGTTAACTAAGCTTTATAAAAGGTTGACGAAAATTGAGTGCAAAAAATTTACTTTCAGTTTAATTGTTTTTATACCATATTAAAATTAAATATTGTTTAATACATAATCGGATACTTTGAATTTTCTGGCTTTTTTAAGTGTTTTAAAAATAATAAGTGTTTTAAAAATAATTATATTTTACTCTGTAAAGAACATATACCTAATCTTGCTTTAAGCAAAATTTTCTTATTTTATCTTCTCATGGAATCGGAAACACACACAAATTTCATATAAATATTTGATTTCTCTGAAAATTCAGAAACTAAAAATATTTTGTGACATTTGTATAACATGTATTTAACTATTAACAAAATTTGTGGGATTTTTGTGAAATATTACTAATTTATTTAAAAAAGCATTAAAATTTATATAAATTTTAATTTTGAATTTTCTCCTAGTCATTATGAAACTGATTATGAAACTGCCACAAAAGTTATAAATTTGTAAGACATTTTTATAATTAAAATTAAAATAAAATACTCAAATTTTTTTTGCTGCAAATGTGAAAAATATATTAATAATTTAATTTCATAATTTTATATGCAAACAATGAGATTTTATTTTACATGCTTATACTCAAATTGTTGAGTTCGGTGATAATAATATTGTAAAAATAATATTGAGAAATATTACATCAGCATGCCATAGCCAGAGGTGTGTTAACGTAGCTAGGTAAAAAAGAAAAACTTAAGATATAAAGATATATTTATTAACAATTGTAATTACTGCATTATTAGAATTACATAGGTATATATAATTATGATTGTTGATTTTTAATTACTAACAATCATATGAGTATAAAAAGTATATATTGCTGTTTTGCTTGAGCAGAGAATTTTCCGAGTTTAAACAAAAAGTAATAGAGTAGGTAAAAGTACACTCACATTTAAAGACAAATTGTAAGTATAATATTATTAAGGATATTTATAGTAGTGATTTTAAATACTATTATAAATATAATTTTATAAATGAACTTATATTTATAAAAATAATCATAAAAGTCATAAATTATGCAATATTTGAGGAAAATTAATCTAAACTTTTACTCATATGAGAAAAATTGTCCATCTTTCCCCAATGCCAAGGATTGATACATCATGGATCCATGGTACTTATTTTGGGTACAATTGTACACTAGAATATTTAAATAGTAGGATTTATGATTCATACAACACTTATTTTTATACAAAAATATTATCAGATAACTTGTGTGTCAGCTAGCTTATTAAGCAAATATTTTGCTAATGCTTTAATAAAGATAACAAAAATAATGTAGAATAATTACACATACCATTACGATATAAAATTTTCACCTATATTATTTCCTAACCATTCCTTGAAATTAATAAATGGACCATCTTTATGGAAATTTTCTAATATAAATCTATACTCGCCATAGAAAAAAATCAATTGCCTAATCATGCCACTGGTCGGGACATGACATTATTAGGTATACATATTTAATTACTAACAATCATATAAATTTTAAAAAGTACATATGGCTGTTTTGCTTATGACAATTAATGTACATTATGGCTACTTCTAGCATGTAATATTATGAACCAGTTTGTTTTCTGTTATATGAAATGCAAAAGAAAATATTTTTCTAAGGAATTCATATATTGCAAAACTATTTTGCATTCTAATAAAAATTTAATAAAAGGAATTTCCTTTAATAATTTCTAAAGTTTAAAACGTTATTTCGTATTTTTATCATCATTTAGCATCATAAATAAATTTAAGCTTTATTTCTTTATCATTTTATCTTAATATTATTAAATGAATTTTAAAAATGTATTAATGTTTTTATAAATAGCTGTTTCATTTTAATGTAAATAATATAAAAAAAAGGCATTCAAATATATTTTCGCTGGTTAATTACAGCTTGAGAACTTATTTTATTTAAATTAATATATTTTTTGCTTTGTTTATATTAAACAGATTTAAACGTACTAAACAACAATGATAACATAAAAAAACCCAGACGATTTTCTTTTGTGAAGTTTTATACTAAAGAAAAATATTTACATAATTGAAATATTTTAATAACCAACCAACATATTATTTAGCTGTAATAGAAAAATACTTTCTTTATGCTATTAAAACATTTAATATGCAGTCTACAAAAAAAAAAAATTGTTTTCTGTAAATCCTGCTTCATACGCATAACATTTCTGCTTAGAATATCGTTGAATAATTATTTAATGATTTTTATGGTACGAAAAATTAAATTTTTTTATCATATATTTATGAACACCGTCTGTAAGTAACTATTTATGTAACGATATTTTCTATTTTACCCAATTTCAGATTTTGTTTATAATTTAATACTATTTAATTTCAAGTCTTAAGTATAGAACACACTGCATTTATTGTTTAACACTGTAAAATTTGTAAAGTATTTACCATATAATATAATTACTTTACATTTTCAGAAAATTACGCAGAGTAGTAAATTATAAAATTGAAATTCTGAGAGAATATCATGTATCATCTGTCTTACAGTCTAACTGTACAGCTATGTTTTATTTATATACATAACATGTGTTAATGATTTTTTCCGACATTTCAAAACGCTATAGAATGAATCCCAAGCCAAATATAGCCATATCGAACGTTTCTTTAAATTCAAGAATAGTTTACCTTTTTTTCTTTCCAACCAGTTGGTAGTAAATGGCAGTATAATTCATCTGAAAGCAGTAGGTAAATAAAAACGGTTTTCACGGGAGAATAGAAAGTGGTGTGTAGGGTAAAGTTTGTTAAATAGCAGTAAATGGTGTTGGCGCAACAATAATTTTGTTTAAATTCAACACAATCTCAACACAATTCATGTGTAGTATACAACAAGTTAAATGAAACGAGATATTTACAAGTAACTAAGTTAAAATCGATGAATAACTAAGGAACCTAGTTTGACGACTTTTTCTACAAGTTGATGCAAACATTTTTTTGCGGGATATGCTTAACTACCACAACTCACAAATTACTCTTCATTGAAATGGATAAGCTTTGTAAGAGAACGTACCTCTTTAGCCATGGATCCATTTTACACACACAAAAAAAAATTTTCATTCTCGACGCAGATTGTGTATTTATCTTCAATTTATTTATTGGACTCAATACTTGGATGAATTAAATATTTGGGCCTTACACATCCATATATATATATATATATATATATATATATATATATATATATATATATATATATATATATATATATATATATATATATATATATATATATATATATATATGTATATATATATGTATATATACATATATATATATATATATATATATATATATATATATATATATTATATATATATATATATATATATATATATATATATATATATATATATATATATATATATAAGTAAAATTCTCAGGGGTTTTCAAAACTTAAATCAAGGGCTAAATATTCCTGCGTCATTTTTCATTCCCTTTTTTAACCTCTAACTCAAATTGACCACTGGGGCTACAGTTTAAGCCATATGAGAAGCGGCGTGACTAATTATAAACCTACATGACCCTAGCGGACAATTTAGGAAATTTCCAAATAAAAAGGAGATACACGCTGTCGGAGACAGATTTTTCTAGAATTATTTTCCCACAGATGTTGACCCAGGTGTTACGTGTCTTGTACATAGAACTTCATGCTAGCTGACCCTTCAGTTTGTCCTGTCCCAATGATGAAGTGGGAACCCGTCCTTCATCCTTATCTTAAAAAAGCTTTTTAGCTGAAAAGGTATCATTTTTATGGCCCTGACTGCAACCACCCATCGAGAAGTCCGTCTCATTATACACATACACACACACACACACACACACACACACACACACATATATATATATATATATGCGTTTAGATTTTCTACTCTTTTTATACTTTAAGTTATCATTGATGGTAGCATATTACATAATTTGGTTTCCTCTTTCAAGTATACATTTTTAAACTTGCTTTGCTTGAAACAATCGGGAATTTTATTTTTGTTTTAAAAAAGTCAAATAAAGGTACTTGCACAAAACAACACTTATAAATTGTTTATATATTTATTTATTGAATCATAATAATGATATATAATAATAATATATCATTATGATAATAATAATGATATAATTACTCATTATTCTTCCAATATAATTTAAATTTTAGGTAAGTATTATTTTCACGTCGTACAAGGGAAGGTTTTAAAGTTAAACCGCTTCTGGCATTTACAACCCTTGGTGGAAATTTTTTCATTAATTTCGCATTTATATGGTTCATAGATAACATTATAAGCAATTACCATTAATACCAAGGAATTTCTAATTGTGATCTTTAAAGTGTTAAAGGTGGAAATGCTATAGATTTGCGTACATCACAATTTATTAATTTACGAATCTTTTAGAACTTATTTTGTTAAGGTTGACATAAATAAACATTTTAATTTATTTTTGAGATTCATAAATAAAAACTTGAAAGTTATTAATAAAATTAGAAACATATTTAAGCACATTAAATGTTTTGAACTTGTATATACTTCTACATTTCAGAGTTCCAAATAACAAATTTGCAAAATATTATTTTCAGAAATTTTATCTGACAAATATATAATAAGCGTTTGTATTTAATGCCACCTAAACAACCTGGTACTTCCCAAATTTATTTATATCTTTCCCATTATACATAACACAATACTAAGTTTAGCGTTAGAATGTATATATCTGCTAAGATAGGTTGGCAGAACTATAAATTCTTGGAACTTGTGTCTGATATTTATTTAGACTTCAGAAATCTGACCACCGAATTCATTTGAACTATTTAATATCCAGCCTAAGCATTTGGAAAATTAATGCATTCCATGCATAGTTTCGGTATTATATTGGACAAATATGTTAAAATATGGCAGTTACTAAGTATTGCTTAATATATGCCAACGGTTTTCTGAAACTATTTGCAATGTATAAACTCTCTTGTTTAACATTAAACTATATGTTGCACAACAAGTTGAAAAAAAAATTCATTTAGATCTGCAACTGGAAGTAAAAACAGTAACTAAAATTTTTCACTCATGCCACTACTAAATTAAATTTGCACAAGCACAAGCACAAGTACACACATATGCACGCACCCCACACTCACACGCACAAGCATTATTACAAGCAAGCGCACACATATTTATATGAGGGTGAGTGTAGGTTTGAATATTTTATAGACACTTAAAAATTGCTTGACGTAAATTCACTAAATTTTACACAGACGATCTTAGAAGCATAAAGAAAGTAATGCGTGTGTAAATAACAATGCCAAAATATCTTGAAGTGAATGACTTTTCACATCTAATTATAATTTATTTATAAGTTATGAATGATAAATTAACTAGGTAAATTAACTAGATAAATTAACAATTGGGAAGGAAACATAATATTATTATCGTACTGAGAGGGATTTCCAAGTCCACCTGCTGTATATTATGCTGTTATCTTCTGAGATTATACCAATTAGTAGTTTGAGATATATTTATCCTGAATGATATCAATAAAATAGTTTGGGAACGTGTTACTTGAGTGAACTTTTCTAAAGCCTGATCACCTGGAGTAAGGAATCTGTATTTTTCTTAGGATAACATCAGTTGTATATTCATTAATATTTTGTCAGAATACAATGCATCTTTCTTGTTTGTTTGGAAGTAAACTATCTGGTCTTGACACAGAGGACATGGGAAGTGGTCTAAAGAGAAACAGATAAGTGTTCATCTTAGGATAAATTTTCCATTTAATGTAATATTGTATGCCTATTGCACGAGTTCCAGCAGATTTGTAATATTAGTAACAGTAAGGCATCCTTAACATTTAACATTTTTAGGGTCCTAATTTCTGACAGATTTGGTTTACACTCGGGAAGATGGTGGTTAACTCAATAGTCGGGTTGTCGAAAAGGTATTCTGTTGATTTTCTGCAATTTTCAATAGCATTTCATACTGTTTGACTATAAACAAAGAAACCCTTTGTGGTTTATATATATATATATATATATATAATATATATATATATATAAATATATATAATATATATATATATATATATATATATAATATATATATATATGATATTTATATAATACATAATATATATTTTATATATATTATAATATATTATATATATAAATATATATATATAAGTATATATATGTATTTATACATATATATACATATATGTATATATATACATATATATACATATATATACATATGTATACATACATATATATATATACACATATATATATATATATATGTGTGTGTGTGTGTGTGTGTAAAAAAAGGTTCTAATAAGTTTTAATATGAAGGTATTTTACCGTAATAACATTTAATGAATAATAAATACTCTGACATTCTTGAAATTCTTTGTAGAGCATTATAAATTACTTCTCCACTTTATATACCTGTCTTTAAGCTAAGATTACATATTCTGGGAAATAATTAATTTATTAAGAAATAACGCAGATTGTTTGGGGATCATAATTAATGGCAAATACTTATTTAATGTACTTTTAAGAATTTCCAAGGAACAAATAACTTACATGGGGCTTAAAAATTCAATTGGTCTAAGAGTTTGAAATAATTAAATGTATAATTTTTTCTTGTATACTCTTTTTTCTGTTAGAAGAATTACTCCTGCTTTATACTCTTTTGTCAATATATCTTACATGATTTTGTACGCATTAATACAAAAAAGGCCATATTGTTTTATGTAGTACTAAAACATTTTAATATTTATAATTGTTTAAAACTCCCTGTTAATTTTCTTAAAACAGAGTTATAGTATATAATGCTTCAGTTTTGAAAATAACCCAGTAGCGAATCTAAAATCTGAGCGAATGTAGTAGGAAATAAATTTTAATAAACAACAAATTTATAGATCAAAAGGAAAATCATACATTTATCTTTAGATTTTTAAAATATATAGCATATTAGTAATTTCATGTAACTATTTAGTCATCCTTTTCTTTCATATTGTACTCGAAAATTGAAGCATTTTTAATAACCAGGATTTATGAAAAAGACTAAAATAATTGCAATTTTTATAAAGTATACATTCTTTACAACACCAAATAAAAATTAATTTCAATGCTTTTAAAATAAATCAATTATACACAAAAGAAACAATTAATTTTGAAATATATTTTAGAATTAATTATTTAGCAAGTAATAAAGTGAAAATGAACTCTAGAATTGTATTCCTAAACTATATGAGTTTTAAGCACTTCACATGTTACCTTATTATACTTTTAAATAAAATTATTTAAACCGGGGAAAGGAAAGCAAGTTTTATTTGTTACGTAATAAAAGCAAGATTTAATATGTATGAATTATACTTGTTTACTACTGAAACACTTTTCTCTTTATTTAAAGAGCGGTGAAGCAGTAATTAAAATTCTTTTAGAAGTGTTAATTGCTGAGTAAAATTACATATTCATTTGTAATGGGTGTTTAAATTATAGAAATCTTCGTAACAAAGTTTAGCATGTGTGAATGCAGTTTCATTTTAAACTTCTTTTGTCAAAAAATGTGTAAACAACTTTCGGTAAATAACTTTAAATGATTATTTGCAAATCTTAAGAGCTCTCTCTATTTTAGAAGATTTATTTATTTTTTGATCAATTTGGAAAAAAAAAAATTCAGATGTGGAGAATTTTTTTTATGCTTTTCCAAGCTGACAAAGAGAAAGTGTAAATATGCAAAGAATTATTTTTAAATAAAATATAAATGGATGAAAATACCTATATCTATCAACATTGGCAAACTTATTGTAAAGGCGTGATTCAGCGGTGTGTTGTCATCAAAGAACTTTGCTTTGAGAGATGGACTTCGCTGGTGTGGATACAAAAGTATTTTTTTCCCCGGCACCACGATGTCTACACTGTTGTGCCCTATAGTAGAGGAACAATATACGAGAAAACCCGGCACCTTCACTGACAGCAAGCATATGATCATTGGAACGACAAAGAATTATGTAGCCGCTAAGAATTCCAGGGACCCCTGGGTTTGCGGCCGATGATTGTTTAACCCTGACCAATCCAGTTGTTCGAAGGTGAGGTCATCGCTAGGTGATCCAATAATGAAATTGTGGTTGAGGCCCCTCTCTTAGAGGCCCCTCCCCTAGAAAGAGACGAGAGAAGATTTGTTTTTTAGAGAAGTTAGTTAGCTAGCAACCAGCTAATTCAGAGGTCGTCTTGACCAGTCTCTCTATCGGAGAGTTTTTTTGCTATAATCCCACTTTGGGATCTTTTCTGTGAAGAGTAGCCCGCATCGGCTAACTCGGAGGTCGCCTTGACCAGTCTCTCCCTCGGAGAATTTTATTTAGCGAATTCCCGTCTTGGGATATATCTCTTGCTGAGATTGAAATGATACCTGTGCATTGGGTTTCCTTTTCTAATATAATCCTCTTCTGGATTGTTTGCATATTTTCTTTCGGAACTCTGACTGTGCTTTGATATTCTACAATTACCTCAGTGAACTTTCGCGAGAGCTACTGAATTGTTTTTTCCGTCGAATCACCAATATTTCGGCAGGGATTGATCGTAGTTACGTTTCTACTCAGGCCTACTTGTACTAATCACTTACCTGTGATCGGAAATTATTTTTATGTGTAGTTGTAAAATGATGTATATAGCAGAAGTGTAAATAAATTCATTAATCAAGATACACCTGATTCTTCCTTGTGTTATCTAAAACAGGGACAGGAAACGTTACAGTATATAGGTTTTACATTGTTGTAATAATAAGTTACATTCGGTTCATCTTTTTTACCTCTTTCCGTGAGCCATCGTCAAAGACATACAGAACATAACCGGTTTGAACTAGAAATAAACGTCAGACTTCTCCCAACCAATAGAAGGACCCGTTAGTTTTTCGGGATTCTGACCCCCTCCGTTCTTGAAGGGACCCCTATTTTTTCTCCTCAGGGGCATAACTTTAAATGATTATTTGCAAATCTTAGTAGAGTTCCCTATTTTAGAAGAATTATTTATTTTTTGATCAATTTGTAAGAATTATTTCAGAAGTGTAGAAATTATTTTTGCGTTTCCAAGTTGACAAAGAGAAAATATAAATATGCAAAGAACTATTTTTAAATAAAAACATAAATTGATGAAAATATCTATATCTATGAATGTTGGCAAATAAACGTATATAGGTTTTACATTGTTGTAACAACAAGTTACATTCGGTTCAGCTTTTTTTACCTCTTTCCGTGAGCCATTGTCAATGAAATACAGAACAGAACAGGTTTGAACTAGAAGAATCTTCAGACTTCTCCCAACCAATAGAAGGACCCGTTGGTCTGAAGCCTCCGTTCTTAAGGACACCTGTTTTTTTCTCCGCAGAGTCTGATTTTTTTAGAGGACAAGTTAATCTGGTATCCGGTGCTTGTGTGATAGACATTTTTTAGCAACACGAGAAAATCATAAACATATTTAACGACCCCGAATAGAGAGTCTTCCATATCTAAAAATGAGAAGTTATATTCCAGATGTATTCCTTAGGCATCTAATTATATAAAATAATTTAATCGAGACTTATTTGTCCATGTTTTTTGAGTTTTTACATTTTCCTCAAACTAGGCCAACGTAACATTTATTTTTTACAATTATAATATTACCAACCATTGTAAGAAGTGTAAAATTGAGCAAGTTCTTACGATCTCACCGAAGTATTAAGACTAAAGATTAAACTCTGTTTAAACGGAGAATTGCGTAAAAAATATCGCTTATTTAAACAATAGGTGAACTTTCTTAATAAATTATTAAACTTGTTTTAATACATTCACTGTCAACTGTGGACCATAGCAATTAGGAAACTTACCTACATAAACCTAAGAGTATTCAAAGTTAAATTTTCGCTTAAAAATAATCGCTTACAATTCTTCGTGCTTCGTATAACAAATATCCAAATTACAATAAAAATATTAATCTTCAACGACGTGCGGTACAAGAAAACGCAATCAAGGCCTCTGAGGCTAGGTGGAACTTTTATCAGCGAAATGCAAACAAAATTGCTTTTAATAACAGAAATTTATATTTCTAAAATTATTTTACTCTAATATGTTTCAGTTTCTTTAAAATATTCATTTTGAAAGCATTTTGTACTATATATCTTTCTTTATTAGCATTCCAAAAGCACAAATATAAGACACGAACAAGTTAAAAACTTAAACCCCATCGTTATAATTAATAATTTTAATCAAGTAGCAATGTATTTTTCACACTATATCTTTTTCGATCACAAACACTAAATAAAAAGGCAAAAGTGTATGCACGAGCCCTGGGTCTCTGGAGAATATATTAAAACTATCTCTTTCTGAGAAAAATATTGAGAGAAATTTGCGGAAATGCATTGGGGTATGGAAGACTTATCAAAGTTTATTTTTATTGAGTGATTTTGTGTGGAATGTTTTTGTGACGCTTGGAGTGGGGTATGTTCGCAAGTCAGACTAGAAAGAGTTTGCTCATAATAATGTTAATAATATTTATGATATCTAAAACAATCATACTCTTGAAATTAATAACGGTTAAGTAATTGAAATAGAACTAATTTAACGTTAATAGCTTAATTGATCTGTTTAATTGAAGGTGAATTGTGATCTTTTATGACGCATTTGTCCCCCTTATCCTTAATATTATATTATTTCGAAGCGTGTACATTATTAATTTTTCCAGTTTTGAAATTTTATTCAGGAAAACAATCTTTTGCTATTACTCTTTTAAGCTCTTTTTATTTTGATTACATAAATTACAGCGAAAACTTTAAATTAAGTTATGAACTTATTCCGTATGAAAGGGTTAAGTGCTTTCAAGTTGGAATAAAAAGTAATTTTCTATCAAACTGTCAATGATTTTTAGGATATCAGAAAAAAATTATACTCTTTTGATTAATAACAGTTATGTAATTAAGAAAGAACTAATCTCTCATTAATATTTTATTTTGATACGTTTATTTGAATTTGATTTGTGTATCTCTTATGACGCATTTGTCAACCCTCTCCTAAATATTATATTATTTCCAAACGTGTGCATTTATAACTCTTACAATTTTGAAATGTTATTGAAGAAAAAAATTTCTAGGAACTGATGATACAAATTACAGCGAACACGTTAAAGGAAGTTATGCACTTAATCCGTATGAAAGGGTTAAGTACTTTCAAGTTGGAATAAGTAGTGTTTACCTACCAAACTTCTTAATGATTTTTAGGATATCAGAAAAAAATATACTCTTGAAATTAATATTGATTACGTCAATATCTTATTTGATCTGTTTAATTGAAATTGAATTGTGTATCTCTTATGACACATTTGTTCCCCCTTCTCCTTAATATTATATTATTTACAAACGTGTACATTAATAATTTTTCCAGTTATGAAATTTTACTGACGAAAATAATCTCTTGGAATTGCTCTTTTAAGCACTTGTTATATTGATTATACAAATTACAGAGGAAGTTATGCACTTACCCCGTATTAAATGGTTAAGTACTTTAAGATGGAATAAAAAGTGTTTCCTATCAAACTGTTAATGACTTTAAGGATATCAGACAAGAATTATACTCTTGAAATTTATGACTGTTAATAATTTAAAAGAAACTAATTTAACGTTAATATCTTATTTGATCTACTTAATTGAAGTTGAATTGCATATCTCTTATAACGCATTTGTCCACCTTCGCCTTAATATTATAATATTTCTAAAAGTGTACATTATTAATTTTTCCAGTTTTGAAATTTTATTCAGGAAAATAATCTCTTGTAATTGCATTTTTAAGCACTTGTTATACAAATTATACAAATTACAGCGAAAACGTTAAAGGAAGTTATGCACTTAACTTGTATGAAAGGGTACTTTAAGTTGGAATTAAAAGTGTTTTCCTATCAAACTGTAAACGATTTTTAGGATATCAGAAAACAAATTATGCTCTTGAACTTAATAACATTTATGTAATTAAAAAAGAACTAATATCTCATTAATAGTGCATTTGATATGTTTATTTGTAGTTCCACTGTGTATCTTTTATGACGCATTTGTTCCCCTTCTCCTTAATATTATATTATTTCCAAACGTGTACCTTAATAATTTTTCCAGTTTTGAAATTTTATTGAGGAAAATAATCTCTTGGAAATGCTCTTTTAAGCACTTGTTATATTGATTATACAAATTACAGCGAAGATGTTAGAGGAAGTTATGCACTTACCCCTTATTAAATGGTTAAGTACTTGAAGCTGGAATAAAAAAAGTTTTCCTATGAAACTGTTAACGATTTTTAGGATATCAGAAAAAAATTATGCTCTTGAACTTAATTACAGTTAAGTAATTAAAAAAAACTAATTTCCCAATATTTGATATTTGTACTTGAATCTGAATTGCGTATCTCTTATAACGCATATTCCCCGCTTATTCCTAAAATATATATACTTATCAAATGTGCACAGTATTAAATAAGAACTGTTATATAATTTATATTACTTATTTATATTATTATATTGTATAATTATGTTAGTTATTAATATAATTTGTACTGTTATATAATTTATATTACTTATTAATATTATTAGTGTATATTATAAAAAATAAAGTTACACTTAATTAATAGATAATAAATACACTGGTTTATTGACATTATTGCTATAGAAAATATTTTAATCCCTAATAGTTTAGAGTTTTATAAATGAAACTCTTTAGAACTACTACGAAAAGTACTTTTGAATTGAAAATAAACTAAACAATATTTAGAAAGTTCTGAAAGTCGTTCTAAAGTTAAGACACATCTCTTAAGGATGATGTTCAATAAAAATCAATAAAATTAAATTAATGTTTAACACAACTGTAGTCATTTTTCATAATTAGAATGTGATATACGGTAAAAAAAAATATCAGTGAAAATGTAAATATAAATATATTACCATTACGAATATAAAAAAACATTAGTTTTTGTAAGTACTTAAGTTATATCCCCATACTCTAAATCTCTCTAGATCTTGAAATAAATTAAGTTTCTTTCATATAATTAGAAATTATTTGCAACTTTTTTTAAAATTCTAGCTGTTTGTTTTACATTGGAAAGAAAAAGACATTTAAAAATAGCAACTGCAGCAAAAAATAAAGTACACAATTTATTAAAATGAAACAAAGGAATTATTTCTTAATTATTTTTAAGCATAAATCCTTAAGTTCAGGAAAAACAAAAATAGATTAGAAAAAAAATTAAGATCGTAAAGAATACTATCACATTATTTTATTTTTGAAAATTGATAACTGCTAATATCGTATTAAATTTTAATCTGAACCCCCCTCTCTCAATCTATATACATCTATGTATTTACATATATATTGTATATTATATATATATATATATATATATATATATATATATATATATATATATATATATATATATATGTCAGGATTTAAAATATAAAGTAATTTAAGAGATTTAATTAGGGATTCTTTTAATGGGAGTAACGTGCCTCGCGTTATGAGTCACATAAATACGGCTCACGCGCAGTGATATGAGCAGAGAGAGAGCAGGATGCACTGTCCACGGTCAGACGTGGATCCTCGAAGCAGTGAAAACTGCCTTTGTTAGCAGTTGGGCGTCAATATGAGACGCCATTGTTGAGTAGCGTGTGAAGTGGATTAATAAAGAGAAGAAAAAGAATTACTTGAGAGTGGACTGATTTATATATTTTATTAGTGTGTTTACTGGACCACGACATATATATATATATATATATATATATATATATATATATATATATATATATATATATATATATATATATATATATATATATATATATATATATATATATATATATATATATATATATATATATGCATGTACGCATGTATATATACATGTGTATAATATCTTATACAAAAAAAAAGATGTAGGACGACGGACTGAGGAGATGTAATGCAAAATGTACAGTAATTGGTATGCAAACAGGTGTCGGCGGAAAATGCAAAATTTTAAAGCTTGGCGGCCAGTGCATAAAAGTGTTATTTCTGTAGCTCATATTATCTGTGCAACTTACAGGATATTTAAGAGGAGAAATTTCTATTCCAGGTCATAAATTCTTAGCGAATTTCACTCTGTGTACTCAGGTAGACAGTAACTATGCCTCGCATATAGGTGCGTGAACGATAGGCGCAGATGTTCTGATTATTCATAGGATGAGTAGTTGGGCTCAATGAAGCCGGTTCGTTGACATTTAGGCAGGAAAGATAACACTGTTAGATAATGTTGGAAGAAATGGGTGAACCGTGGCTGAACACAGCGTCAAAAAGGAAGCAGTCTGCCTAGACCAACGACAGAACGTGAGTATCGTCGAGCGGCACTCACAGCCCCAGTTGTATCATTACCATCGATTGTATCTGCAACTACTGTTTCAGTGACTGCAAGGACCATTCATAGACGGCTAACAGACAGGGGCTGAGATCACGGCAACCCTTTCATCGACTACCATTAACCTTTGTGCAACGATAAGCCTATATACATTTGTTTCGACCTCATTCGAAATAGAATATCCTTAAATGGAGTAGAAAATACCTTCACTGATGAGTTCCGCTGGGAAATAAGTACGATGACCTGCGAAGACGTGTCTGGATAAGTCACAGACAGCAGTGGAATACTAACCAACTTTCTTCCAGCTTACAGGCCGAAGACCAGGAGTGATGCTCTAGGGTGCTATTTCATTTCCATCATAGGCTTACATCAGAATAATAAACTTATCAGAAATATAATGCCCTGGTTCATAATGCGCGTATTTCTACTGCTTATCTTCTTGCTTATTGAATACTACCTTGGCCAGGAAGGTCACCGGATATCTTTCCTATTGATCACGTTTGGGACATTGTAAACAGGCCGCTGGAACCAGTTTGGTATTTTGACGATCTAACGGTCTAGTTGAACAGACTTTCTCACGATATCCCTCAAGAAGAAATCCGCCACCTCTATCAAACAATGCTAGCTGAATAACTGCTTGCATAAGAGCCAGATGCGTGCAGACACGTTATTGAGTTTTTCATTTTGTGAAGTTCTATTACTTTAATAAACCAATCAATTTTTCCCAAATTGTAATAAGTTATTTTTCTGTACATGCACATCACATCTACCGATTTTCGTCCTGTAATGAACCTCTACTTCTGGCAGAGATGTATTTTTGGGTTTTGATTTGTATTGTGTTGGAAAGGTCATTGCTGTGATCTGTGATGAGAGGATATAAAATTTTAAATTTGTGATTAGTTAAAGTATCTTAAAAACGAATTGTGGAGTCTTATGTCCAACTGGTATGTGTTTTGCTGGTCAACATATCTAAGAAGGAAGAAAATTTCTTGTCAATTCATGACAGTCCTATTTGGATAACTCCTTCTTGGTGTCTATCTCTTTTGTTATTGTTTAAGAGTGTATTTAAATATAAGATAGCTTCCACTTGTCTTATAACGTGATATAAAAGTAGAAAAGATATTCATATTATGTGTAATAATTTATTTGCAATTAAAACATCTATCAAAAATCATCTTTATGTTACTAATTAACCCTCTAAGTGGTTTGCACGTACAAAATTCCGCCAAACCAATGATGTCTTCAAAGCCGTTGTCACGTACAATTTTCGAATTCCAAAAACGTTCCGAAAATGAATGTAATATACATTTCTGCCAGTGATTTTCCCCATGCAATTTTGCGGTAGGAGGGTCAGGTCGATTGTTTAGGAACTGCACCCCTCTTTGACTAACATTTATTGAGGGATGCACCCCTACTCCATGAGGCACAAAGACACTGATAGATTTTCATGGCTTTGTAAATCTCTATTTCGAAGTATTTCGTTTGCGGTAAGAGATGTATCTGAAATTGCACCACTTAAATATCTTGGATGACTTTCGTAAAAAATAAAATAAGTCTCTCAAAGAATATTTTTATTTGTACTTTTCGAATCCATTATTTCTTTTGGGATGGTCTTCGAGACTTTAAGAGCTTTATATGTATTTAAAATTAACAATTTATAATATCTATATATCTATGACCGGAAGTAAAGAAACAATAACGAGGGTGGGTTTACCGTATTCCATTCTAATCGACTAAGGGTAAAGTAAAAAATCATAGAACACTTTGGCCACTGACACAGTAAACTTTTAGAGTATTTTTGGAGACATTTTTCCTCAATGTGTTCCACTTGGAGGGTTAAGAATAATCAAACCAAAGTCTAGGCGTCAAGCAGCTAGTTCATTTTATAATTTTACAATCGAATTAAGAGTTATTTTAATATTTATAAAACTTACAATAATCACATAAAAAGAAAATAATGTTAAAAAATATATTAAATCATTATTTAATTTGTAAATAATATACAATGTTGAGTGCAATGTAATACTTGGGCGATGTAATCTTGGAGTACTTCATGTTGTTCCTTATTTTACTTTAAAATTTGATTATTTATACTGGAGTGTAAATTAGGAAATTTATCTGATATGTTGTGAAAGTAAGATCTCAAATATTTGAATACCTTAATATGTTTACAACCGCGTCCCATTTAGCTTTTTTAATAAAGAGAATCAATACTTAAAAATCTTATTAGAAATATTAATAACTAAGTGTAAATATGAATTCGTTCATAATAGTCGTTCCATTTCCTTAACAAAATTTCGTAAATGTAAATGCAATTTCATTTTAAACTTCCTGTGTGAAACGGTGTCTGAACAAGTTTCGGTAAATAACTTTTAACAATTATTAGTGTCGCTTTAAAAGAGTTATGTTCAGAGTTATTTTCAGATTGTTTAGGAAGAAGATTCATTCAAATTATGAGGAAGTGAAGTTTTAAAATAATGTTCCTACAAAAGGCTATGACAAACAGGAAAATGTAAACACTTGAAGAAGTATTTTTAATGTAAATTCGAAGAATATTTTAAAATGATCTTTATAATTGAATCGTAGTTAATACACAAGTGACCTAACATAGGATATGTTTAAAGTAATATTGCGAGTTATAATTACTATAAGTTAAGTAAAGTATACATATAGATATAATAGAGAGTATCTATTGGTTTGTCTTTTATATACAAAAGTTCGTGGTTTGAACACAGAGCCACTACGCTTTGGTCAAATATTCTTTGATACCCCAGACACTTTCGGTATTAATACCTCTTCGTAACACCCTGTTACGTGATATAAACAATGGATATCCACGATAGATGGTAGTAAATACATTTTATTGCTGCATTTTACCGTGTGAAAAAATAGTATTACGAATCTTTACTACTGTGTAAAAATGTAAATATTCTTCTCTACTATTGTGAGTATACACTGTAAATTCAGGAAATGTAGTTGCTTGTATTGCTGTAAAGAGCTTTGATCGTAGTTTTCCGGCAATTTTTATCGTACGAAAAGCTTTTTTTAATACAACGGGCAACATATGATCCCGTTACTTGGCGAGTAGTCACTGAGTAGGTACTTGTTTCCGATATATAGTTTATTTCGTATTATTATTTCTCCCAAATTCCCTCCATCATGGTGAGATTTCTTATGCTATAAAATATCCTCGAGGCTTATCATAGTTCTCACTTGGAAAGACTATGAAAGGACAAAGTTATTTCAGTGCAGTTTTGAGATGCAGGTGTTGACATACCACTGAGTTATTAATTTGTAGTAGTTTTGTGTAGTAAATTAGTCACACGATACTAAAATGTGTACTGATATGTAGATATGCTTGCATTGTAAATTTGTACTGTACATAAATCTCTTTTAGGATTTTTGATCGTAGTTTTCCAAAAGTTTCTATCCTACGGAAAGCTTTTTTGAATACAATGGGCAATATATGATTGAGTTACTTGTCGAGTAGTCGCTGAGTTGGTGATTGTTTCGGATATATAGTTTATATCGCTGTATTATTTCGCCAAAATTCTCTCCAAAATTGTGAGATTTCGTATTCTTTAGAATATCCTCGAGGCTTATCATAGTTCTTACTTGGAAACACTATGAAAGGAGAAAGTACACTCGGTTAGTTGAGTTCGGATTTGAAATTCAGCTATTGACGTACCTCTGTGTGTTTAATTTGTAGTAGTTTTGTATAGTAAAGTAGTCACACAATACTGAGATGTGTACTGATATGTAAATATATTTGCACTGTAAATTGTTTCCTGAACATAAATCTCTTAGGATTTTTGATCGTAGTATTCCTTCAATTTTGAATGTTTAGACTTTTTTTAAATACAACGGACAATATATGATTCCATTTATTTAATGAGCAGTAACTGAGTTGATGCTTGTTTGGGATATACAGTTTATTTCATTTTATTATTTGGCCGAAATTCACTCCAACAAGGTGAGATTTCATATTCTCTAGAATATT
>CM063501.1:70914466-70929466 GCA_032207245.1 Pardosa pseudoannulata
TGATTATATATATAAAATAATGTGGAAAGTGTAATTTCGATGTCGATTTCATTATAATGTTTTGAAATGTATTATAGAAAATTTAGAAGATCAACATGTAATATTTCATACATTTTTTATTTCTTTCAATTTATTGTAGATGCTGAGGACTTTTTCTAGAGCATAAAAATTATTGAAAAAAATTAATAATGTTGAATTATTTGTAAAAGAAATATGTATAGAGAACTTTTTTAAAGCTACTGTTATAACAATATTTAATATGTTAAAAAATAATTATCATTTTACTATTACTAGTCATTTTGTGCCCCGACTACGGTCTGGGTAATTAAATTCTGAAATAAAGGTTATATTTATTTTAAAATTCAAATTAGTTTTTAATTTGAATTTCAAAATACATGTTACATGCATTTGAGAAGCTTAAAGGTTATGTTTATTTAAAATTAAAATTTATTTTTATTTTGAATTTTAAAATATTCTGTTACCTTCATTTGAGAAGTTTAAAGGTTATATTTATTTAAAACTCAAATTAATGTTTCATTTGAATTTTTAAAAGTTATATTTATTTAAAAATACAACTTTATTTTTATTTTGAATTTTAAAATACATGTTTCTTTCATTTGAGGAGTTTAGAAATTGTATTTATTTAAACATTCTAATTCATTTTTAATTTAAATTTTAAAATACAAGTTACCTTTATTTGAGAAGTTTTAAGATTATATTTATCTAAAAATTCAAATTAATATTTATATTTGAATTTTAAAATACATTTTACCTTCATTTGAAAGGATTAAAGCTTATACTTGTTTTAAAATTCAAATTATTTTTTAATTTGAAATTTAAAATACATTTTACCTTCATTTGAAAGGATTAAAGCTTATACTTGTTTTAAAATTCAAATTATTTTTTAATTTGAAATTTAAGATACATGTTACCTTCCTTTCGGAGGCTTCATGCTTATATTTATTTGAAAATTCAAATTAATTTTTAATTTGAAATTTAAAATACTTGTTACTTTCATTTGAGATGCTGTAGCTTAAAATTTATATGTATTTAAAAATTCAAATTAGTTTTTAATTTTAGTTTTAAAATGCATGCCATCTTCATTGGAGAAGCTTAAAGGTTATATTTATTTAAAAATTCAAATTAGTTTTTTATTTGAATTTCAAAATACATGTTACATTCATTTGAGAAGCTTAGAATTTTTTTTAATCCAAATTTATTTTTATCTTGAATTTTAAAATATCTGTTACCTTCATTTGAGAAGTTTAAAGGTTATATTTATTTAAAAATTCAAATTAGTTTTTAATTTGAATTTCAAAATACATGTTACATTCATTTAAGAAGCTTAAAAGTTATATTCATTTAAAAATACAACTTTATTTTTAATTTGAATTTTAAAATACATGTTACTTACATTTGAGAAGCTTAGAAATTGTATTTATTTAAACATTCCAATTCAATGTTAATTTAAATTTTAAAATGCATGTTACCTTTATTTGAGAACCATAAAGGTTATATTTATTTAAATATTCAAATTAATATTTAATTTAAATTTTAAAATACATGTTACAGGCATTTAAGATGCTTAAAAGTTATTTATTTGAAAACTCAAATTAGTTTTTAATTTGAGATCTAAAATACATCTTAACTTCATTTGAGGAGTGTAAAGGTTACATTTAATTAAAAATTCAAATTCTTGTTTAATTTGAATTTTAAAATACATGTTAACTTCATTTAAGAATCTTAAAAGTTATATTTATTTAAAAATTTAAAAATACAACTTTATTTTTATTTTGAATTTTAAAAAAGATGTTACTTTCGTTTGAGAAGATTAGAAATTGTATTAATTTAAACATTCTAATTCAATTTTTAATTTAAATTTTAAAAGACACGTTACCTTTATTTGAGAAGATTTAAAATTATATTTATCTAAAAATTCAAATTAATATTTATATTTGAATTTTAAAATACATTTTACCCTCATTTTAGAAGCTTATACTTATTTGAAAAGTCAAATTATTTTTTAATTTGAAATTTAAAATACTTGTTACCTTTATTTGGGATGCTCTAGCTTAAAAGTTATATGTATTTAAAAATTCAAATTAATTTTTAATTTGAAATTTAAAATACGTGTTACCTTTATTTCTGAGGCTTAATGCTTATATTTAAACTGAAAATTCAAATTAATTTTTTATTTGAAATTTAAAATATTTGTTACCTTTATTTGGGATGCTCTAGCTTAAAAGTTATATGTATTTAAAAATTCAAATTAATTTTTAATTTGAAATTTAAAATACTTGTTACCTTTATTTGGGATGCTCTAGCTTAAAAGTTATATGTATTTAAAAATTCAAATTATTTTTTAATTTGAAATTTAAAATATATGTTACCCTTATTTCTGAGGCTTAATGCTTATATTTAAACTGAAAATTCAAATTAATTTTTAATTTGGAATTTAAAATACTTGTTACCTTCATTTGAGATCCTGAAACTTAAAAGTTATATGTATTTTAAAATTCAAATTAGTTTTTAATTTGAAATTTAAAATGCTTGTCACCTTCACTGGAGAAGCTTAAAGGTTATATTTATTTAAAAATTCAAATGACTTTTTAATCGGATGATGACCGAATGTGTAGTTGGCTGGTCTTTGGTACTAGATTTAGAAGGATTTAAAGCCTTTGTAGGCATAGATGTTCAGAGCTTTTTGGAATCGATTTTGAGCTGTAGGTCCTAGTCTCTTATGACCTCATGAACTAAAATGTAAATCATAGCACCATAATCCAAACTAAACAAATATCAAATCATTACATTACTACATTACACTAATCATATAAGTAAATAAAAAATAAAACAATTCATAATAACTATAACATAAAATGAATAAACCATTCATCATTAATTTACATCATGAACTAAATGAGTATAATTTTAAGGAAATAATAACTTTTATGCTTTGGTATTAGAAATGTTTCAGGAAAATGCAGGCTCATCATTGCCAGAGGCAGATTCTAAAAGATATCGCAATCTTTTGAGAAGTAAATTCTGTGTAAAATCATTTCCAGATCTTTGCGGCGGGACGTGATTCTGACACAACTAACCAATCGCAGAGCAAACACAACCTCCCTCACTATATCGCAGATGCATTTCTAAAATGACACTAGTAAAAAAACTAATTTTTTCAGACAGTTACAAAAAAATGCATTGGGGATAAAGATAAGTATACAGTTCAGAATCCTAATGGATTTTTTAGCCGTAACGAAAAGCTATTCAGTATAAAATTATAGGTTTTGATTCAGTTTGTATTATTATTTTATATTACCGTAATTTCGCACGTATAGTCCATATCATCTTATAGTCCGCACTACTAGATAATCCGAGGACTATACGTGGGAAAATATGTATTTTTGTATGACAATATTAAATCATTTTAAGAATAAAATCCTAAGTACAGTAGAGTGCCGAAAAGTCTGAATAGACTCAATTAATTCCAACTTTAATATTTGAAATAATTTCTTCTGCTACAGCTGAGGAGACTTATCTTAACGGAAGAAACAGAGCGGCCTATATTTCTTTGTTCGAGAGCCCAGCTTTGTAAATCGTCTTCTAATGCAGGCCATTATATTTTTTCTCGACTATTGGATCGTTTTCTTCTCATATTTTTTATGTTTCTCTTTGCTTGCATCAATTTCTTATTGTTTTATCGTTGACCTTCTGAATTACTTTCAGCTTGAAATCAGAAGTAGAACAGCGACAATGTTTTAAAGGCATTAAATAGTAAAAATTAGTGTCGAAATATTGCTGATCTAGAAATAGATCACTGGGCGTTCGGGCGTTTTTCCCTACCTATCTGGTAATATTGTGTTTTTTCACCTTAGATGAAAATATGAGTCGAAAAGTATTTAATAACGTTCAGGATGCAGTTGATTATCTGTTTTCTGAACAAATTGAAGAGGATATTATTGCCATATCACCTAATGTAGATGAATTGACAGATGAAAAGGAAATAGATGATGATAATTTACACGCTCCATTGGAGATAGTAAATGAAAATTTTAAACAGTGGGGGATATTTAGCATGTACCTTTCTATGTATGAGATGATTATAAGGTATTATGGACATCACTCTTTAAAACAATTCATAAGAGCTAAACCAATACGGTTTGGTTACAAATTGTAGGCAATGTGGGTTGATACTGGATACTGCTATAAATTTTCATTGTATTGTGGTAAAGAACTATATGAGACTCGTTCATTAGGGTCCCTGTGAGAAAGAGTTGTACTGAATATGTTATCTGTTGAAACAAATCCATCTAGCCCTGTAAAGTTTTTCACTAGTCATCTTTTATTTCATAATTTACAAGAAAAGGGCTTCCGAGCTACTGGTACTATAAGAGACACTAGAACTGAGAAATGCTTCCTAAAGTCTTCAAAGGAGTTTGATAAAATGCAACGTGACACTTATGATTTTCGGTTCGACTAAAAAATAAAATCACGATAGTTAGATGGAAAGACAATAAGAGCGTGGCTGTTGCTACACAGTTTGATAGTGTTGAGTGCACATCAAAAGTTCAAAGATGGTCTTCTGAGAAAAAAGAAAAAGTATCAATCCCACAACCAAATTTAATAAATAATTATAACAAACATATGGGAGACCATCATGACTGGCCTCTAGAGAAACACGGCATAGCAATGAGGTAAAAAATGGTACTGGTGTCTATTCACTCGAATAATTGATATGGCTGTAGTGAATGCAAGTATTCTGCCCAAAAATGCATATAAAGGTGATTTTATGTCCATAAAAGATTTCGGGAGAGCTGTAAAATATCTAAAATTGGGAATCGGAAAAATGGTTTTGAAAGATCGACCTTACAGTTTTCCTTCATCATTAACAGCTAATGTCAGAGATGATGTTCGCTTTGATAGAATGGATTACAATATGGGACAAAGAAAGGGAAGCTGTCGATTTGTAGGGTGCCAAGGAAGGTCCCTAACATATTTTGTGAAGTGCGATGCCACTTTATGCAAGAAATGTTTCATCAAATTACACACTAAACTGTAGAAACATTAAAATTTTGTATTTTAAAATAACTGAACGTTACTAAGTACATTCCGTAATATTGTGAAATTCTGGATAAATAAACGTTTTTTAAAAGAAAACACATTAGTTTTTATCTATTTGGTTCGTTTTTACCACGTTATTGAAGTACTACTGATTGTTGTGTATTTGCTAAAATATATCCCCCGAACGCCCAGTGATCTATTTTTAGATCAGCATATTTTTTAAAAACTATGGTACGTATTGATAAAATTCGATAATAATATTCATGTTGATAGTAAAAGACACCCAATTTATGAATTATATGTCATTATGTGGAAAAAAAATAATTTGGGCGTTAATGGGTTAATAGTCTATTTTATGGTTAATGGAAATGGAATATATTAACCATTTAGCTGTTATAATTCACCCATGTAAAGATAAAGAACCCAGCAGTTTGAAAAGGATTCTAGGGGAAATTATAGAAATTGAAAACCAATATTATTACTTATTTTCAAAAATAAACTAGTTTATTTAGGATAGAAGTATAATTTATTTTACAACAATCATTTCTTTCGAACAGAAGTGAAATTAGTATTATGACTATGATATGAGTGCAATGTTTTGGAAGTACAAGCATTACGATTTTAACTGCTAATTTATGAGATTTTCGTAGGGGAATAAAATATTATCTTTCAATAATTTAACAATAGAGTTAATACGAGGGTTACTTGGAAATTTTTGAGATATGCGGAGACGAGAATTTACAAAATATAAGTAACTGTTTAATTTTAAAATACAAAGTATTTTAAAACGCAGACAAATTTTTTACTGACTTACTTCAGGGAGACTGACTTACCGTTAGGGGACTAAAGCTTCACCATGACAATGCATCTTCACATACAGCCGGATTAACAGTTGAGTTTTTTAAACAAAAAGCAAATCAAAGTGCTAGAACGTCCGCAGTATTCATAGGATCTAGTAATGTGTGACATTTGGTTATTCTTTAATCTAAAAAAGAACTTACGTGGACGCCGTTTTCATTCATAAGAAGAGATTGATGAGGCTATAAATGCATTTATTTCATCTATTCCAAGAAATGAATGAATTGAGGCATTTAATCTGTGGAAAATAAGCCTACAAAAGTGTATTGATGCTGAAGAAGACTAACACAATTTTAAAATTTTGTAAATTAAGTATAAACCTTTAAAAACATAGATGTATCTCAAAAATTTCAGAGCGACCCTCGTATAAACCCGAAATGAAATATTGATTAGTATTGAATCATTATAAGCTACCTAAGTAATAATGATTAGGAAAACGAAATTGCGAAATTGAAAAACATAATATTATTATTTACAAATTTAAATTAATGTATGATATGGCATACCCATCTTTTCACTACGTTTAAAGTTTTTTCCCCTGTCTCACTTCAAAAATTAATGATTCCCCGAGTAGATGCCTTTAAGGTTATAGCCTTTAATGTAAAGGATTATTTAGAAAATTTTTTAAATGTATTTTCTGGAATAGCCGTAGACGGGTATGCCATACCTGCGCAGGTATTTCTGATGCATTTCGTAAGTGCATTAAAACGTTTTAAAACAATTTTTGTATGCTGCATGATGGTATTTATGCTGATGAATTACAATATTTAAAAAGTTTAAGCAATATTATTTCTTCGGGTAAAGTTATTTTCTACGTAAAAGAAGAACTATATGATGGAAAAACTAATAGTAATTATGTATCATCAACTGATTTGGAAGAGATGTTAGAACATCTGTGAAAAATACTATTACGAAATTCCTTTGAATATGTTTCAAAAACTGTTACTTCTCCTTTAAATACTTGAAATCTACTGATATCATCTGGAATACATATTTTAGAAAACAAATATACAAGGATTTTCATTGATTAAATTCATGAATGTTTGTTTAGAGAGAAATATGTACGATATAGTAAAGAACAGATAAAAGATGTGCTGAATGCCCGAATAAATATAATAGAAAAAAAATTTGTTTGCGACAAGTGGGACAGAAAAATATGTATAGAAAATTTGACATGCATTTGCAGAGAGAGTACAAATGAAATACAAATAATATCTATCTTTACGTATATTGCTTTCGCTTTTCCCTTTTATGTTTTTAGTGCTAAGATTTTGCGATAGAAAATAGGAAAAAACACCCTTGGGTATGGCATAACCTGTTTGTTTAATCCCTTTTTCAAGTAAGTATCATGCCGCGTTTAAAAAATCGTAGTTAGGAGTTGCTTTTTCAAACATCCTTTATTAAACAACTATCATATAGCCTGTCATATGACGGGATCAGTAAAATTTTTAATTTTCCATAATTCTAAAGTACCCTATGACGCAGGTAAAAAATGGTTTGTTTTTTTGACTGAGAATTATCTTTGAACAAAAATAATCGATTAAAATTATCACATATGCATCTAATCTTTTATTTAAGTCAAATATAAAAGAAAATTAATTACGTAATATCTAAGTTTAGTGATAAAACGCATGGAAATAATGCAGGAGGTATTTAAATAATCTAAAGTATATGATTAAATGAGATGGTTAAAGGAATGGCGTCATAATGCTAGAAAAAAATGTTATTTTTACCTATTTATTATGTGATAAATTGATAAATTTAATCACCTGCTCTTAAAATGGGGCTTGATATAATGACATTAAACGCTCAAAAAGGGGGACGGGATGGATTTCGAACGTTTTAAAAATGACAATATTTTTCGATGTGATACGAAGCTTATTCATATGAATTTATTTTAGAATTGGATCTATAGTTTAGGAAAAGATAAACTTTACTCGCTTTGAATTTTGCTAACCCTAACTCATCAAAAATCCAATATGAATGCTTTATCAATTCCAGGTCCAACCGCTTCATAAATTGGAGGACAGACGGACAGATAACTTAGGCTGTTATTACATTACGAGGAGAAAGTTTAAGGATACAAAACATGAAATGTTTATGCGGCCGGGAACATTCTTACCACAATAACTGCATTTAATAAAATAAAAATAATAAAAATCATAAAAAGTTGAAAAATGAGTAAACATTTATTTTAAAAATAATAAAACAACTTTAGGAATAAGAAAAGCAGAAAATATTAAATGAATTAGACAGAAAAATCTGGCTGCATCGAGGACAGAACCGTCAAACCGTGACATAGAACTATCAAACGGTCAGAGACTCTACCGAACGCACCACGACTACACATGGTGAAGAAACTAATTATGGTATTTGAGGGTCGAGTAAAAACAGTCCAGAAATATAAATATTACGCTTCGCTCTTGGCATCCTATCAAGATTGAATTTAGTATAGAATAAGAGGGAAAATAAGGCTTGAAATAATAGCATTAAACGCTCGATAATAAAGGAAGGGGATAGATTTCGAACTCGCTTTGAATTTTGCTAATCCTAAAAAATTCAATATGGATGCATGTATCCATTCCAGGTACAACTGCTTCATAAATTCGCGGACAGATGGACAGGTGCACATACAACTTAGGCTATTATTGTATAGGGGGTAGTAAAATAATTAAAATTTGTATGTACTGAATACAAAGCTTTGAAAGATTAAAATATTGTAAAAGATAAATTATCAGATGTTCAAATTACTGTTTTTTACTTTGAATTAAATGGGGGAGATGCATAACATTTTTATGGCTTATTAATATGTATAAAACATTTATTTCCAAAAGGAATTTTTTTAAATTTCTGACACTATTTTCTTTTCTATAATTTTGTAGTCTTATCTTCACTTGTTTCGTAAATTCTTTACTAATGCTTAAATTAATTTTTATTTGGGAATTTTCACTTCTGTAGCTCTGTCATCGACGGCAAATGGATTTTAATCACGTATGTTAAACTGATAGTGACGTTTGTTCATTGTTTCAGAAAAGGCAGGCTCATCATTGCTAGAGGCAGACTCTAAAAGATATCGTAATCTCTCTAGAAGTAAATTCTATGTAAAAGTATTTTCAGATCTTTGCGGTGGGACGTGATTCTGATACAACTAACCAATCACAGAACAGACACAACCTCCCTCTCTATATTGCACATATATACTTTTAAAATGACAGAACTTCTAGAAAGTTACAAAAAATGCATTGGGGATAACAAAAGATAAGTACACGGTTTAGAATCCTACTGGTTTTTTTTTTGCCATAAAGAAAAATAGAATCGGTACTTTTATGTATTATTAAATTAGAAAATCATAGGTTTTTGATTCAAATGATAATTATTAAATTGTTATTACTTCAAAATATATCAGCATATAGCATTTTAGAAAACTATTATAAATAGTACGTAAGATATTTGTAAAATCTTAATGTCTAGGAATACCTCGAAAAAGATCATAAAGTTTGAGTAATAATGGGACAAATGGATCAATATATTATTTCGCTGATTTTTCTTTCATATGAGGTATTCAAAACTAATTTAGTGTAAATAAATATTTGCAGTATGACATATCAATAAATTAAAAATTACAAGTTTTATCATTCATTAATTTAATAAATCTATTTATTATATACTTTTAAAATATGTTTTCCTTTTTTTTGGAAATAGTTCAGTAAAATTACATTTTCAAAGCAAAGTTTATAATTTTTTAAAACAAATAGTGATTAAAATAATGCTTAAAATCTATGCTTTAATAAACAAACTTGGAATTAAATGTTTTTAATAAATTAAAATTAATTCATAATGAAAAAAATAGAACAAAGCCAATCAAACAACCTACAAAGACAAGCCAAATCTTCAAAAATAATCTCTACTAAATATTCCACTTAGTTTAAAAATTTCTGTATGCCACCTTCACTCGGATGTTGCTTTTTTAAAATAAAAATTTCAGCTTAAAATTAATATGAAGCTTATATGAGGATAAAGAATTTATCTTCTAAATTTGGTCTCAACTAGAAATGTTAAAAAACAAGGAATATGAAGGCACGTTATTACTGTAAAGTGGGTAAAATGAAGCTAAGTAATAGAAAATAATTTCAACTTTTTTTCCAAAGATCATTTCAGAATCCCCTTTAAAGAAAAAAATATGTCTTTAAAATTAAACCTTTTTCATGAATTTTTATGATATTATAACCTTTACTTCAGGGAAAGAACCATACACAGAAAAGCGTTTTACAAAACTGTTATGAATAGTACGTAAGATATTTGTAAAAACTTAATGTTTAGAAATACCTCGAAAAAGATCATAAAATTTGAGTAAGAATGGGTCAGATTAATCAATAAATTAATTCGCTATGATTTTTCTTGATTCATTTGAAATATTCGAACTAAAGTCTTAGTGTAAATAAATATTTGCCGTATGACATATCAATAAATGAAAAATTACAAGTTTTATCACTCATTAATTCAATATATCTATTAAATATATTCTTTTTTAAATCTTCTTAAATGTGTTTCATTTTTTGCAATATTTCAGTAAATTGCATTTTCAATACAAAGTCTATAATTTTTGCTAAAAACAAAGTGATTAAAATAATGGTTAAAATCTATGCTTTAATAAACAAACTTGGAATTAAATGTTTTTTAACAAATTAAAATTAATTCATAATGAAAAAAAATACAACAAAAACAAATAAATAATCAAATACAAAGACAAGCAAAATCTTCAAAAAGAATCTCTACTAAATAATACACTTCCTTTAAAATTTTCTGTATGGTAACTTTACTCGGGTTTTGCTTTAAAAAAATAAGTATTTCAGCTTAAAAGTAATATGAAGCTTATCTGAGGATAAAGAATTTATCTTCTAAATTTGGTATCCACTAGAAATGTTAAAAAATAAGGAAGATGAAGGCACACTATTAGTGCAAAGTGAATGAAATGGAGCTAGGTTATAGAAAATAATTTCAACTTCGTTTCCAAAGATCATTTTCCAATCTCTTTTAAAGAAAAAATAGATGACTTTAAAATTAAAGCTCTTTTATGAATGTTTACGGTATTATAACGCTGCTTCAGGGAAAGAACCACGCACAAAAAAGCGTAAGAAACATAAAAGGAAAATGAAGTAGTAAAATCAAGTTTTTCTGTAGTTCTGTTGGAAAAGTTTTTAATAATTTCAATCCTTTACAAATACAAAAAATAGAAATTCAGAACTATATTAGAACATTTTTAAAAAATTGGATAAATTTCGTTATTTTTTAATTTTGTTTTCACAGATAATAAGTAAAAAGTATTGCTGCAATGAAGCTTACTTATTTTCTTTGAAGTGTACCATGAAATGTTTCATTTTCCATAAACTTAATACATTGTTACTAATATGAAATATCAAAACCCCTGCCAATTCACACAAAGAAAATAAAATTGGAATGTTTTTTTCTTCTATTTATCAATTTTTTATACTTAGTTAATTCCATACAAAATTTTAATATCAATTATCAAGCATTACATCAAGTCTTAAGTAACACTGACTTTAAGTGCTAATAATTTATATTTGTAGGTGTGTCTAGTACAAGTAGAAATTAATATACACATATCATAAAAAAATTTTTAACTTGACGGTGTGCAACACAAATTGTTTTTAAAATTATTAACTTAGTCATGACACCTTTCTTACATATAAATCAAAGTATAAATAAATTAGTAAGTTTGCAGATTTTGTAAAATTGCAAAATATTTTTTAAATGAAATTGTTATGTGATTTGTTGGTTTATTATTTAAATGATGAATATGATTTAATTTTTTAGAGATCCCTACGAATTATTAGCTAAAATAAACGGAGAAAAACTGGAAAGCCTTTTTTCTTATTCATCATTTTTTACATTTAATTAATTTCACACAAAATTGTAATTTCAATAAACAAATATTACATCAAGTCTTTAGTAACACCGACTTTAAGTGCTAATAATTTAAATTTGCAGGTGTGTCTAGTACAAATACAAATTAATATACACATATCATAAAACTAAATTTTAAGCTGACGGTGTGCAACACAAATTGTTTTTAAAATTATAAACATATTTATGACATCTTTGTTGCATATAAATCAAAGTATAAATAAATTAGTAAATTTGAAGATTTTGTAAAATTGAAAATATTTTTTAAATTAAATTGTTATGAGATTTGTTTATTATGTAATTTTTTAAATGCTTCATGTAATTTAATTTTTTAGAGATACTTACGAAATATTAACTGAACTTGCCTAATATATTTTATATAAATTTGTGTAACTATTTTAATATATGACTTCAGATTTTAAACTGATTTTAAATTAATAGTAGCAAATTTTTTTAATAAAAATTGAACATGCAAAACTTTGACTCAAAACATTTTAGAAATTAGCGTTTTAACTTTTCTACAAAGTAGTAAGTACTTAAAAATATTCAAAAAATACTTTTACTTACTAGATAGAAAACACTGAAGAGAAATTTATCTGTTCACTTTTATTTTACAAAATGTCTATAAAGATTCTGTAAAATATATAGTGGGGAAAAATTGTATTCCGAAATGTTGGGGGATTAGAAGTTAGTTTAGATCTTTTGAGAGATCATTAGGGTATTTGTAAACTGTGTTTGTATGCCAATTTAATGTACGTTGTATTTTAAGATTTACTATTTGTAGAAACGTTTGAGATAACAATATGTTAGTTGTTCAGTTTTGATCTGAATGAAATTAATAATTAGTTGCATATCTATAAAAAAGGAAAAAGATTCTGTAATAATTCTAACTAACTTTTATATTATGCGTTATTGCTCAATTTTAAAAATATGACAGATAGAATATCCTCTGGAATATTTCAATTATTCATAAAATCTAGAATTCTTTCAGACATTCGCTTAAAATTATTTCTAATAACTCAATACTTTGGTAGTAAATAGAAATATTATCTAAAAGAAAACGCTAGCCTTAAAATGGCGTGCTGATTTGCCATTACTAGTAGTAGTTTATCTTTTACATACTAGTTGATGTTTGCTACTTCATGTTTAGGATTTGCATCTAGATATTGATTAATTTAGAAAACAAATATCGATATAATGTTTAATTACCATTATTAATTGATACAAATCTTACATTTAATTATTGGTTTTAATAAAATGTTACCAAAAATATTAATAAAAACAATCTAATAACTCAATATTTGGTAGTAAATAGAAACATTATAGAATGATGGAAAGTCTAAAACCCTTTCGGTTTTTGATTTTTAGTTATAATTTAGCATTTAATGGCATAAAAGCCTATAATATATAGGGTTGACAGTTTATTTTGAGGTTTGTCAAAAAAATATTCTTTTTCAACGTTAATAAGAAATGTAAGTATTTCTGTAATATTTCATATTTAATTGAAATCAAGAAATAATTTATTTCATATATTCATAAAAAATTGTTAATTTGCTTTAAATTAATATTTTGGTATATTTTCTTCATTTATTATTTTCTAATTTACATTCGTTTCTAAAAGAAAACGATAGCCTTAAAATGACACGCCGATTTACTATTACTATCAGGGTAGTAGTTTATCTTTTACATACTACTTGATGTTTGCTACTATATATTTGGGATTTGTACCCAGATATTTATTAATTTAGAAAATAAATATCGATATAATGTTTAATTACCATTATTAATTGATTCAAATCTCACATTTAATTATTGGTTTTGATAAAATGTTACCAAAAATATTAATAAAAATAATCTAATAACTTAATACTTTGGTAGTAAATAGAAACATTATAAAATGATGGAAAATCTAAAACCCTTTAAGTTTTTTATTTTTAGTTATAATTTAGCATTTAATGGCATAAAAGCCTATAATATATAGGGTTGACAGTTTATTTTGAAGTTTGTAAAAAAATATTCTTTTTCAACGTTAGTAAGAAATGTAAGTATTTTTTTTAGTAATTCTTCATATTTAATTGAAATCAACAAGTAATTTATTTCATACATTCATAAAGAAATGTCAGTTTGTTTTAAATATAATATTTTGGTATATTTTCTTCATTTATTATTTTCTAATTTGCGTTACGTTTCTAAAAGAAAACACTAGCCTTAAAATAGCAGACTGATTTACCATTACTATCAGGATAGTACTTTATCTTTTACATACCTTGATGTTTTCTACTTTATATTTTGGATTTGCACCCAGATATTGATTAATTTAGAAAATAAATATCGATATAATATTTTATTACTATTAATCCATACAAATGTCACATTTAATTATTAATTTTCATAAAATGCTACCAAAATATTAATAAAAAAAATAATCGAATATACTTTACATTTAAATTTTAGATATAGGGTACAATTCCGCCAGCTGTCACAGACAATTTTCAACTCCCAAAAATGTTCTAAAAATAAATGTATTGTACATTTCTGACAGTGCTTTTCCCACATGAAATTATGAGGTAGGAGGGTCAGGTCGATTGTTTAGAAACTGCACCCTCTTTGACTGACGTTTATTGAGGGATGCACCCCTACTCTCTGAGGAACAAAGACGCTGATAGCTTCTCATGGCTTTGTCAATCTCTATTTCGAAGTATTTCGTTTGCGGCAACATATATATCTCTCATTGCACCACTGAAATATCTTGGATGACATTAGTAAAAAATATAAATAACTCTAAAAAAAAAAAAAAGAATTATTCGTATTTTTAGAATACGTTATTTCTTATGTGATGATCTTCGAGACTTGAAGAGCTTTATGTGTCTTAAAATTTAACAATCAATAATGTCTATTTATATATATATTTTATAACCGGAAGTAATGAGACAATAACGAGGGTGGGGCAAAGGGTGATGTAAAAAATCATAGAACACTTCGGTAACTGACACAATAAAACTTTAGCGTATTTTTTCCCCGGTGACCTTTTTTTCCCTGGTGTGTTCCACTCGGAGGGTTAATTCCAACAGAAATAAAACTGTGTATAATAAGAATAATAAATGTGCATTTTTAAGGTCATTCAGATAAGTATGAAAACAAGAATTATTCATGTAT
>CM063501.1:70934466-70974466 GCA_032207245.1 Pardosa pseudoannulata
AATGGTAAATTACATATTGTGCATTGCAAGAACTGGGTTTGGGCTTCATGGAATTGAAACATCGATTTTTCACTTGACCGATCTCATGTCCGCCATTCCAAAATTGGTCCATTTGCTTTGCCAGAACTGAGTTCAGACGTCACAGGCAAGGAGTTTATATAAGATGTATGTAACTAAATTAGGAAATAGTAATATTCTACCCATTCCACTGTTAGATTAATAAAAATGAAAATTCCATATATTTGATTTTAGAATTTAAATAGGGGTAATACCAAAGTTAAACAAAAAATATCAAACAAATTAAAATGTATACCACAAAAAATAATGAAAATATTTTGAAAGATATTTGATCTAATTGAAATTATTATTAAATTACCAAGTTCTATTTATATTATATATATATAATATATATATATATATATATATATATATATTTATATATATATATATATATATATATATATATATATATATATATATATATATATATATATATATATATATATATATATATATATATATATATATATATATATATATATATATATATATATATATATATATATATATATATATATATATATATATATATATATATATATATATATATATATATATATATATATATATATATATATATATATATATATATATATATATATATATATATATATATATATATATATATATATATATATATATATATATATATATTATATGTATATAATATATCTATATATATATACATATATATCTCTTCCTCTCTCTCTCTCTCTCTCTATATATATATATATATAATTTAATATTTTAATATATATATTTCTTCTACATATTTTGGTACCATATTATTTGACAATGATAGTATTTGACATTAAAGTTAATGCTTTATAACAACTTCTAGTATTCTTTGTGTTGTTGATTAATAGTTTATAATATTGAAAATCTGCTTTATGAACATTACAGGCATTAAATTCATTCCAAGAAGAAATTTTTTACAAAGGGTAGGAAATACCTAATGGATAATTGAGTTAAATTGAAATAAAAATAAATCTTATTCTATAAATCCTTGAATAGAATTTTTTTATGAAAAATAAATATTATGTTCTTAGAATATTCGAAAATAATTAAATAATTTTGTAACTTAGAAAAATATTTTTAGAAACAATATTCCTCAAAAGAATTACTCAAATATAAATGTTATTTCACCTAACTTAAGAAATAAAACTTTTATAATTTATTTAAAAAGAAAATTCTAATGTATATTTATAATTGTACATTAGTTGCATATCGATTGTAACCAAATTTTAAGTGTATATAAAATCCTTGTTTTTTTTTCTTTTAAGCAGACATTTAGAGAATGTTCCTCCTTATTATGCTATTAGGTTTTCATTGTTTTATTTTTACTCCACAGAATGTGATCATAATATATTTTTAGAAATACTATATACTGAAAAATATTTTAATTATTTGTCAATATTTATTAATTAAAACTTTATAACAATCTAATAAACATTAAATTTACTAAACAATTTAATTACTAAATATTTTATTTAGGTCTTACTGGTATATTTACACTTGTTGTATTTGATTGAATAACTATGCCATGGATTCAATAGTTTTGATTAAATTACTAATAAAACAGAATTTCATGCCCCATTTAATTCGGCTCAACTCAAAAGGTAGATGCAAACTTAGAAACAAAACATTTTATTTTGAAATTTGCATTGCAATGTAACATTTAATGACGGCTCTAAATTTGTATAATGACAATTTCCCTGACTCATCAATGCAAATTTCTATGAATTTATATGTGTGATGTGAATAGACAATAATTAAATAATAGTATAAGATAAACTAGTATTTCAGTAAAGTATGAAACATTACAAGGTAATTTCAAATACGTAGAGGAACTTTCAGTCATCTTTAAGATTTCTATATTATTTCCCTGCTTATATATATTTATAAGGACACACGACATTTTGAACATTATAATCAAAACTTAATAGAAGCACGGTTTAAATAATTTAATGGTTTAATATAATAGCGTTGCATGATGTCTGCGGTAGATAGTTCTTGACATATCGGAAACATCAAAGTCTACATTGGTCCTTGAAATGACTGATGTCTCTTAGTCGTCAAAATCTACATTAGTACTTGAAACAACTGACATCTCTGAGTTGTCAAAATCCACATTAGTACTTAAAATGACTAACGTCTCAGTCGTCAAAATCTAGGAAATGACTAACGTCTTTGAGTCGTCAAAATCTACATTGGAACCTGAAATAACTGAGGTCTCTGAATCGTTAAAATCTACATTGGTACTTGAAATGACTGAATTCTCCGAGACGTCAAAGTCTACTTTGGCACTTTAAAGTAATTACGTCTTCCAAAATGCATGTCAAGAGGTCAAAATTGAGCTAAGGATCTTCCTCTCTTTGAAAGTATATTGCTAGTTTATTAGATTACATTTTATATTATTTCTACAGAAAATATATATAATAATAAGAACAGAATGTGCAAAGGAAAATAGACATTATCCAATTATACCTCATGATTCCTAATACCTGCTTCTCAGGTTAAAAGTTTTCTTTTCTCCGAAAACACGTTTCTTCCTTCTTCTGCTACATCCAAAATACACAAAAGACCTTATTAAATATTATTCGTAAAGAATAGGGGAAACTCAACTTTGGCTAGGGTCCAAACGAGAAGAATGCTCTTGCTTTTATATTAGGTTTACCTGAGATGCCTTTCAGCAATTTATTAAAACCGCATGGAATTTGTGATAGAAAGAAGGACGAAACTCCTAAAGCAATATTATCTATAAATTAGTATTTATGTACTACATAATAAAATACTTCAAACTTCTCTTCAACGAATGGATGCATTATATTAATAATAATATAAGAAAATGTTTTTTTTTATAAATATTTAATCATAAAGGAAGGAAGTGATTTTAGCGTAAGTAAATGCTTATAAAATGCAGATAAGTGAATTTTCCAACAACAATTTCTATAAAAATGTTATATTTGCCACAATCCAATTAATTTGCGATTAATGAGTGACAGAATATCCTTCCTTAATTCTGGAGAAGTTTATAGGAAACGAAACTTTTGCAAACTTATTATGTTATAACTTTAGGGTATAAAAATTTTTAAAATCTAAAACTTATTTTCCTCTCACAGAATATACTGACAGAGGGAGATAAACCCAATTTTAACCTCTAAAAATCGTAATTGAAGTGTAAAACTCTTTATTAGACAGAAATATAATTTACACGCTTAGCTTGATATATGTTAACTTTGTTTTGAGCATTACAACAAACTTCAAACCTGTTCAAGAGTTAATTACATAGGAAATTTAAAGTTGTTTTGGATTTATTACAAATACCTATACAACTAGTGGAATTTGTACCCACTGAAAGCATTTTGAAATGAAAGCCCATACGTAATGAACCATATAAACAATTCAGACCAATGAATGACTTTGTTAAATTTTGTTGTTGTTATTTTCTTATTCCACTTGGTTAAACCAAGCACAATTGAGGCATATGATACTCTTATTAATGCAAAGGAGTACGCCTTTCATTTATTTTTAACGAGCACCTCAAGGGTGAGTGTACGACCTCTTGCTCAAGTGGGTCCTCATAATTTTGAAACAGTTATTAAGCAGAAGACACATACCTTGACTTGCCATCTCCAGAGGTATTGACTGAGAACATAGAGGATATTGTGATCACGGACATATTTTGTGTGCCTTAGTCAACTTTAATGAACATGGCGGATCTTAGATCAACTCGGGCTCCGAACCAGCAAACTTCCAGTTACGACAACGTTGCCTTTGCCTACTGAGCAACCACTGCTCTAAATGTTTACGATTTTTATTTCAACACATTTATTGGCCTATTAGATATAGGTGGGTAAACAGATATCATAATCTTTCGGGGTAAATGCCACTGTATGTATGGATGTTTAAAGCCTATTTAATGATTTAGATCCCAGTCTAGTTCACATTGATAATAAAAAGAAGACTCTTGTAAAAGAAAAATATTTTGAATATAGTTTGATTTAGTTAATTTAGATTTAAAATCATTTTGTTATTAACTTTTTATATTAGATTTATATTTTAAAATCATAATATATTTTAAAATTTTTAGGTTTCACTAAATTTTCGTTTAATGGGCTATTACGTTTTATAAATAGCTAGCATATAGCCCGTCAAATGACGGGATCAGTAAAATTTTAATTTCCTAGAATTATACAGTATCCTATAAGGCAGATAAAAAATGGTTTGTTTTTTGGGTGAGAAGTATCTGGTACATGCTCAATAATTTGTTTATCTTTACTGACCAAATGTTAATAGCCAACTTTATTTTATCTTGTCATATTACGTGATATCTGAGAGCAGAGGCTTTAATACTGACAGTGATTATTTGGCGGTATATATGAATGATATCCAAAATTGAGCGAATCCATTGCAAACCGTGTGGTTATGTAAAAAAGCAAACACACAAACGAACAAACTTCTTAATTTTCAAAGATATATAACTTAAACGCTAGATATTTATTAGTTCTTGAATTACACTCCTAGACTTTTATAAAAATAATTTCTTGTTAATACCGGTGATAAAAGTTTCATTGCAACAAAAAATAATCGATGATTAAATTCAAAATTAGCACATATGTTCGTAATGTAATATGTAATAACAAATATAACAGAAAATTATTCACGTAATATCTAAGTTCAGTGATAAAACGTATGAAAATAATGCCGACGGTATTTAAATAATTTAAAATAAGAAATGAATAAAGGGATAGTTAAGGAATGACGTTATAATGTTAGAAAAAAATGTTACTTTTACTTATGTGATAAAAACTGATAAAAATACAATATTAATTACCTGTATCCATTCCAGGATAACAGTTCATAAATAATGGACATTGACAGACAACTCGAAAAGGAATGGATTTCGAACGTTTTCAAACTCGTTTTGAATTTTGCTAGCCCTAACTCATCAAAAATACAATATTAATTCCTGTATCCATTCCAGGTACAACCAGTTCATAAATTCGTAGACAGACGGACAGATTGACAGACAACTTAGGCTATTATTATATAGGGGATTACTTCTTATTTATCTGGATTGCTTATTATGCTGCCTACTACTTATTGAAGAATGTAAGAATAGTTCATAATTTATGAAAAAATACCAAATCTCTACCTAAGTCTTGAAGTACTTTATAAATACAGTTAACCGAAATACAGATATTTATATTTATAGAGGGATTTCGAAAATAATAGTTTTAAATTCCAGTGGAAACGACTACAAAACGGCCTATCAAGAAAATGTGTTTTAAGATTTCTCATACTTTTCATGTATGTTTATATATTTAAATTCTTCTGCTTAAATAATCATTTTTGTTGAAATCAAAATAATTAGAAGGACTGTCCACTATCTCTATTCTACACGCTACATAAAAAACATTCAGGAATCTGCTACATTACAGTTGGTTTCTAAAATAAATTTAGTGGTTTATAGTTGAAAGGCAGAATTAAAACCACTCAACATTTAGCCAAAGAAGTGAAATAGTAAGTAGTTACAATGTTCTGACATTTAGACCATGGGAGTATCAATGATTCCAAAAAATAAAAAAGCGTAACATGTATATCTAATATTATTTTGTCAATCCATTCCTGAGACGCACATTTGTAACAAAACGAGTGACAAGAGAAAAACAAGTCACTAATTTAGTCTAATATTTAATACTATTAATATGCGAAATGTAAAGAAAGCATTAAATAATAATTGTTGACATTAAATAATAATTTATAATTGCATTTTATTTTCATCCAAATAGACTTTTCTTCCGGCAATTACAATATTGTATAGATAGGGTGAAGTTAAAGTTCAAAGAAGTGAAATAGTAAGTAGTTACCTTATACTGACATTTAGACAACGGGAGTATCAGTAATTTCAATAATTGAAAAAGCGTAACATGATTATCTAACTTTTTTTTTATCAATTCGTTCCTGAGACTCACATTTGTAACAAAACGAGTGACAACAGAGAAACAATTCACTCATTTAGTCTGATATTTAATACTATTAATATGCGAAATGTAAAGAAAACATTAAATAATAATTGTTGACATTAAATAATAATTTATAATTGCATTTTATTTTCATCCAAATAGACTTTTCTTCCGGCAATTACAATATTGTATAGATAGGGTGAAGTTGAAGTTCAAAGAAGTGAAATAGTAAGTAGTTACCTTATACTGACATTTAGACAACGGGAGTATCAGTAATTTCAATAATTGAAAAAGCTTAACATGATTATCTCACTTTTTAAAATCAATTTGTTCTTGAGACTCACATTTGTAACAAAACGAGTGACAATAGAGAAACAGTTCACTGATTTAGTCTAATATTTAATACAATTAATATGCGCACCGTAAAAGAAAACATAATTTTTATTGCCATTAAATAATTGTTTATAATTCCATTTTATTTCATCCGAATAGTCTTTGTTTCCAGCAATTACCCCATTGTATGGATAGGGTGAAGTCAAAGTTCAAATAAGTGAGGTTATACAGTTAACCTTTGAATGCATCGTATTGTTATACCCGAATATATATCATATACTTCAAAATATAAATTTTTAACTACTAATTATAATTTATTTTGTAGTAAACAGTTGAGTTTTGGAATAAAAAAATTTGACAAATTGTGTACCCAAATCATCAAAATAACTTCACAGTTAAAGGGTTAAAATTGTGATTTTTAGTTTATGAGTATACAATAATGCGAAGATAATAGTGTATAATTTATATACCATTAAAATAAATATAAAGAACTCATGAAGTTAATTTATTTTTTCTCTTTTTGTGCAAATGTATTAGACGGGAATTTCTTTTGAAATTTCTGGTTCATTTGGAAGTATAACTGGCTAAAAAACTGAGAAAATTTCAGCAATTAAAGTCTTTGAACTTTTAAATCAGGCATTTAGCTGAAATTTTTCTTTAGTTAAATACTCGTAGGAATAGATAATCAGGAATAGATAATTAGGAAATTAATGGAGAATTCTTTCCAAATCTGATTTTCGTATTCTATAAACTATTGTTTGAAAGTCAGTGAAGAAATAAATTTTTAAATCAGATCTCTAAAGGAAAGAAGCTGTAACAAATTAGCAATTCCCTTGATGTAAAACTTTTTTTCTGAAAATCTTATTTTGCAAATTTATTACAATAGGCTGTTTAAAAGAAGTTTAGAGTATAATATTTAATTTCAGCAATTCGTTTCCTTTCATGAAATAGAATAATCTGTGAAAACTAATACATTCTTTTAAATGTATATATTTAAAAAAAGAGTTTCCTTTAAAATTTTCCTTTTAGATATTAGAAACTGAATTAAAATGCATGTTTACTTCATTATACATTTAACAAAAATATAATGTAACCTCTATAATATTTCATCTTATCAATAGGTCAGTTAAGGCTGAATCAGATGATCAAAAAATTTTATGATGCATATTAAAAATTTAAAGAAAACTGTCAAGTGAATAATATTATAATTGGTGTTACAGTAAAAAATAAATTTAATAAAATTATTAAATTTACAAAATTCAGTATATTATTGGACAGGTTTTATGACTAAAGAGTATATTTCCTTTCAAAATGAATGTCGTCACTTAAATTATTGTATGTAGAATGAGCTTTTGCCATTAAATTAATTGAAATATTATGCGAAAAGCATTTTCAAGGAATTCCTCAATTAGCCTAACGCAAAACATCCCATTTGTTCTTGTTGTTTTATATTTTTAAGGAAGATATATGTACTGAAAAGTAACGATTATATGTGACAGTAAGTTTACCTTCATCATACTGGGTAAAAATGATAAAAACTCATAATAAAAACGGTTATAAAAACTCAGATAATAAAAACTCATTTACATGAACAATAATTTCAATATTTCATAAAAGATTCAATGGAATTTAAGTACCCTATAAAGGTTATTGATGGAAACATTTTTTTTTATCAAAAAGATCCATTATCCTTGTGGATATGTTATCACAAACGGAAGAAGAGTTTTCTCTACATTACTTATTTTACTACGAATTTTTTAACAAAAGGGAGATATATGTACTGAAAAGTAATGATTATATGTGACAGTAAGTTTACCTTCATCATACCGGGTAAAAATGATAAAAACTCATAATAATAAAAACGGTTATAAAAACTCAGATAATAAAAATTCATTTACATGAGCAATAATTTCAATTTTTCATAAAAGTTTCAATTCAATTTAAGTACCCTATATTGGTTATTGATGGAAACATGTTTTTTTATAAAAAAGATCCATTATCCTTGTGGATATGTTACCACAAACGGAAGAAAAGTTTTTTCTACATTATTTATTTTACTACGAATCTTTTAACATAAAATTATAAAACATCAGTATTTCGAAGTCGAATATCTTAAATACCTTGTTCCCTTATAGTTCTTTTACCTCAAGTGTTGGGTTTCTCCCCCATTTTTTATTATTATCTAATTTTAATTTTCTGTTCAGTTTTATTTTGTTTTAGTTTATTTCAATTGGGCTTAATTCCCAATATTTTCCCAAATTTTTAATATTTTAATAATTTTGAATCTTTAAATTCATAATCTTCATTTTTGTACTGTACGTTTTTCAATTTTTCAGTTTCTGTTTTACATTTTTAATCGTTAATTTTTAATCAAACTTTATTATCTTGTTGATTTTTTGTCTTTCTAAATTTTTAACTTATTTATTTGTTTTTAAATGTTTTTTTTCTATTGGTTTCTGTTGGTTTAATCTTTAATTTTTAATCAAACTTTACTGATTATCTTGTTGATTTTTTGTTTTTCTAAATTTTTAACTTATTTATTTGTTTTTAAATGTTTTATTCTATTGGTTTCTATTGATTATTATCTATTAAAGATTAAACATCTTTAATTTTTAATTAAACTTTACTGATTATCTTGTTGATTTTTTGTTTTTCTAAATTTTCAACTTATTTATTTGTTTTTAAATGTTTTTTCTATTGGTTTTGGATATATTTATTTTTTAATGCTTCATTTAAATTCATTTTTTCAAAATTGTTTCAAAATTCTGCTGTTCTATTTGGTTTTTTGTCTTCTTTGGCGCAATTTGTCCGAAGAGGAATCAGCGCTTCTAAATTTCAACCCACCAACCAATCAACCCCATTTTTCACTTCTAATTCCAAGATTTAGTTTGTAACTCAAGTAAAAAATATACTAATGGACCAATTGCAACGTGAAAAAGCCCGTAATTCAAAATACTATTATGATTATAATTAGAATGAAGGTAAAATATGTCTATACGTACAACAAAAGTTTTGTAATCTTTAAAATTTAAGTAACAATTAAGAAATTTCAAAAATAAAAAGTCAAGAGTCAGTTAGCCATGGCACCCATTTAGATATCCCAAGAATAACAAATCATAAAATATGGAGTAGTTTGTTATATTTATTTAGTAACTAGAGAAAGTTGTCATAGAATTGAAAATTTAAATATTAGATAACGTACATTTATTCAAATAAATAGATTTTATTTTATTTCAGTTCACTGTCAAAATAGTTCCATTAGTTAAATGCAACTTCTTATTTATTACAAGCATTTATTTGTATTCAGTGACAGCCGATAAACCAGAAGTCAATTAATGTTGCCACCCCATGGCAAGAAACAAGTTTTATCGCCGGCGTGAACACGTTAATGTCTTTTGACAACTTTGCTGTGATAGCTTTTGTAATTTTCCTCAGCTGAACTTTGCTATCTTGATATCTGCATAAAAATCCTATTGATGTTCATTCTCTAAAGGCCTGTAATTCGATGAAGGCAAAAACTAAAATTTAGGATTCACATAAACTTTTGTACATATTCTAGCATTTGTGAGGTCAATTTAGTTCTCCCGGAAATATACACAATGCGGTTTATATTCTTGTAATCATATATTTTTATGATTAATATTTAATTTAATTCTATATTCAGTTGAGAAAAATGTCGCTCAATGCTTTATCCTAATGCCCAATTGATTATAAAAATTAACTAGTTCATTTAATAGAAAGTCCACCAACATTCTGTGTCTAAGTCAAACAAATCAATTATTGATACAAGAAAAGTTATACTATTCCAGTTTTTAATAATATTTAAATAAAGAGCATTGCAAAATTTTAACACCTGCTATAACAAAAAGTTCTACTTGAAAACAATATAAACAGTAAAGTTTTCTAACCAAAATATATAAAAATAGCAGCAGAATCACAGCCAAATTCCAAGAAATATATGTACACATTAACGAAATTTGATAAATTCAAATATTTACGAAATGTTATGTTAAGGGACATAGTACATTTTCAGAAAAATAGTCTTCAGTAAAACAGTTAATTCTTTCTGCTCTGTTTACAAAAATGTTTATAATATTTTTATTGATCATAGGTACTGGTTGGATTTTATAAAAGTTAATTCATTTTGTTATGTGATATAATATATTTAAAAAGACATAAAATATATTCCCAAAGAGAAAAGTAAAAATCTAATTATTTTCATAATAAATTTTACAATATCTTATTTCGCATGTACTATTTGCATCTAATAAAAGTTAAATATTATTTAATTCTAAATTTGATAAATTCAAATATTGACAAAATATTATATTAAGGAATATAGTACCTTTTGAGATGAATAGTCTTCAATATAACAATTCATTTTTTATTCTAGAAAAGATACATTCTGCTATGTTTATAAAAAATGTTTTTTATAGATCAGTGGTAAGGGTTTAATTTTATAAAAGTTATTTAGTTTTGTGATGTGAAGTATTTTAAAAGGCATAAAATATATTCACAAAGTGAAAAGTAAAAATCTAATAATTTTCAAAATAACTTTTACAATATCTTAGTTCGCATGTGATATTTGCATCAAGTAAAAGTTAAATATTATTTAATTCTTTGACCTAAAATTACATCCCTATATTTAATTTTAATTTATAACAAAATAAATAAAATTAAAAATCGTTTAAAAGTTTCAAATATTTTGAAAATATTACACTTTTACTGTTTCACTCATAGAATAAAAAATATATTTTACCTTATTTTATCACAAAATTTAGTTTCTAATATATATATTGCAAAATTTACTTTGCCTGTAGGTAAAATTTTCATTTACAATTAGAGAACATTATTTATCTTCTTTTAGAAGTATGGTAGAAGAAATTCCAAATGTTAAAATACTATTTAAGAACTTAATTCATTCTAAATTTAGTAGAACTTTTTGCTTTATAATGAATCGCAAAAAGGCTGTTTTATGTAATTCTCGAAAGGTTCGATTTTATGAGGTATCCTCCTTTTCTTGTTATATTTTATCTTATTCAGGAGTAATTTACTTTTTCCGGTATTTGAAAAAATAGAGTTTTAAATTTGACAAATAGTTTAGTTTTGGAGCACTACGGTCTACTTTTTGCAACACGAGGGGTAATGAGACCGGGACCTACTGCTTAAAGCCAACTCCGAACGGCTACGAACATCCATGCCGTAGTGGGATTCGAACCCACGAACTCCGATTCCGAAGGCCAGCACCCTAACCATTCGGCCATCGTTTGGCGACTAATAGCTTGAAAATAATTTATATATAAATATGTAGAATTTGTTTTATAAAATATATATTAAATAATGTATTTTTGCTTTGAAGGTCATAAAAATTTAAATAAAACAAAAAGGGTAGAACTTTCTATATGATAAATCTACGTAGTCAATAAGAATTTAAAACAATCCTTTAAGTCTATGTTTGGAACCACAAACAGCTCTTTAATAGTTTTTTACTGGGTTATGTTGTTTCTACTTTTATAGTTATACTATTCTTTAGGGGTTATTTTTCAAATTCTGTAATATCTAATAAAATACACATGAGCTCCCTTATAAAGTTATTTTGTTTCAATGTATCAAATTCTGGTAGAAAACGTTACGTGTATAAACATTACATCAAGATAAATTATACTTTAATTTTTTTAAACTTGCATTTCTAAAACATGAAACTAAAGTTAGGGAATGGCATTCGAGATTTTAGAATACAAAAAAAAAATTACCTTTTTTAGAACGAAGTTAAAATTCAAATTTTTTCTTTCTGATAAGTTTTAGGAAATGGATTATTTTAACAATTTCTTGGCATAACTTTCCTACATTCCTATTTAAAGAGGTATAAGAAAGGTAATTTTTGAATAAGCTGAAATTTAAATTCATCACAAAATTTAAATTTTCAAAAAATAATGTGATTTTTAAAACTATTTTATTTATCATATTTAATCACACTGTCTTTTTAACACCTTCAGGATTGAAGTGTAAAATAATTTATTATTTTATAAATGCTTGCAGTGTTTTAGGTTCTATTTTAATGAAAGCAAATACGTTTATTGCACAAGCAATTTTTTTATTTTAGTGTACTCAAAACTAGTAAACTATGTTTACTGTAAAAAGACTTAATGAACATAATTTTTTTTTTATAAAAGCTGAATGATGTTAAGTTAAAAAGATGTATGCACCAATAAGAATTACCAAATTACTTCTGGCTACCTAAATGCGGTGATATAAATTACATATCAATTACAATTGTTTATTGTGCTATTCATTATTCAGCAGCTGAGCTGCAAGATGGGTCATTACAGTAACAAAAATAATTTCTGTCAGTAAGTTAGCCGCGGTAGCTAAATCGGAAAAGTCAACGCTCTCGTAACTCGAGGGTTGGGGGTTCAGACTCGAGCCGGCCTAAGATCTGCCGTGTTTGTTAAAAGTAACTGGGGTACGTAAAATACGTTCGTGATCATAATGTCCTCCAAGTTCTCAATCAAAACCTCTGGGGGGTAGCATGCGATGCCTATGTATCTTCTGCTTGGTCCTTGTTTCAGAATTACGAGGACTCACTTGAGCATAACTCATACTTTCACCCTTGAGTTGCTCGTTAAAACAAAAGGCGCACCCCTTTGCCTTAATACGAGTAGCATCAAGTTTAAGCCATTCTGTTCTGACCAAGTGGCATCATAACACAGCAACAACAACAACTGTCAGTGTGGCAGATGCATGTTGCAGACAAATATCCCATACATAACACCAAAGAATCTGTAACTAAAAATTTCTCATTTTTTATTATCAATACACAAGACGTCAAAATTCTTTTACCATCTCAAAAGTTTAGTGACATGGCCACTTGCACTGGAGCTTTTCCTCTTTTGTTGTAGAATACAAGTAAGAGAGCCTTTTTATCGAATATAGAATTACTAGGAATGCAGATTTGACCACTACTATCTTATGCAGATGAGTTTTTCAAACTATCTACTGCTTTGCGTAATTCAATGGTAGAAAACTAAAACCATCTAGTGTGGAAAATTTGAACGAGTCATATCATGTTTTTTATTTTTAGTTAACATTAATCACCTAATATCATTTACATCCGTGTGGTGCATTTCACATTTTGACTATCTCTGTTTATTAGTAAATAACTCAATATTAAATGTTTCCCCAACTTTAAAACACTAGTTACATTTAAATAGCTTTAAGAACACTGTCAATCATGGATATTATCAGAAATTCGTGGTTTTAGATTACAAACAAAAATTATTTTTACTGTACCTACAAATAAAAATGCAAGGATTTTTTTCATCTGATAAACAACAGAAAACTAAATATAATTTCAAAAGACTTCTAATAAGTTCCTTATGCATGTTTGGGAGTTAATATTTTTTATTTATTCAAAATTCAGCATAACGACATCAAAAATAAAATAAACCTATTAATTTTTGAAGGTCTTTTACCAGATTTTAGTACACTTTTTTAACACTTAAATCATTGAAGTGATAAAATGTGTGTTATGTTCGGTATAAATTTTACTTCATTACATTAGAATTTTTAACCAAAACAAATGAATTTCCTACATAAATACTTTTTCATTAATCAACCCTAAACTGGCAAAATATATTTTCTTTCAAACACTTTAGCTCTTTTAAATAGTTTTACATCGTATATCAGAAAAAATCCAACTATGAATAGTAACAAATCCCTATGTCTTTTGAAAAGTAAAATAAAGTAATTTTACCTGTTTTGATTACTTAGTATACGTTTCTTCCGTTTGATAAATGGCAGAGAACAAATTATTTATTTTTACTTTTTTTCTATTTAGTTACTGCTTTTTCTAAAACGTCTTAGAAAAATCATTATGCATGCTAGGATGTTTAAGATAGGAATTTGCTAGAAATTCATCACAACCTAGAAAATCTAAAAGAATAGAATGATTTAATAATATCTTTTTCTATCTCAAATTTTTTAGGATTCTGTTTTTAAAACTTATACAAATAATGTCATAAAATATTAAATTATACTAAAAACTACTATTCCTTAATTATTTCAATCTTTTAATTTTGTTATAAAAATAATCAAATCAAGTAAATGTTTGCTTTAAATTACAAAATAAATCTCTTCCTCTAAACTTTTTTTGATAATGAAAGAGGACTGAGACACATAAATCCTGAATTTAATCGCATCTTTTTATTTTAATCTTAAATAATACTGCAGCTTATATAGATGAAATAAGCTGCTTGAACATACGATTATTACATAAACAGATACTTCGTTTTATGTTTTATAACATTAGTGTACACAACCCTTTCTATGAGGTCTAAGATTCCTCAAAAACAGTTTTCAGATATAAATTATTTTGAATGTTAAACTATATTTAAAAGAAGTAAATTTTATTATATAAAAGTTTATTTTCACTCTGCGGTCACAGTTATATTCTAACTCTCATGTTCTTAGGAACTTAAAATTGAATAAAATATGATATATATTGCTTAAAATACAATAATGATCCAGTCATTTCTAAATATTATGTAAAGTATAAATTTAAATATGCTATCTATATATTTATAAGAAAACCATATTGGAAATTCTATTGAAAAAATAGCAATAATATTTATACTTGAGATATTCACTTCATTTCAAAAGCTGTTCTGATGATGTATAATACTTTTTTATTGAAAAAGAGAATGTATACGGTAGCATTTCGTCATACTTAGCCATTCATAGTGATATCGTGTAAAAAGAAGATGCCATTCAAACATTTCAAACAGAAGTATGAATTGTTTGACAAAATATACTTGCTCAGACGTATTTTCCATGATATGCTTTGTTGGATAGTGTTATCTGTTTTACTATTTTATTTTTTCCACTGCGTGGTTATTGCTGCAGCTCTTGAAATTTTTTTACTGAGATGTTAGTAAAAATGAAACTTACTATCCGCTTATTCTTCCGGTTCCATATATTTCCATTACGTTACTTATTGGGAGCTGACTTGAGGATGTTTCCAATTTTATCTAGAAGATCCTGTTTGCGGTATAGAGAGGCCTGTTTCAAATCTAAAGGATCTGTGTATCTTATATAGCAATTCTTCAATTATGTGGATTCCTTGACTGCTGGGTAGGGGAGAGTGGGGCACCTTGGGACATAGCCCATCTTGGGACACCTTTATTTTCAGGCTTTAATTTGCAGCCAGAAATAAGTGCTCATGTATATTGATAGATGGTCTTCCACTTCACTTCTCAAAGAATTTTGATGAAAATAGTGCTTATAGGTAAGGTAAGGAACAATTTCATTTTCTTTGTTTTGAATAACCCAAAATTACATCAATGTGCATTTTAAAAAGTACATTTTTTTTGAAAAAAATTAAAATATTTAAAAAAAGTGTATTGTTATGAAAGAAAATTCATTTATTATTAATTCTATGCTAATAAATAAATTGTATTGTTAAGCCTAACTGTATGGTAGTTACCAAAAGATACTATGTAAAATGGGGCAGGTTGGTACACACATAAATGGGGCACCTTGGGACATTTTAAAAAGTGTAAACAAATATCAATTCAAGCAAATTAATTAATATTTTGCTGCTTAATTTTTAATTGATTTAGCATGTCAAAATATTAATTTATTAATCTTTTTTTTTCAGAAAAAATGGTGAGAACAAGAAAAACAAACTGAAAGTATTCTGCTGTAAATGCAAATATGCTTGAATCAGCTGCAAATATAAGATTTGTTAAAAAATGTATTAACTTGAACAATTTTCAGCTATTTTTTTATAATATCTAATAAAAATAATTTGAACAGTATTTTGTATTTGTTGTTTAGTGTTCCAACCTACCCCATACAGTGGGGCAGGTTGGGACATTGGAAAGGCATTTTATTTCTTTTATTACTCTTTAACTAAATGAGATATTAAGTAAGTTTTATGTTTATAAGAAGCAGATATGATGCCAATATATGCATGCATACTTATTTTTTTCAATTAGATTTAAAAACAAAAATTCATAAAAATGTTTAACTGAAAAGTGTCCCAAGGTGCCCCGGTCTTCCCTATCATTCGCGAATGATTCTTGATGGTCTTCATCGCCAAAAAATGACCTTAATGTATAATCAAAGTTACATTTTTCTTCAGAATCTTTATAATGTTGGGAAATAATCAGCATAAACAATATATAAATCAATATATTATATCCTCTTATAGCCTTCAGTAATATTTCTGTTGCTCTGCACATCTAACAGTACTTCGTTTACAATTTTGTTTATCAAGTTTGAAAAATAAAATTATATAAATATGCAATCTATTTGACAATTTTTTTGCTTTGTAAAAGCTTATTTCTTATGACGTCATTTTATATAATGTCCTGTGTTACACAGAAATTTTAAGCATTTGACCTTTGTAAAAATAGCATGCTTTCATGTTGTATAGCAATTTACAGAAAGGTGAGGAAAAAATGCTGTTTAGTACCGTTGTTGGCCTAGATTTTCTTTTTAAAATTTCAATCCCCTCTTTTATATGTACTTAAAAGGATGAACTGATAAAATATTTCATTATATCTGACAATGTTCTTTTCTTGTCTTAACCCATATTACTGCCCTATAAACAGGACAGCAAATAAAATTCCATTTAATAATAAGAAAATATTTTCTGAGTGGATTTTATATTAACACCTTTAAAATAGATACACTTTAGCATAGTAACAAAAAAACTTAGAAATCAAATTATATTGTATTTTAAAATATTATTTTCAGCTACCTCTTAAAAATTGTCATTTTTAAATCTTTAATTTTATATTTATTATTATTATTATTTTTAAACATTGTGGAGGTTACTTTTTAGTTTAAAAACAGAGCTAATAATGTAGCTTAAAGTTTTTGTTAAAAATATATTTTACATGTGTATTTTGTAAGTAAAAAATTGCCCTAAAATTAAGACGACGGTCCAATCCTGATTATTTTTCTATGAACGTATTGCATTGATAGCGCACATTCATTTCTTATTTTCAATGAAAACCAGTTCAAACACCTGTTATATTTGTTAAGTTTTAGTATAATGGACCGTTGTCCTATTTATAGGACAGCTTACATAAAAAATTAAAAATTTTTTTTTCAAAATTTTGGTTTTTTTATACTTAGTTACACCATATTAATGATATGGATTAAGCTTAAATAATTTACAGAAATATTTAGTTTTTTAGTACAATATTAAAGTCTTATTAACTCCTTACTTTTCCACCATTATACATATTACGAAAACAAACACAAATTGGCTATACACTAGAAAATTTATAACTGTCTGAATGATTTTGAGTAGGGATGGGCAAACTAAGGCCCTCTGGTCAACTCCGACCTGCCGGAAGGTTTAATCCGGCCCGCAGATAGAAATTTAAGTTGCCGGTCTGAGGCAAATTAAAAGAAATATATATTTATGCATTATATAGCCATCTCCGTCTCTACTTTGCTTAAATATTATATCCCAAATGTATTATCTCACACGATCAGCGGTATTAGCTGTATATTTGCTTCTTATATGTGAACAAATGTTTTTATCTTTGAAACTTAGAAAGAATAATATCAGAAGTAGACTGACAGATGAGCATTTAGCATCGTTCCTTAAAATCAGCACATCTCATTTCGAACCTCAGTATAAAGAGATTTTAAAAATAAAATCGCAATTTCATTCATCTCAATAACGTATTTAAACCGTTAGGTACTTTTATATTGTTTTTAAAATTTTAGAAAAATTTATCTTGGTCCTCCAAACTTATTTTCTTTCGATTTTTGGCCCGCGACAGAAAAAGTTTGTCCATACCTGATTTTGAGTGTGATATTGTCAGTTAAAATCCATTAAATGTTCTGGAGATTTTTAATCTTTTTAGTTGATTTTAAAAATTAACGTGTGCTTATTATTTTGTAAATGCATAAGAAATCCTCGATTCATTGTATAATTATTCCTAACCTAACAGCAGAAAAATAATTACTGACTGAATGCTTTTGAATATGGAAAATACCTACATGTTTTATAACATGTAGGTTATGGGGTCTTTTAACATTTTAAATTGTTGTTAACAATTCATATGTTTTTATTCTTTCATAAACAGTTTAACAAATTCGCATGGCCTTGCATAAACATTCTTAAACTAACTGCGTAGACGGAATTCTTAAGTAAGGAATGCCAAGGTTAAACGATTCCAAAAGCCATTATTACAGCAAACGTCAAGTGAGTAATTAGAATTTATATGAATAAGTAGTAGAGAATTCCTAACGAAATTCATCGAAATAGATTTACTGAAATTACTATGAAAATATTTACATTCTATAAGGCTTTTAATAGCAGGTAAATAATTAACACTATTGACTAGTTTATCAAAAAACATTAAAGTTCAAACATAATTAGTTCTCAATATCCCCTACCCAGCGATTTTAAATAATTTATGATTCAAAAGCCTACAGATATTGAAACAAAACTTATTTAAGTTAGAATTTATCGCATGTGATCCTATAAATATACATTGGGGATAGTTATTATAAATGTTTTAATAATAATTTAAAAATGAGCTTTTATAAGTTCTCTAGCAACACGAACTTTCATTTTTGGATTTCATTACATTTCAAGATCAAAACATAACCTCTGATCATTCTAGACATGATGAAGTGATTACAATAAAACAGAGGAAATTGATTTCTTGTCAATTTGCAAAAAATAAACAGCAAGAAGAAATGCTTAGACAGCAGAATGTACAAAAAGAGCTGAGGAATTCAATTGTCAGGGACATAAAAGACATAAGAGACATGGGACTGCCAGGTATCCAGTAGAGACTTCAGTAGTAGACAGTGGGATGGAAAATAAGATGTAGAAATGCTAAAAGAAATATAAACACGTTAAAGTCGATCAGTCTCTTAAGGGAAGAGTATAGATGTTTCCTAAATTGGAATAAAAACTTTCTGTTACTCTTTTCCTGTTTTTAAAGTTACAATTCGAAATATTACAACATACATTTTATCATAAACTTCTTTTTAGGAAAAAATAGAAATAGAAATTTGTTATTATAAACTATCTGTATTTTGCAGAATTTTATAACTGTTCCATACCCAATATATACAACTTTAAAGTTTCGAGTTTTTAAAGGTGTTATTTTTCATACATAAACAAAGGTGGGTATTGAATTCTCATACAAACACATAAAACCAAAAAATTAAAACTATTATAATGTCACGATGAGTTTATTATTTTCACTCATTAAGACGTAATAAAATCGCTATCTTTATTAATAATTAGTTTTCTCACAAAACACTCCTAATATATTTTTACTAACGATGTAAATTAAAGATATTTGAGAGAATTTAATTGGAAAATATCGCACAAAAACTATTTCGTCATGAAAATGTGGAAATAATTTATCTAAAGAGACAAAATATCTCTCTCTCTTTGTGTTTGTTCAAAAAAGAAAGTTTAAATGTATCCCGTTCGAAAAAGTAATAGCTTGAATAAGCTACGTATAAGCTTGAAACCCGTTCATTTGTTAAAAAAGAGTCATACCTTTTTATAATTTCAGTTTCTATTTTTTAAAGCCTAAGTGATTAATATACTTAAAATTTATTATGTTTTCTTCGTAAGACTGTTACATTTTAATATCTACAAAATAACTTATGATAAGATTAAGTTTCTTTATTAATAATTTGTTTTCTCATACAACACTCGTAATATATTTTTACATAGATGTATAAAGATATTTGGAAGAATTATTGAAAATACGCACATATTTGACGTTATGAAAAGACAAAAATTTTATATAAAGAAAGTGTCTCTCTCTCTTTGTGTTTGTACAGAAAAAAACTTTTAAATGTACCACGATCAAAAAAGTAATTGTTACGTGTGATTTTGAATCCGATCATTTGTTAAAAAGAGTCATACCTTTTTATAAATTTAGTTTCTATTATTTAAAGCATAAGTGATTAATATATTTAAAACTCATAATGATTTCCATCTTAAGACTATCGTTTTTAATATAGAAAATAAAATATGGTAAGAAATAGATTGTTAATTAAACCAAAATTAATCTCTTCACTTTCTCATTATAACCAATACCAAAAAATATATTACATAATAAACTATGACATTTTTTGAAATGGTTGCTAAATAGTATTGATGCAATAGGACTTTTTCAATATAAAAATGATTCTGATCAGTGTATAATATTGCCACTGCAGTCAAAGAAATTATCTCTATTTCTTTTATATAACCACATGGGTTAGAGCAATTTTTGTAAAAAAGATTGCATTTCTAATATTTCACATTATTTTTGAAAAAAAAGCAATACATAGAGTTGTAAAGTTTTAGAATAAAAATAATATTTTGTTACTTTTAATAAAAAAATATTTCGTTACCGTAAAAATAACCTAATAATAACATAAAACTAAAATAGCATAATAATATAAAATAATAATAATATTGTAATAATACAAAATAATAATAATATAATAATATAAAATAATAATATTGTAATAATACAAAATAATAATAATATAATTATATAAAATAATAATATTGTAATAATGCAAAATAATAATAATATAATAATATAAAATAATAATATTCTAATAATACAAAATAATAATAATATAATAATATAAAATAATAATAATATAATAATATAAAAATGTGTGACATTCAGAAAATATTACAATATTTACACTAATATGTATCATAAAAATGATAACTAGAAAAATGCTGTGGAAATTTATAAAAGATAACACATCCTAAAGTTGCTCATCAAAATTAAGTGTAACCAGCATTCATCATGTTAAATAAATTATGATTCAAATGAATGAAAATACTTAGATAAAAAATCTCGGTATTCAAAAATAAGTCTGTTAATCGCTCTTGTACACTAAGGCAAAGAAAATGAAACGATTTTACGAAAGAGAAAATTTTTATATCATAATAGATAAATGTAACAAATATACTTATCTCTTACGAAATACAAGCATTATATTTTATATTTAAAGTCACATACTAGTTAAGGTCAAACATTAAATTAAATTGTTTTCAAAATGTTTAATATCGTAAATCTTAGAGTTAGAGCCCATATATTTAACAATGAAACTCACTCTGATGAAAATTCTGCTTACACTGAGTTTTATTGATAATTGCTCTGAGAAATTCATTTGTGTCTCTTTTGAAGGTTAAACTAATTTATTTTTTATAACGCACATCATTGTGTCAAGAATATATATATATAATATATATATATATATATATATATATTATATATATATATAAATTATTTAACTTTAAAATTTCCTTAAAAAACCTCCTCTCTCCCATTCTAATTCCTTAAAATCTTTTTCCCAGTCTCTAAATGTCTTAATCAAAGGAGTGTCCTCGACTTATAATTCTTTCGATACATTTCCCAAAGCTTTCTGTCCTATAGATGTAATTTTTTGGTCTATTCAACACATTTTCTAGCTGTTGCCGGCAAATGGCTCCTGGTATCTCCTGATCTTAACACTTAAATTCGTTGAGTAAGTTTCTTGTCCCTTGGGAAAATGCTTATGACATGTCTTTGCTCTTGGGAGCACCTCCGTTCGATCAGAGTGATTTTTGTGTCTTTTTTTTGTCTGTCGTTTACTAATAAAGATGTCCAGTTTTCAGCTCTAAAATAAAGGCTTAATTCGACTTGTGCCGTTCTCTTCAATGTCGGCGGACTGCATTTTTATTACTGCTAGCTGTTTAGGCTTCTCCTTGCCCAGTAGCCCGGACAAGTAAAAACAATAGGGGCTACATAATTGTAATGACTAGAGGAAATAATTAATAATTATATGACTAGACGATATATATATATATATATATATATATATATATATATATATATATATATATATATATATATATATATATATATATATCTATGTATAAATATATATGTATATGTATATATATGTATATATATATATATATATATAATTATATATATATATATATATATATATATATATATATATATATATGTATATATATATATATGTATGAAATATTTTCGATTTATAACCTATCTGTCTCTAAATTATCTTTCCCAATATTAACTTTTCATAATTACACAGAACCTGGTTAAAGGAGGTTAATCTTTTTCGTTCTTCTGTCAATAAAGTCATAACTTTTAATTTTTCACTCCTTTGCCTGTTTCAAATACCACATTTGTGTTGCTCTACTGCTATGCTGTGTGATGATTTTATAATTTTGAGTAGCAAACTGGTCCTATAATAATGACAGGATTGCTGAATTTTCCATCTATCTAGGAAAACTGCTCTCTGTACCTCTTGAAAGATTCAAGTTTCTATCACTTCGATTGTATCTGTTACAGATAGGGAACATGCAGAATTAGCTGTTCTATTTGCCGACAGTATAGTCTTTGCTGAGCCTTACCTCCCGGAAACAATATTTGGTAGTAGTATGAGCAGTTTTTACTTGACTGGCGACACTTTTCACAATTTACGCCACCAGCTTATGTCACTGTTCCTGCTATGTAACTAGTATACATATCTGTAACATATATTTAACTGTAAACATTTTGTAAATGTAAACCCAAGTGCATTGTCAGCCATAACAATATGTTTTAATCTTTAAAAATGGAAGAATGTTTGTGAATGTACCACAGCAAGCATTAATTCAGAATCATAAAAATAACGCCTCCCTGCCTTTGAAACTCAATGACTGAAAATACAATGATCAGAAATTTACTACCACAGCGTAAAAATTCGAAGACACGTTGTATATTATATTTCAGCATCTTAATAAATAATGCGTAGTTTTTACTACTTTCGTTTCGCATTTCTCTTCTAATCCTGAATGAGATATGCAAATGATATACAAGTTTTACAATAACCTCTTTGGGTACAATAAATGAATCTCTAAAGCGGTGAACTGTTTTTTCTTTTCTTCTTTTCTGCTTTAGTACTTTCTTTTGTGCCTGAATAGTTCTGAGACATGTTATAAATCTGTAATACAATAAGAGTAGAATTAAGCATTTTCATCACAAAATTCCACAAAATTAAAACAAGGTATCCAGGTATTGAAACATATTAAAGAGATGAAATATTTTCTAATGCAAGTATAGAAAGAATAGAAAGAATAGGAAGTATAGAAATATATATATAGAAAGAATAGCAAGTTAGAAATATATTTACCTATCTTGTAATACAGAGACATTAGATTTTTTTTATTGTTTCCTTTATTTTATATGCAGCAAACATTACTAATACTAAACTTTAAATGACAGAAGAAAATTTTGTGCTGAATTATAATTATATATTAATGATCAAGGTCCAAAATAAAAACAAATAATAATGCCGACAGAAACTTGAGATTTGATCCATAACTAATATTTAGATATAAAGAGTATTACATCATCTTTCGAAACTATAGGACGAGAGCTGTTGGTTGATTTTTTAGTCATGTAAATGATGAATGCAAACTAATTTCTTAACAGGTTGTCCCATTAAATATAGGTTACACAATAGCATGCTTAAAATGAATGAGGTGCTAAAGAAGAAGAAACATAACCTCATCACTGTTTTAGATAAACTATCACATTCTATAAAAGAGCTTACTATATATATATATATATATATATATATATATATATATATATATTATATATATATATATATATATATATATATATATATATATATAATATATATATATATATATATATATATATATATATATATATATATATATATATATATATATATAAATCTATATATATATATATATGTGTGTATATATATATATATATATATATATATATATATATATATATATATATATATATACATATATATATATTATATATATATTATATATACTATATATATATATTATATATATATATATATATATATATATATATATATCTTACTTCATACGGTACATGAATAAATTCAGTACCAGTTATAGTCTGATCATCCGAGAACACTTAGAAATATGGAACAACGAGACTGACTGATTGAATTTTTTTATTCAGCAAAATAATGAGCAAAAAGTATTTAAATTTAATGCAGACCTATTAAATATATACATTAAACAAAATCATACCAAAAATATTACCTTATAAAACCTGAAAATTCTCAACATCATGAAAATTAAAAATGTAAATTACGCCCTATAACAAAGATACACCATTGTGTTTAACTGGATACTTAATTTTCTATCTAATATTTTTATTGTGCTACTGATAATGAAATTGATCACTGATAATATTATATTAATAATGTTTTATAGGCTTAATAATTTACTAAAAATTTGTTACTATTATTAATTACCAAAGTATTATAACTGTAAAATAAAACATTTTAAACCATGCATTATATGTTTTTTTTAGCCTGTTCACCCCTGTCTGCTTTACATCCTTTTTATAAGTTCATCTTACACAGCCGTTATTTTTGCACTTATTTATACTCTAAATACGTCTGTACATGTCACTGAAGTGTAACAAATAAAATTACATTGATAATTGTTTAAAAATTAACAGAAATCCTTAAATTAATTGCAAAATTGTTATTACACAAAAAGGTAATAAGATTACTTGATTAGTTGGTTTAGTTATAGTTATATATCTGTAAAGGTAAAATTTTGTGGCAAAGCGTAGTATAAATGCAAAGCTAATACAAGGCACAAATTGAAAGATACGGAACCCAGATAGCGGTTTAGAAGCAAAGAATTAGCTGGACGAGTTTACGAACAATAAGGGTGAACTTAGCACATAATTTAGGTACTCAGTCATTTGGACTGGCTCTAAATGTACTCGTTCATGAGTGTAATGCATCTGTTTTCAATCTCTGTCTATTTGTGCCTCATGCATTCTGACTATACATTTTCTGGCACAATTATTAATATATTATTCATTTTCTTTAAATTATGGTCATTTTGCTTGTTCTGCATTCGCCAATACAACACTAAAAAAATTATTGGCCATTTTGTTATGGGAACACCATTGTAAAATTTCGTTTCGTTCCCATGGTGGTTGGAGGTCATATCTCAATGTTCGAGTAAATAACGATGATCCTTTTAACGTTACTAAACATTTATTAACAAACACACAAAAAAACAGTAACAAAGAACCACCATTCAGATAAAGGAATGCAGTCTATTCCCCATCAGTCCTACAGACCTTCACTTACTCTTCCTCGTTGCCATTCCTCAGAAACATAAAACTACAGACCATGGTGCAGGTATTCTTCGGCCTCAAACGCTGCCTGTCGTATTGGACACAGTTATATTGTTACAACCATATAGGCAGGCAACATTACTCCCAAAACACAAACACACACACATTAAACACAAACACATTAAATGGGTCTTCGTAATTTGTAAGGAAAAAAAGGTAGGAAGAAGAAGAACTACAGATTTGGCATCATATCTCAATGTTCGAGTAAATAACGATGATCCTTTTAACGTTACTAAACATTTATTAACAAACACATGCAAAAAAAAAACAGTAATGAATAACCACCATTCAGGTAAAAGAATACAGTCCATTCCCCATCAGTCGAACAGCCCTTCCCTTACTCTTCCTTTTTGCCATTCCCTAGCAACATAAAACTACAGAGCATGGTGCAGGGATTCTTCCACCTGAAAATCTGCCTGTCATATTAGACACAGTTATATTCTTACAACCATATAGGCGGGCAACATTACTCCCAAAACACAAACACACACACATTAAACACAAAAACATTAAATGGGTCCTCGTAATTTGTAAGGATAAAAAGCTAGGAAGCAGAAGAACCCCAGATTTGGCCTGACACCTTCAGAAGTATCGTTTGAAAATTTAATGAACATTATGACCCCAGGATTATTTTACGATATCCAGAAGTCGTTAATGAACACAAGGATCTTGGTTCGATCCCCGAACCTTGCAACCCTCAGATTAAGAGATTGCTACCTTTGGCAACTGAACTACCTCGACTCTAATATTAACTATCCGTCAATGCAAAGTGCGAAATTTACATCTTCTAGGAGTAAAATAATCCTCTCTGGTTTTTTAAAAACTTAACTTTAAATCATGAAAATGGAAATTTTGTGTACTTTAAATCCTTCTAAAAATCTTTATGTTTAACATTTTTATATTAAATTTTAAAATAAATCCAGTATGTTACCTTTTAAAACTCTGAAGTATCACGCATCTGTAATTTATTTCTAGGTAAGAATAATTGAAATTTGAAGAGCTTAGTTCTGCAAATATTAAAAGAATTCACACATTTTTGTTATCTGTTAGTATAAAATAAAAGATAACACATTTTGAGTAGGAAAACATGAATTTAAAGATTAGTCATGCGAACGGTACTTTATGTTATACAATGCTCAAAGATAATATATTGTTTAAATTTCTAAAAGTAAATTCATATTCTTTATAAAAAATGTCAAACAATAGCCTAAAATAAAGTACTAAATTTTACAGTAAGAAGGTGAAGGGAATACAATAAAATATTGAAGAAAATTAAAGTGTGAAACAGAAGGAATACAACAATAGGACGGTAAAAAATTAATATTTATGTAGGGAAATGTAAAAAATAATAGAATTTAAAGACCAAATGTATAAAAAAAGATTAATATGAATACAATATATCAAAAGAAAATTTTTTATAAAAGGAAAGAGAAACAAAAATGTAATGCACTTCAAAAAATTAATATTAAAAAGAATCATCATTGTAACTTAATTCGTATAAAATATTATAGAATGATTTATAAAAAAATAAAGGAACTGAAATGTATCGTGAAAAGAGAAAATATTGTTTACTTAAGTATGTTATATAATATAGGGCAAACTATATATATAAAGGTAGACGTTACAAGATTTTCAGATTTTTTAAGTAACTAAATTATAGAATAATATAAAAAATTATAAATAAGAAAATTTTTTCTTTTTAACAAAAAACCGAAACTAATTGGTTCATTACCATTTCATAATTAATAAATACGTTTTAGTATCTCTATTAGTGTTTCTCCCAATTTATGAGATTGCTAATATGCCTCTATAAATGGCGTGCTATGTTAGAATTTATCTAGTGTATAAACCGATCTTTCGTTATAAATCCATTATCTTGATGATATAATGCTTTATGTTGAGAATTTCGTTCAATAAAGGAATAAAGGTTTCTGTATTTTTAAATTCTAGAGGGATAAGTCGTTATTATTAAATTTACTATTATTATTAAATTTATTTATTACGAACTGAGAACCGAGCATGCTTGGGAACTAAGCAATGGGGTTTGGTTTGGAGTGCTACGGTCTACTTTTTGCAACACGAGGGCTAATGAGACCGGGACCTACAGTTTAAAGCCGATTCCGAACGGTTACGAACATCCATGCCACTGTGGGATTTGAACCCACGAACTCCGGTACCGAAGGCCAGCACCCTAACCAATCGGCCATCGTTCGGCCTAAACAATGGGGATCCGAGTAAGGTTGACCACCTAACCGGAACATATGGCTCGCACCCTAGGGCACTTGGTCTCGAAAACGGATATTGACACATTAGGCCCTGTCTACGAGCTGTTACGCAATTTTTTTTATTAAATTAAAACGTCTGAAATACCATTTGTAGGCGTGTATATTTAATCCAAGCATAATAATTTCCGTAACACATTCTTTGAATGGTGTGGAATAATATGATGTAGGTAGACAGATATGGACTAAGAAACTATTACGTTTGTAGTTTCTTTTCAGTAAGTAGTTTAATAATTTTCCGGGTACGTCTTTTTAGAGAAATTTTCTATCTGTATCTCATTTAAATAAAAAAAGCCATTTTCATGTAATAAATAAACATGAAAAAATTATGACCAATAAATATCTTGCTAGTTATAATTTTTTTATCTTCAGTGTTGATAAAAACTACCATTTATAAAATAATAAAATATTATAATTCGATATAATTCGGTTTCCGTCACAATATTATTGCAGTCCTCTATCGAGCATTGTACTAAATTAGTTTCGAATCCAAACACCACAGAAAACTTGAACACTATTTACGTTTGGATGAACTTAAAAGAACTTTTTACTCTTCCAGAAATATTACTAATATAAAATAACAAAGTTAATTAATATATATAATTTATTATTTTATCATTTATTGTTTATCAACAATGGTGAATACCTCTCTTTTTGGCGAATGTAAAAAAATGTAAAATTATGAGGTAACAGTATTTCTTTAGGATTATTAAGCAAATTTTTGTAATTTTCTCGAAATTTCATTTTTTACCTTTGCTAGTACAATATTCACCTACGTCGTAACTTAAAACTTTTGAAAGAACTAGATTATACACTTACTGCATTTTAATCCTTTTTTGTTAGCAAAATTTAGTTATTAATATAGTATGAGTATATGCATTTTATTTAATTTTCTTTCTATTATAAATATTCCAATACCGATTCTGTCGTCTAAAATTACTAATTTTGTAGTAATTTTAAACTACAAATAGGAACTTATATTTAAGGTCCACAGTTGCAAAGTTTTAAATCCATATCCTAAGTACTTCTCCTCCGACATCTCTCAAATGCATAAATGTTTGATTACTTTGATCGACGTCATCCCTGTAGAGTTGTAAGCAATCAAGAATTTCAACGTAAATATTTAGTTTCAGTTATTGTTATTTTCCGAAAATATTTAATAGTCCTTTGAGATGTCTGAGTTCTTATTTAATCACATCTTTTATAGTTTACTTGTAAGAGAAAATTGAGAATTGCTTTCTCAAACAAATAAATTATATTTAATGATGTCAGTTTGGTTTTATCAAAATTACAAATGTTTTCTAAACAAAATTCCATTCATTTATATAGAAATATTTAGATAAAATTAGAACTCCTAGAAATAATTATACACATTCCAGAAATAAAATAAATCACAGTAACACGAATGAATTGCTCGTAATCGAATCATAATATTCTACGCTAGAATGCTTCATCATTTCATTACTCTTAAGATTTTTCTGATTTGTGACATTTTGGAAATAACCATCAATATATATTTATTACACTTTAAGGTGGATTTATCATAAAATATAATTAATCATTATTATTAAAAGGGAATCTGTCTATATTATTTACTGCGCTTTTTAAATAACAAATAATAAATGGAAAAGAAAAGTATAGATTATATGTCTATTTTTCAAAGAGTTTAGTGAAAAATATTCTGAAAAATGATTCTGAATTTATTCAATTATTCAATTTCAAATAATTCCAGATTATTTGAGACTGAAGCTTACTAAGAATGATAAACTTCCGAAAGTCAGAAATTATTCGGAAATAATCACAAATTTTATTTTTTCTGCATAGCATTACACGCTTGATTTTCAAATAATTATAAAACTAGATTTGTTATTCAAGTTTCATACAAGTGTTTACTCAATTTTTAGTAAAGTTTTAGAACCGTGAACATTTAGGGAAGCATCCATAAATTTAATATTGCGTTCTTGATGTTTTAAGTAGTCAGGTCAGAACTGTATAGAAAATGGGAACGAACAAGGATGAATTCTGGGGTTATGTCATAAGAAATTCTGTATGAGAAGGAGCATTGTCATGGTAGAATATTTTGCTGCCGCCAATCGATTTGCCTTTTATTTCAAGTGCTTGAGCATTTCCAAATAGAATTGCGAATTCAAACTTGAAAAATGCGCAACTGAGAATAAATATAACCAGCTGACAATGTCCAGAACTTTCTTCACTCGTTCGATGTTTCCATTCATTTTCTAAATCGATGGTCATCTCAAGCACCTATCGTCTTCAATAATCTGTTGCACGTTCCTAATATTCTTCTTGTATATCTGCTATTGTGGCAGCACTTCATTTTTGTAAACCCACTTTAATATTTGCCAGTTTTCATTACCATATTTATCGAGTTTACCGCAGATTGTTCTAGCGCAGCGTAGTTAAATAAATCGCTGCATCTTCAGCGTAACGAGTAATTTTCACAACAGATGACTTTTAATCCTCTGGACAGGCCCTATGAATTAGGAGCAACTTCCTAACTGTTAGAATACCTCAATAACATCCTAATAAATATAGCTGAATCATCTGTTTCCCTTGCTGATTTTTTTGAAATAAAGAGAAACATTTTTTCATTATTTCTGGGGCATAAGTTTTTATCTAACACCTTTTAGGCCACAACTGAAATACAGCTGAAGATATAAACTCCCGTTTCTTAAGTCTTAATTTCTCAGTTTTTATTTCATAACTTACTCTAGAGTATTAAAAATTTATAAAAGAAAATATATTTTGCACATGAACAATCAATATGTATTACAAGGGATCCTGAATTATCGACCGTTATTTTTATTATTTTGTTCAAAATTGAGAAAGTGATGTAATAGAGATTAATTTCGGTATTCAGATTTCAGATGAAATAATTATTTTGAACCTGACTGAATGAATTTTAACAAGTTTCAGTGTTACATCCGTACGTACACAGAAATTTTAATATTGTATCTTACATTTTTATAAATATTTAGCTTGACCATTCCTAATGACATTTTGAAGATATTTCCTGTTACGACCTTACATGTGTACATATATATCTCTTAAGAAACAAAAACAATTAACAATAAGTGGTTTAAATTTTGTATTTAGGAGTGTTATAACATCTAGTTGTACAAATCTCTTTTCGATTGCAATCAGTAGTATATATAGAAAGAAATTTCACTATGCTATGTATTAACTTAAATATGATTAGAATTTAAATTTTGACCTTACGTCTGTTATAAAACTGAGTTCTTCAACTTATATATTATTGTAATTCATTTTCTACATGCTGAATGATTTCAATATACCGAGCATGAATGTAACTTGTCTTCAACAATGCAACCCAAATATATCGAACTATTCATGTGCAGTTTTTAGAATGCTTTACACTTCAAAAATTGCTTAAAGTCCGTGTTTTTTAGTAAAACATAAATAAAAATTTAATAATTTTAGAGAATAATTTTGGTCTATTTCTGTTTATTATTTACTGGGTGGGAGTAATGTAAACTTTACAATTGCGAAAAATTTCAGTTAAAAAAAACTATGTTTTGAAACTAATGCTGTCATATGACAGTGCTTTAAACTCAACTCATATAACAACTTAACCTTGAGAAACAAAACTAATCTGTAACTTTGCAAAAAAGCTGTATGATACTTTTAATAACGTATCAAGCAACATAATAAAATGTATATAGTGAGATAATGGTACAACAATTGATGTAGTGACCACATTAGATTTCTTAAATGTAAACTAAAGTACAAAATTTGTTTTGTAAAATGGAAAATGCTCTGAAAATTACATAAGCTAATTTATTACATAACTTATGAAAATTACATACGATAAATTATTATAAACTGTGAGATATATGTATACATTTTTTTAAAATAACAAATAAAAAAGAAGCATTCACAGTTTTAACATGAGTTGTGTTTAATATGATGAATGTGAACTTTCTCAATAGTGAGTTAAATGGTATGGAAAAGTTAGTAAACCATTATTTCGAACTTTTACATTTAAAAGAGTGATCACACTTTCTTCCAAATTTCTAATCGTCATCAAAATACAGATGCTGTCATCACTAGCGTGTTCTTGTAGTGACAGATTAATGAGGCGAATATTATTTTATATATCCCAGAAATGTATAAAATCTAAATCCATTTGACGTTTACCTGTGTATTATTTTTGTAACCCTCTAGCACACGTTAATTCAAATCAGCATCGAATAATAAAAATAGTTAAAAATAATTTTCATTAACAGTTTGTATTCAGTGACACAACTTACAACTCTAGACGTTATACTAGCTTCAGATTGATTTAGTATTCAATAAAAAATGTTGACAGAGGTCTGAAAAGTTGATATTTCAGGTATGTTTTGAATACCTGAATACAGAAATAATATAATAAATAATATAATATTGATTTCGTATTTAATTTTTATATCTATAGTAGTAGCAATGTTTTAAAACAACATTTCTAACTGCGCAGAATGGGGTAAAGTATGACGAGTGCGTGAGACACGGCATATGTCTTCGGGCATATCAAATCAGTTTTTAATGTTACATTAATTCTTATTTTGCCTTCTTTACCTTAATGTAAATTCTTTTTATCAATATAGTTGTCTTTATGATATCTTCCTATTTATTATAAGTTTCAAGCAATAAAGTTTCAAATCCGATTTATGCATTTACTTACCGGATGAATGGGGTAAAGTATGACGAGTGCGTGAGACACGGCATATATCTTCGTCCATATCAAATCAGTTTTTAATGTTACATTAATTCTTATTTTGCCTTCCTTACTTTAATATAAATTCTTTTTATCAATACAGTTGTCTTTATGATATCTTCCTATTTATTATAAGTTTCAAGCAATAAAGTTTCAAATCCGATTTATGCATTTACTTACCGGATGAATGGGGTAAAGTATGACGAGTGCGTGAGACACGGCATATATCTTCGTCCATATCAAATCAGTTTTTAATGTTACATTAATTCTTATTTTGCCTTCCTTACTTTAATATAAATTCTTTTTATCAATACAGTTGTCTTTATGATATCTTCCTATTTATTATAAGTTTCAAGCAATAAAGTTTCAAATCCGATTTATGCATTTACTTACCGGATGAATGGGGTAAAGTATGACGAGTGCGTGAGACACGGCATATATCTTCGTCCATATCAAATCAGTTTTTAATGTTACATTAATTCTTATTTTGACTTCCTTACCTTAATGTAAATTCTTTTTATTAATATAGTTGTCTTTATAATATATTCCTATTTATTATAAGTTTCAAGCAATAAAGTTTCAAATCCGATTTCTGCATTTACTTACTAAAACGAGGTAAGTACATAACTCCCTTCTAAAGGAGCCAAGTGGTTTGGGTATTTATATCCGGCATCAGATATCATGGGATCAAATCCCACTGTGTCATGGATGTTCATAGCTGTTCGAAATCGGCTTTAAGCAGTATGTTCAGGACTCATTAACCCTCGTTGTTGCAAAACAGTAGACCGTAGGGCTCCAAACCAAATCCTCCTAAATACATTGAATATGAATTGAATGTTATACGATGAAGGTAAAGAAAATAGAAAGCTAAATAGATTAATCATATATTTTCTAAAACAGAGCGCTGTATTGTGTTAGTGTGGGTAGGTTTCCATTTCTCACTATATTCCATAACTGTCAGCGGATATAAAAAAGCAAATAAAATAAGATCGAGTGATGAGATTGAATAAAAATCTCATTTGTTTCACTTCAAGCTAATATAAATTTAAATTGTGTTATATAAATGCACTGAAACTTTTTTTATTTGAAATATAAATGTATTTTACACATCCCCTACCAAAACACTGAAGCATAAAATGATAATTATTGAATTTTACTTAACAGGCTTTTATTGTACAATTTATTTTTCTACATAAGCTTGAATAAATTTTTAATTTCATTAAATCACAAAGTGACTCTTCCTTTTGTTATATAAAATAGGAGATAAAAAAAAACCAAGTCCGCAGAACATTTTTCTTGTAACTCATTTTCTAACTACTCTTTTTGTCAGCAGAGTGAGAAAATAAAATTTTGGCTATCTAGGACAAAGAGAAATGTTCGAATCTTTCTTTATGCATTACTCATTTAATACGCAAACCTCCGTGCCTTATCAATTTCAGAGGAAGTAGAATGGAGATGGAACAATGGGCGAAATTCTCCTGCCATGGAAAAGAATAGAAGTCCAGGTCACAATATTAAAAGGTACTAAGGTGGAATTTTTCAGAATTACTGAGTCGTAATTAAAAGGGTTTAATTAAGACATGACAATTGTTACTTGACGGGTAATTAAGTCCAATTTACAACTTCAAACAAGGGACTTAATTGTTGAGAATGAATAGTTTTAAGAACATCAGTATATATCACATCTTTCTGCTGAAAACGCTGAAAAAATTGATTATTGTTGGAATACAAAAGAAGAAAATTAATTTTATTACGAAAAAAACAATAGAAATATTTTAAGAGTACAATCAAAAAGTTTAAACAAATGTATAAAACAGAACCCTTTAGCTTTTCAAAATAACTTTTATTTGCAGATTTTTCAACTTTCAGGTTTAAACTAGATGCTTTGGACAGATAATTAAATAAACTTATATAAAGTGAAAGTTTCTTGTTTAAAACTGTTTGTTTTCCTATTTGGAAAAATAATTGCTATGAAAAATTTTAAGATTTTCTATTTATACATTTTTTAAAGTGATACTCTTTTTTTTTCTCACCTGATATTTTTTGATTAGATACTTTATTTCAAACACGTATGTTTCGTTTATAGAGGTTATTTATTCATCATAACATGAAATATAAAAATATAGGCATTAATTAAGGTATTATTAATATGTATAATTATGAATAGACATTTTCCAAAATTATCTATATCTAGTAAATTTTTAACATTAGAAGAAATATAAAATAACTTTTTAGCTGTGAGTTTTCAGACTTACACCTGGGATTGATAATTAAATGAACTTACAAAGGGGAAATAATTCAACTATTATTATTTAAAAATTCTTTTCTTCTAAGTTAAAAAAAAATTGCTATGTAAAATTTTAAGACATATTATTGGATATTTTTAATTAAGATATCCCTAGTTAAATCCTTTTAAATATATAAATAAATTAAAAGCGTATTATTGTTTTCAGCTTTCAAATTTTTACTGCAGATACTTAGCTTTTATTTCACGTGTTTGTGAAAACGTAAGTAATATATTAATCATGAATTTGTTTTTAAAATTATAGTCATAAATCAGTATTCATATGCATGCTTATTTTTAGGTATTTTCCAAAATAATCTGTGCATAGTAATTTAGACTGTTGAGATAAAAATATTACACGAAAATGACAAGTTAGATAATACAATATTTCTTATATATCACATACAGTATATATAACATCTTTCTGCTGAAAACGTTGAAAAAATTTATTATTGTTAGAATGCAAAAAAACAAACTTAATTTTATAAATAAAACAGTAGAAACATTTTAAACGTATAACCAAAAAGTTTAAACAAATGTATAAAACAGAATTTAGGGTTAGCTTTTCAAAATAACTTTTATTTTTAGTTTGACTTTTAACTTTTCATATAACTTTTAATTTAGTTTTTTCAACTTTCAGGTTTAAACTAGATGCTTTTGGACAGATAATTAAATAAACCTGTATAAAGTGAAAGTTTCTTGTTTAAAACTGTTTGTTTTCCTATTTCGAAAAATAATTGCTATGGAAAATTTTAATATTTTCTATTTATACATTTTTTACAGTGATACTCTTATTTATAGTTTATAGAAACTAAAAGCGTAAATTTATATTTTACCGCATATGTTTAGATTGAATACTTTGTTTCGAATACAAATGTTTGCGTTGATAGAGGTTATTTATTCATCATTAAATGAAATATAAAAAATAGATATTAATTAAGATATCATTAACATGTGTAATTATGACTAGAAATTTTCCAAAATTATCTGCATCTAGTAACTTATTAACATTAGAAAATATAAAAAAACTTTTTTGATATCAGTTTTTAAACTGACGCCTGGGATAGATAATTAAATAGACTTACAAAAGGGAAAATAATTCAACTATTCTTATTTAAAAATCCTTTGCTTCTAAGTTTAAAAAAATTACTATGTAAAATTTTAAGACATATTATTGGATTTTAATTAAGATATCCCTAGTTAAATCCTCTTAAATATATAAATAAATTAAAAGCGTATTATTGTTATCAGCTCAATTTCTCACTGCATATACTTAGCTTTCATTTAATGTGTTCGTGAAGATGTAAGTAATATATTAATCATGAATTTGATTTTAAAATTATAGTCATAACTCGGTATTCATATACTTGCTTACTTTTAGGTATTTTCCAAAATAATCTGTGGATAGTAATTTATACTGTTGACATAAAAATATTACACAAAAATGACAAGTTAGATAATACAATATTTCTTATATATCACATACAGTATATATCACATCTTTCTGCTGAAAACGTTGAAAGAATTTATTATTGTTCAAATACAAAAGAAAGAAAATTAATTTTATTACAAAAAAAAGCAATAGAAACATTTTAAAGTAACAACCAAAAAGTTTAAACAAATGTATAAAACCTTTAGCTTTTCAAAATAACTTTTATTTTTAGTTTGACTTTTAACTTTTCATATAACTTTTAATTTAGTTTTTTCAACTTTCAGGTTTAAAGTAGATGCTTTTGGACAAATAATTAAATTAACCTGTATAAAGTGAAAGTTTCTTGTTTAAAACAGTTTGTTTTCCTATTTCAAAAAAATAATTACTATGAAAAATTTTAAAATTTTCTATTTATACATTTTTTACAGTGATACTCTTATTTATAGTTTATAGAAACTAAAAACGTAATTTATATTTTACTTCATATTTTTAGATTGGATACTTTGTTTCAAACACAAATGTTTACTTTAAGAGAGGTTATTTATTCATCATTACATGAAATATATATATATATATATATATATATATATATATATTAAATAAGGTATTATTAACATGTATAATTATGACTAGAAATTTTCCAAAATTGTATGTATCTTGTAACTTATTAACATTAGAAAAATATTAAATAACTTTTTAGCTTTCAAACTGACATCTTGGATACATAATTAAATGAACTTATAAAAAGGAAAACAATTCAGTTATATTTATAAAATTCCCTTTCTTCTAAGTTTAAAAAAATTACTATGTAAAATATTAAGACATATTATTAGATTTTAATTAAAATATCCCTAGTTAAATCCTCTTAAATATATAAATAAATTAAAAGCGTATTATTGCTTTCAGCTCAATTTCTCAATTCAGATATTTAGCTTTAATTCCATGTGCTTGTGAAGACGTAAGTAATATATTAATCATGAATTTTATTTTAAAATTATAGAGATAACTCAGTATTTATATGCTTGCTTACTTTTCGTTATTTTCCAAAATAATCTATGCATAGTAATTTATTCTGTTGACATAATAAATGTTACACGAAAATGAGAAGTTAGATAATACAATATTTCCTAATTTATACAGAAAAAGTATTACATTACTCGTGATGATGTTCATTACATTATAAATCTTCATAAAGTTAATCTCATTTTCCCCTTTTTATCATACTTTAAATAATCTGAATGATATTATAAATTGTACATAAATGCGTTAATACCCTTAATGATTTTTAAATTTACACAGCCTCTTTAATATTATTATTTTAGTGCGGAATTTAATATATTATATAAAATTAGTATATTATTTAAAATATTACATTACATTCGTACATTATTAAAATATTCCTGTACATTATTTAAAAATATTACAGTATTTCAGTTCAATTCATAATTATACAGATTCAAAATGCTGTTTTTCATTTAAGCTATGTGTGAGAATGCAGAATTTTAATACAAAAGTCTCAAAAATAATGCCTTTAATTTAGAAAATAGAATAATGAAGTTAAGCTTAAAATAGCTAAATTAAAAATTAGTAATTAAAATCTTAATCAGTTGAGTATCTAAAGCCATACCTATTGGGACTCGCGTTATCTTTGACATATCATAATTAATGAAACTTCTTAAGATTTTAGAAATAGTGTTCATAAAATCCGAAACGCAGGAAGTTATATATCAGCCCCATTTTTCACCGAGAAGGAAGTTCGCTTACTTTCCATGAGATTATTAAGCTCTAGTATATGGATTTAATATATACATTATTTTAAATATTTTAAAATCTTCATTTATCACGTAAAATTTATAATTTGTGATTGATGGAAGTTGTAACATTGACAGTTGCATATTCTACTATATAGAAAATTTTATACATCATATAAATTAACTTTCACATTATGACTTCAAAAATATGGGAGGTTTTAATAAATTGTAAATTTTAGTTTAATTATATGTATTTCAATATAATATGAAATATTTTTGGCATGAAATGTTGTTCAGTATATTGTTTTTTAACGTAATTAGTTATATTTTGTAAAAATAATTATTTATATTTAGTTAAATTTATTTTTCTTTTAGGCATTATGAAATATTATTACTCAAACAAAACGGATTTTTTGGTTTTTTTTAATTTCTTGTTATGATCAGTAAAATGAATTTCAAAAATGATTTCATTTTCGAAAAGATAATAGATATTGCAATACAATTTTGTAAAAAAATAAAAGGTATTCTCTTCTTTAAAATATTTAAAAAATGTGTTATAAATTAAGCAACATCAATTTCCCTTTAATTTCTATATTTCTTGTAAATTTTATGATAGTAGAAATTTATCTTAACTTTATTGTGCATATTTGAAAAAAATATCTTCTTTAGGAATTTTTCAAATTTTTATATCATTTATATCTATATATATACACACGGAAGCATAGTTAAACACTTTTTTGTGAATTAAAAGACATATAATTAGTCTTATGGTGGCTTTTTTGCTGAAAAAGTGTATAAATAAAAGAGCTAATTTTATATCTCTTCGACATCTGTTAAACCTATCTAAAAATGAACGCTGAAATTTTCAAAATATTTTCTTATCACATAAATGAGGTTAATACATATCTGTACATGAAATTTTAAATTCCTATGACTCCTAATTTTTCAGATACAGTTATAAGTCAGTGATATTTGAATTACATATAAAAATGGTAAAAAACGGTAAGTGTATAACATATGAGAGAACATAGTATTCTTAAACAACAATTATACTGAAGGATGCAATTAATTTTTTTACGACTTGCAATTTGAGAGTCATAATATTGACGTATGTATTGCGGTGGTGTTCCGATAATTGACGATCAACCTAATTTCGATGTAAATTTTTCGACGTAAGTCTGTTCTTATTTAAGAGACATTTCCTTTATATTTTTGGTCTCACCTTGCAATAAAATTGAAAAACACTCGTATTTTCTTTTGCTTTCTGGTATCCAAACTACAAACAAAATTAGATCTCGCTAACTTATTTGACATCCTTACAATTTTAGAGAAACTTGACAACTAAGCACCGAATCGGGCCCATATGACCGTTAGGTCCTCCAGACATATTCCGATGGTTGTGGACAGTTTGCAAGTAATGGGCCACCCCACTCTAACAACCTCCTTCGAAGTACCCGAAGAGCCAGGTGCCACTGGCGAGAGAACGCAGTAGAGTAGCGGTCGTTCGAGGATTTTGGAATACCACTACAGGCTCTAGAGGGTCTTTTGACACATGAATTAGTGAAGGTGGCGCAAACCACACAGGCCTAAAAGAGGGCTAGTTGCAGCTCGAGAAAGTTTGCTAGTTGCAATTCAAGACAGGAACCAGATGGCTGAAAAAGAAGAATGAAATTTAGACAGACGATGATTGCTGTCTTGGGCTTCTCAACCATCCCCCGTGAGTCATTTCAACGAAACTATAGCCTACCCTGTGAAACCCCCGTGACTCGGCTCCTCAAAAATACCCAAAAACCTCGTATTGGTTCCAGGGGTGAAAAATAAACCAAGATACTAATTACTGGTTAAAAATTAAAAGTTAATTAAAAGAAAAATAATAAATAATAAATAAATAAATTGGGGCCCTGAAGGCAGCTTAAAAA
>CM063501.1:70979466-71004466 GCA_032207245.1 Pardosa pseudoannulata
CAGTGAACAAGCATAAAACTCCAAGAATTCGCCTGTACGCTCAGAGGTAATGTAGAACATTGTCAACCCAAACATATTTTATGTATCCCAGGCACTATTATATAATACAGCGGCTCATTCTTTCATCCTACCGGAGCTTGTCAAAACGAAAGGTGCTCCCTTCGCCTTAATTTGTGGAGCCTCTGACTCAGGGGCTTGGCCAGAGGTAACCCCAATTTTTAAGTGGCATTGGCAACAATGACAACAATTGTTTTATAATAACACTCTTATGAAACATTTTATTTTTCAGCAAACTATTAATTATTTTTGTTACATATAAGTGCATTTAAAGATACATAAGAATACTTCTCTATTTAGTTGGATATTTGAATTAATATTTTTTATACATATTTAATAAAATATAGTGCATATTCCATTTTTGTTAGGTCAGCTGAATGAAAATATGTGAATCTATCTGAAACTAGTAGCTTAAAACAGAAAAGCATCTTATGAGATTCGTTATTCGTTGTACCATAATTAATGAATTTTCGCAATTTTCTATGATTATACTTATAAAAACCCATACACTCAAAGTGAAATATCAGCACCATTTTTCATCCAGTGGGGAATTCACTTACTTTACTTAATATACCTTATTAATATTTTGAGTATGTACTTAATAAAGTTGTTTAAATATTTTTAAATCTCCATTTAAAAGTTAAAGTAGAGAATGTTAATATATAATGTAAAAAGTGCACTTTCCAATACTTACATATTATATTAGTTGATTTTTAGATACGGGGTTTTAGACTATAGGCTGTAGTTGTAAATATTATTAATTAGTATTTACAATTATTACAGTATATTTCTGTTACTGTAAAATGGTGTTATTTAATTATTCTTTCAATATATACATTAATTATATAGTCGATCTCGGTTAATGCAAACTTCGTCAATTCGAAACTTTAAACAATATGAATTGTATAATTTCACTACGAATTTTCTATGTAACGCTTACAATATACGCGATAATTTGAATGTAATTTCAGATCATTCAATGAAATAAAATACTGAATGTGATTGAAATTTTAAAATAATGTTTATTATCTAAAACATTAAAATATTCAAAATCGTTTTAAACTATACAAACTTAAAAATATATGAAGAAGGTAAAACAAAATGTTGAAGACTCGTGTGTTCTTTTCTTCGTATATTGTGAAGAGTATAAGAAAATAAAACCAATAAAAATTAGAAAGATTTTTTTAAAGAAATATTATCAGGCGACGTTTATCTTTGTTTTTACTTTTATTACATATATTTATTAAAAGAAATAAATTTTCTCTTACGCATTTTTCGCGAAATTATATGTTTGAAATTTTTAGGGAGTCACACTACTTTGCCTTTCACTTGAAAGTCAAATTAACACTTTTGTTTATATTTAAACAGCATCCAATAATATTTAATGCAAAACTAAAAGTTGTTCTTTTAGAATGATTTATTTATAGTAAGACAAACCTTTACATTTTTTAGTACTAAAGGTGTATGTTCTTGTGGTTAACTCTGAAACATATGTTTCCTTATTATTAACATATTTATTAGTATAACATATAATAAAACATAACATATATATATATATGTATATATAATATATATATATATCATATATATAGTGTACATATATATATATATATATATATATATATATATATAATATATATATATATGTATATAATATATATATATATATATGTATAATATATATATATATATGTATATATATATATATATATATATATATATATATATATATATATATATATATATATATATATATATATATATATATATATATATATATATATATATATATATATATATATATATATATATATATATATATATATATATATATATATATATATATATATATATAATATGTGACATTTTTAATTTCATCCTTTATACAAATCTACTATTTTTGAACCAATTTTCACCAAAATTTTTATATTAAAGGGTATTTGAGGAAGTAAAGTAAGATTATTTACATTAAAATGTTCTTTAATCTACTGTTCATCAATTATGCGAAACATGATATATTTGTAACGTCATTTTTATATTAAAAAGGAGGGATAAATGGGTCAATCATAATTTATGACGTTATAATTAAGCCGAAAATAAAACAACTTCTATATTATTCAATATATTCTAAAATTCTTTTGAAATTTGATTTCTCATACAAAGAGAATATCTCAATATTAATTATACTTTGCAAGCATCTGGAATCGTTGAAATATTTTATATTTATCCTGATGCTAAAAATATTTCATTGCTTAGCATATTTTGAACTATAAAACCGTCTTTATAATAGACTTTTATCGATTCATTATAAAATGAAAATTTCGGCTTCTTTTAAAATGAACTCTTCGTGAGTTCTTTAATAACGCCCTAGCTTTAAAAAAAGATTTCCCTTTTATCAGTGTAACCATTATATGTATTTATTATTTTAATATATGTTTCATATAACATAAATAATCTACGTCAAACGGAAACAATATAAAAAAACTATAAGATAGATTAATATCTATAGTAGAAACTATATTTTTATAACTAATTGAAGTAATATTTCAGTTTCATTGTAGAAAACAAAAATTTAACAGGACATAAAATTTTTAAATTTTAAAAGTGTTTTAATTTTAAAACTTTAAAATTTGAAAAATGATTTTAATTTTATAAATTTAAAAAATAATTTTTATTTTAAAATTTAAAAATGATTTAAATTTTTAAATTTTTAAATTTTAAAAAGGATTTTAGTTTTAAAATTTTAAAATTTAAAAAAGATTTTAATTTTAAAACTTTAAAATTTAAAAAAGAATTTTAATTTAAAAATTTTAAAATTTAAAAAAGGATTTTAATTTTAAAACTTTAAAATTAAAAAAAGAATTTTAATTTTAAGTTTTTAAAATTTTAAAAAGGATTTTAATTTTTAAATTTTATAATTTTAAAAAGGATTTTAATTTTTTAATTTTAAAATTTAACAAAAGGATTTTAATTTTAACATTTTAAAACTTAAAATGGATTTTAATTTTAAAATTTTAATATATTTCCATAACCCCTGTTAAAAAATTGAAACTGTAAAGAAAAATTTCAACTATAAAACTATTAAATAAGCTATAATGATGTTATTAAAATATTTGATGTGCACAGAAGACAATTACCTTCTATTTGAAAAAAAAAATATTGTGTCTAATTTACAAATTTCAAAAGTTATTTTGGAGGTAATTACATCTCTATTCTATACCATATGCTCTACATATTTTGTCTTATTAAAAGTATATTCCTTCTATAAGGAAAATAATTTATTTTTTAATGTTAGACCCCCATTAAATACATACATAAGTACATAATTTAGTGTAACTTAGAAGAACATTTTTTATTTTTAATTAAAAAAAAGAGTGATATATTGAAGACTTTTCAGCTCAAAAGTTTCTATATCTTTGAAACTATGAAATGGTTAAGAATTTAAAACTTAATCCACGATTATTTTTTACTATATAATGATAAATAAAAGGGTCGTCACTCTTCAGTCATAAAACAAACTATAAAATTATTTATTCTTCTAGAAAAAATAAAAGAAATTTTGTGGAAACTGCTTAGTAACAATTAGCACATATTACAATAATACATAATACATAAATATTTATCATGTGTTATGTATTATGTTAAATATACAGGGTGTTTATAAAATGACCGGTATATCACTTTATTGCAATATTCTTGGGACAATATTACATTTTCAGGCAGATAAACTTTCAAAATTAGTTACAATGTTCCACAACAGATGACTCTGCAATCTGGAAATATCTAAACTACGATATTTTCCGGATATCCACCAGGCTCAGCAATAATATGGTGTAATCTCAAAACGAAATTATCAGAAACCCGTGTAAACTTCTTAGGAGGGATGGCTTCACATGCAGAATAGATGTACTGCTCCAGTTATTCAATTGTATCTGGATTGTGGCTGTACACCCGGTCTTTTAAAAGTCCTCACAGAATAATATCGTAGTTTAATTTTTCCCAGACTGAAGCGCTATCTGTTGTGGAATATTGTAACTAATTTTGAAAGTTTGTTTGCCTGAAAATTTACTATTGTCCTTAGCATATAGCAATAAACTGTGCATTTCTATCCCTGAGCGTTTAGTTTTTATTGATTTTTCAAATATACCGGTCATTTTTTAAACATCCTGTACATGTGCATATTAAAATAATGCACAATACATAACTAACATAACATAATACATAAGCATACTAGTAACATAATACGTAAGTATTTTCTAATATTTAAAAAAATAGCCTTTCCTCAAAAATATTTTACTGAAGGTAATAATACTCAACTACAAAAAATAAATTGCTCATTTCAAGAAATAATGAATAAATTTTCAAAATAAGACATGGTTAAAAATCTGATTCCTTAGAAGACACTTCTGGCAGTTATCTGTTATTATTTATTCCGAAAATGTCGGAGAACTCTTCAAGGTCTTGTGCAATTTTAGGAAGATAAATTTCTCGAGAGGGAAGAATTACAGTCGAGAACCCTCTTTGAAAACAAATAGCGTCTAGAGAAAACAAACTATTTTGTCGTGAATGACACTAGCAAATTTAATTTAGACTTCTTAATATCCCCAGTTCAGTCAACAATTTTTTTTCTGTGAAATTATTTATCTGTGCAAGAAAAATACTCGAAAATGAAGCATAGCTTAACGGATTCCCAGTTCTTTAAGACATATCACATCTGAGCTAAAATGTATTTTTAGTTCCAGTTTATTTCCAACTGAAGCAATTATTTCAAACTTACTAAATTATATAGTATGTTGTTCCAACAAATACTGTTTGTAGTTAATGATAGGGTGCATAAAAATACTTCATAAACTTTTATTCAAACTTCTCTTGCAATTATAAAGTTTTTTATTCTGTAAAAGAGTAAGAAATATTTGAAATCCGTTTGATGTAGATTGAGAACCTCTTTCTGAATCAAAATATTTATGAAGGTAGCTTAAAAATGCAATGAAAAAATCCTCACATTTTGTTATTTCTTATTGATATTTATATTTTCAAATTAAGAACCAACAATTAGTTTATATCAATTGATATAATTAATCGATCGGTGTTTTATGATTTAATGGTTAACGAAATATCATGATAGGGACAGGGAAAATTTGTTCGAGTCTTGATTATTCATAAACTATTAATTTGGTACTATCTTTCTTCTCCTAGATTTTAAAGCATACTTATCATTTTATTTATTTCAGACAGCTAAATTAGGGCTCTATAACATAATTTAAACAAATAAATAGAATCGATATTACATTTATTTTGTAAACAGAATTTCTACTGAATGTTAAAAACTGACCTAAAACGTTGCATATTATATAACAACAATGACCTAGCACAGTCTTTGTTGTCATATAATATAAAATCCAGATTAATTATACAATACTAGACAAGCAGGAGGAATTATTCTGACCTACCTCATTTTATTTCAAAGCATTCATTAAAATATTCGTAGAAGTAACACATAAGTGAAATATTATTATAACTGCGTTATTTATTCTGTTGCTGCCATTTTACCTATTATCTCAGTTAAAAAGTTCATATATGCTTACTTTTCCTTTAAAGCTGACATTAGTATTTATTTTTATATAATAAAGTGATTGAAATCAGTTTCGATCATGTTTAATGTGATTTCTTCATATCCAGCTTCAAACATCTTTTTTTTTACATTATGAATTGGGCATATTATTACCTATATTTCTTTTTTTATTTATTCTGTAATTGCTCCTAATTCTTAACTTTATATAAGTACATAATCTAATATTTTTGACAATATGGAAATGTCAGCAAGTTTTTAAAATTTTAGGATATAACATTTTAATATGACAAAATCATAAATTATTTGATTTAATCAATTTTACTAAGATTTATCATCATAGCACAAATCTCGAAATATCTAAAGATGACTTATTCCAAAACATGGTTTAAGAATTGAAAGACTATTCTTTTTTTATAATTAATCCTATTCTTCAAACAATTGAACTTCATTAGTAATATATATATTTTCTATTAAAAAATAATAAATCTTACAAATAGTAATTTAAAGTAGTTTTAGTTATGAAATTGTTTTCGGGGTCATTTAATCGTTCTAATAAATTTGTTAAAATTGTATTTAAGGTAGAAATTAGAGTACTAATTGAGACTTTCCGGAAGGCAGTTAGGATTATATAGCTTATTAGACTAAATGTTTGTAAGTATTTTAATGCAAATAAAATGTTACATAAAAAAAAACATTAGACTTGCAATGTAATTTTTGTGTTGCCAAATAATTCATCTTAATCAATAGAATCAATATAATCATTCCTAGATGATGAATCCACTATTACTTTATTATGAATTTTACAGCAGTTTAAACCTTAAAGTTTTATTATACCTTAAAGTAATTGTTAAACATAAATTGCAACAACCCTGAGTAGAACTTACATCTCAGATTTGCTGCATAATTTCTTACTTGTTAAATTGTAACCAAAAGATATCATATCTCGATATATGTGCATATTGCATATTGTGAGATATAATTAGCAGATTGTGGGATAATAAAAAATGTATCCTCATTCACTTCTTGAAGAAGTCAAAATTTAGATTAATCAGAGAAAGGCTTAAAATAATTCACTAATGAAAAATTTCTCCTTATACTATCCATTAATTACTGAATAAGATATGTCACGTACTAAAATTTCAGTAATATTATTAGTACTTCAACTTGTGTGAAAAATGGCACAAAATTGCGAATACCGTCAGACAATATTAAATTTACTCATGGAGGCTTTTTGGTCCAAAGAAAATCATTGTCTGTCAAAATGGTAATAAGTAAATATAATTAACTTTGGATCATAGTTACGACAGGCAAGAAATGTAAATAAAACTTTCCGTAACTCAATATATTTTGTTAGATAGTAGAAAAATATATATGCTGCTAGATTAATAAATGAAAAGTAAAAGATGTCTAAACGGTAGAAGAAAAAAATAATTAAAGAATAAATATTTTTTTACTTTTACTCGTAAAATGAAATAGAAATAGAAATAGAATTATTAAGAAATTTTTATTCATAATAGTAAATTAGCATATTGTGGGATAATAAAAACTGTATTCTCATTCACTTCATGAAGAAGTCACCAAAATTTAGATTAATCAGAGAAAGGCTTAAGATCACTAAGCACAAATTTCTCCTGATACTCTCCATTAATCACTGAATAAGATATGTCATGTACTAAATTTTGAGTAATGTTATTAGTACTTCAACTTATGTGAAAAGTGACACAAAACTGCGAATACCGTCAGCCAATATTTAATTTACTCATAAAGGCTTTTGGTCCAAAGAAAATTATTGTCTATCAAAATGGTAATAAGTTAATATAATTAACTTTGGATCATAGTTTCGGCAGGCAAAAAAGGGAAATAAAACTTTCTATAACTCAATATATTTTGTTGGAAAGTAGAAAAATATATTTCCTGCTAGATTAATGAAGGAAAAGTAAAAGATATCTAAAAGTAGAAGAAAAACAAGAATTAAAGAATAAATATTTTTTGACTTTTACTCGTTAAAATGAAATAGAAATAGAATTATTCAGAAATTTTTATTCAGGATAGTAAATTAGTAAATTACAGATAATAAAAACTGTACCCTTATTCACTTTCTGAACAAGTCGATTAAATTTAGATTAATCAGAGAAAGGTTTAAGCGAATTCACGAATGAAAATTTCGTCCTGATACTGTCCCTTAATCAGTGAATAACATATGTCACGTACTAAAATTCCTGTAATATTATTAGCATTTCAACTTGTGTGAAAAGTGCACAAAATTGAGGATGGCGGCAACCAATATTCAATTTACTGATGGAGACTTTTTGGTCCAAAGAAAATTATTGTCTGTCAAAATGGTAACAAGTAAATATCATTTACTTTGGATCATAGTTACGACAGTCAAGAAAGAGAAATAAAACTTTTTATAACTCGATACATTTTGTTGAAAAGTAAAAAAAATATATTTGCTCCTAGATTAATAAATGAAAAGTAAAATATTTCTAAACGGTAGAAGAAAAAAAATAATTAAAGAATAAATATTTTTTGACTTTTACTCGTAAATGAAATAGAAATAGAAAGAGATTTATTAAGAAATTTTTATTCAGGATAGTAAATCAGCATATTGTGTGATAATAAAACTGTATTCTCAATCACTTCCTGAAGCAGTCAATAAAATTTAGTTTAATAAAAAAAAACTTAAGATAATTCACTAATGAAAAATTCCTCCTGATATTGTTCATTAATCAATGAATAAGATATGTCACGTACTAAAATTCCAGTAATACTATTAGTACTTCAAGTTGTGTGAAGAGTGGCACAAAATTGCACATGCCGTCAGCCAATATTCAATTTACTCATGAAGGCTTTTTGGTCCTAAGAAAATTATTGTCAATCAAAATGGTAATAAGTAAATATAATTTACTTTGGATCATAGTTACAACTGGCAAGAAATGGCAATAAAACTTTCTATAACTCAATACATTTTTTTGGAAAGTAGAAAAATATATTTGCTGCTAGATTAATAAATGAAAAGTAATAGATTTCTAAACGGTAGAAGAAAAAAAAAGAATTAAAGAATAAATGTTTTTTGACTTTTACTCCTAAAATGAAATAGAAACAGAAATATTTTTTTGACTTTTACTCGTTAAAATGAAATAGAAATAGAATTATTCAGAAATTTTTATTTAGGATATTAAATTAGTATATTACAGGATAATAAAAACTGTACCCTCATTCACTTTCTGAAGAAGTCCATAAAATTTAGATTAATCAGAGAAAGGTTTAAGAAAACTCACGAATGAAAATTTCGTCCTGACACTGTCTATTAATCACTGAATAAATTATATCAAGTAGAAGAAGAAAAAAGAATTAAAGAACAAATATTTTTTTACTTTTACTCGTAAAATGAAATAGAAATAGAAAGAGAATTATTAAGAAATTTTTATTCAGGATAGTAAATTAGCATATTGTGTGATAATAAAAACTGTATCCTCATTCAATTCCTGAAGAAGTCAATAAAATTTAGTTTAATAAAAAAAGCTTAAGATAATTCACTAATGAAAAATTCCTCCTGATACTGTCCCTTAATCACTGAATAAGATATGTCACGTTCTAAAATGCCAGTAATATTATTAGTATTTCAACTTGTGTGAAAAGTGGCACAAAATTGCAGATACCGTCAGCGAATATTCAATTTACTCATGGAGACTTTTTGGTCCTAAGAAAATTATTGTCAGTCAAAATGGTAATAAGTAAATATAATTTACTTTGGATCATAGTTACGACAGGAAAGAAATGGAAATAAAATTTTCTGTAACTCAATATATTTTGTTGGACTGTAGAAAAATATATTTGCTGATAGATTAATAAATGAAAAGTAAACGATTCCGTAAAGATAGAAGAAAAAAATGAATTGAATAGAAAATATTTTTTATATTTACGCCTAAAAAGAAATAGCAAGAGAAAATTATCTCCTCTTATTTAAGAATACTTTAATATCCATTGTGTGTTTAATGACTTAGTTAAGTTCATAAGAATATTTTAGGGCTGAGATATTTTGAACTAAACATAATAACTTTGTAAAAAGTAAATATTTTGATGTGATTGCTTATAACACTAAAATAGAAAATCTGTCATTTGAACACTTTTTTTATTTATATCACATATATGATACACATATATGATGTATAGATAAAAGCATATATAATGATATATTATTCAGGAAAAATATAATTTTATTTTCGTTCTTATAGTTAAATTTATGAAAACACAGACTTTTTCTTACAGCCAGTTAATTCTAAATGGCTACAAAAAAATCCTATTAATACCGAAATTGGATTTCAGAAATGTTACCATATTAGTTCTTTAAATTTATGAAAGATTCATGCATTGCACATTTCTTACAGCCAGTTAATTCTAAATGGCTACAAAAAATCCTATTAACATCGAAATTGGATTTCAGAAATGTTACCATATTAGTTCTTTAAATTTATGAAAGATTCATGCATTGCACATTTCTTACAGCCAGTTAATTCTAAATGGCTCCAAAAAAATCCTATTAACATCGAAATTGGATTTCAGAAATGTTACCATATTAGTTCTTTAAATTTATGAAAGATTCATGCATTGCACATTTCTTACAGCCAGTTAATTCTAAATGGCTCCAAAAAATCCTATTAACATCGAAATTGGATTTCAGAAATGTTACCACATTAGTTCTTTAAATTTATGAAAGATTCATCATGCATTTTTTACATTCTAAAATCCAGTAAATGAAATATCTAAAACATATCATTTAAATATATTTAATAATTTAATTACGTTACAGCATTGCATATTGATAAATTTAAATCTACATTAGTACTAGATTCAGTTTTTTGAATTACATTTCATTTCGATGTGAAATTGTGTTAAAGGATCTACTTTGAAAATCTTCGAAAAAGATATGTTTGTGAAAATATTTGTTGGTTATCAAGTAAATTTTATTCAAACGATAATGGGAATACTTTTAATGTCTAATTGTCCAATTTCAATGTCTGTTTTGTCATAAAATAGATAAAGTTAATTCCAGTTTGATTTTATTCTACTTTTTTTATCTTAAAATGTATAATCATTTTAAGATGCTTATATTTAATAAAACTATTTGTGTTTCATCTCACGAAACTTTAAAACTGCAGATCTTAGATGTGTCGGAACTATGTGGATATGTCTCTACAATTAATTGGCAATAGATAGCATTTTGGATGGATGGATATTATTTTTGGTTTTATTGAAGGAGTGATATAAAATGGTTGAGTGAATCTTTATTATCCCCCAATTTTATTCTCTGTATCATCTTTTTACAGCGAAAAATCATTTCACAAAAGTCATGAATATATTTTAACTTTTTACTCCTACTCCCACAGACACGATCAATGAAACAAATTGTTTCAAAGTTGCTTATCTCACATTTGTGCTCTTTCCGTTAAAAAAAATTTAGATTTTTTTTTACTTTCTAAGAAACGTATACTGGTTATCTTTTTTGAAAAGACCAGTTTTAGAACAAATATATTTAACATGTCTATTTAGCAGAAACAACTATTCAATACTATACATGTTTTAAAAGGAAGAAAATTTGCTTATACATTTATTTGGATAAATTTAATATAGAAACTGGATAGTCTTTTACTTTACTGGAATTTTAAGTGATATGGCTAACTGTTAATATTAAAGAATTTAACGTAATAAAAACAATTTTGTGTCATTTTATGTTTGCAATGCATACACACGTAATGCATTCCTTGTACACTCATAACCACTATCTTTAATTTCCTGGAGCTAAACTTGAATAGATAAGCTCTTATAATGTTGTTTTGTTAGAAACATAGATTACTATCGGGTTGACGAATAAATATCAACTTGATTAAACAAAGTTACGTAGATGCATTTTTCCACTCAGATGCTTTTTAACGTGGAATGATTTGTCCAGAATATAGGGATTAAATATCTCTAAAAATCTGATGCTATTTTCAAGAGAATGTAGTACTACATGTAACTGAAGTTGACAAAATTTTCGAATGAAAATAATGAAGAATCTCGTAGTTTGCAGATGACATTTAGATTAATCTGCTGTTTTCAACTCTATATCTTGTAATACTGGTATGCTGTTAGACATTATCTCAATATTTAGAACTGTTTACGAAAACTTTTCATATTACTTGAAATTAAAGTAGAATAAAATGTCACAATAATATTAAATCTTCCTATAAAACATAATCCCATGGATATTTATATCATAGGGTAATACTGGTAATTAATACACATAAATGAGTTGCATACAAAAACATAACACAAAAAGAAAGTAACTGAAACAAACTTTTAAAGCACAATTTCAAACATAGTTTAAATACATTAATTCACACTAACAAAAGGTTTTAGCAGTTAAAGATACAGTAGGCGAACCTGTTATTCAGAAGTAAATATCTTTGGTGATCAAAATAAATGAGGCTTAATCACATGATTATCTGAAAAACTACTAGTAATATATCTCATCTAGATTCATGTAGAGTTGTTTCTCTTAGTATTATTTAAAGCCAAAATAGTTCCAAAATTTTGAAGATTTCCATGCCTCAAATGATAATGATTTATAAATAATAATGATTTATAAATATCTTTAGAGTTTACGAAAGTCTCTATTAAAACAAACTTTTTTTTTACCTCTATGGGCTTTTTCCAGTTTGGAGAAATAAGAAAAATATTCAGGCAGAATAAATAAACCGTATTAGGTGACGATCATAAGCGTCATGGTTAAGCGCAGTGTGGGGAATAAAATACGTTAGTTTTCTCAAAATCAACACAAATGCTATAGGATATTTTACAAAGAACCATTAAACTAATACATAATATATGTATTAAACATATTATTCATTAATCAACATGTTTAAGGCATATATTAAATATTTTAGTCATTACACTACATGTTTAATATATATGTTAAGCATCTTAGTCATTAAACAACATGTTTAATTTATGTATTAAACATCGTAGTCATTAGAAACATGATTAATATATGCATTAAACTTATATGTGACTAATATGTTTAATATATGTATTAAACATATTAGCCATTGAGCAGCATGTTCAATGTATGTATTAAACAGCTTTATAATGAATAATGGCTTTCTAAAATTGTCTTCGTTAGGCCAGTAAGCAATATAACATTTTCATTCCTATCTACACCAAGTGCAATAATCTTGACAACAAATTTATAAAATATCTATTGAAAATTATGAGGCTTCTATATTAAATACTGCCACGGGCTGAAAAATAATATGATATTTCTTCAATAAAGTTTAATTCCCGGGTTTCTTAAATAATGTAAATAAATGTAAATCTTTTTAATTTAATATTTTTAAATTCTGCAATGGTAACCGATGAATTAATGTTTATTTATATGGCTAGGTACGTGTTAATGGCGAATTCATGTAACACCCTAGAATACAATTCAATAATTATTTTTCACGTCAGTCATGATTTGAATTCCCATTTCTAATTACGTCACACAAAGTTGCGCTTTACGTTCGCAAATCTCTTCTTGTAACATTTCTCATTTGTCCAAATTTCCGAACCCATTTAGCTTTCTATCAATTTTTAACCCTCGTAATCCTTAAAATAATAAAAATTCAAACACCAGTTCTCGGATAACAATGATGATGCTCTTGAATATATTACTAGGTAATCTAAAGTATTTCTTTTTACGTCATTTACCTTATACGATTCGGTTAAAATGCAATGGGTTTCTAACGATGAAACATAACGAATCAATTTTAATTGCATTGTTAGATTTTAGTAACTTCAGAAGTTTGCTTTCTGGGCGGTGCATAATGAAGGCAGTGCAGAAATGTGAATACTTTGTAATAATGCGTATGAAGTTAATGATCAATTAGGAGATACAGAAGATACAAAAACCACATCGAACAAAACTTGATGTTTTTTACAGTATTTGTGACTAATGACTCTGATTTGACGCAACAGTGAATTGCTTAATTATTCATTGCTAAAAGTATTTTTGTAATTATAACAATGCCGTTAAAATATTTTAATCTGAAATATGGAAAGTGGTCTGCGTTAGGAATCTTTGATTCCTTACCTAATTTAAAGTTTCTTAAAGTATAATTACTGACGGGAATGGACTAATAAACTTCGAGTCATGAAACGTATTGAAACTAGTAATAATGTTGCTCCTAGCGTATTAAGAATTAGATGACAGTTTTCTGGAAATATTCCTTTCTAAAAAAAAAGAAGAATTGGAAGCGAAATTCCAATAATAACATTTCAATTTTAAGAATATTTACTCGTGATATAACTAAAGATGATATTTTTTTAATATTATAAGTAAATTATTATTTTATATCTAATAAAAATACAGGAATAATCGGATTAAGAATATGGCAAATTTTAAAAGCATTTAAAAAAATATATTTACTAACATAGAGCCCGTCATATGACGGGATTAGTAAAATTTTTAATTTTCCAGAATTGTGAAATAACCTATGAGGCAGGTAAAAAATGGTTTTTTTTGGATTAGAATTATATGATACACGCTCAATAATTTGTTTATCCATACTCCTCTAAAGTCTCCCGATACTGTGAATGTAGTTTAGATTCACGTTGAATTCATTTAGAAAGATGACTCAAAGTTTTCTTAGCAACGTCAAAATTATTGTTAATTCTTCCCAATTTTTTGCCACAGTAATTAATGAAATTAAAGGAACGAAACTATTATTACACTACATCCTGGAGGTAGATACAATTTGTTGTTAATACTCATTGGAAAATACTCATTGTTAATACTCATTGGTTTAAAAATTCTCATTGGAACAAAAAATAATTAATAATTAAATTTAAAATTATCACATATGTACCTAATCTATTATTTAAACCAAATATAAAAGAAAATTACTTACGTAATATTTAAGTTCAGTGATAAAACGTATGAAAATAATGCAGACGATATTTAAATAATCTGAAATAATAAATGATTAAATAAGATGGTTAAAAGAAATGACTTCATAATGCTAGAAAAAAATGTTATTTTCATCTACTTATAATGTGATATATTGATGAATTTAATCCCCTTCTCTTTACCGGGGAAAATAGGGTATGAAATAATAGCATTAAATACTAGAAAAAGGGGGAAGGGGTGGTTTTCAAGACAACAGTTTTTTCGCTGTGATATGAAGCATATTTATACCAATTTTCTTTTAGAACAGGATCCTAAACTTTTGATAATATCAAAAGTTTAGGAGATGATAAACTTTGAATTTTGCTAACCCTAACTCATCAAAATCCAATATGGATACCTTTATCCATTTCATGTCCAACCGATTCATAACTTCGAGGACAGACGGACAGATAGCTTAGGCTATTATTATATAATGGATGTTTCTTTTCAGAAATTTTTGGTTGCGATTTGAGAATTACGATCTACGTTTTGGCTAATGTGACCAAGAAATTTGTTTAAAACTAACTTCGAAGGGCTGTATTACTCAAAAGAAATAGCCTTTCTTTGGTGGTTTATTGTTTTAAGGGGTTCATCCAATATACTAATATAGTTTTTCAGATCTACGAAAATAGGACATTCAAACCTCTGATATCCAGTACCTTAAAGTAGTGTGTTACCAATTTAGCCATTATTTGGCATTCTCAAAGTTTAAAAAGCATTTCTAGATATTTTGTGTTTGTTTTACCCTTGATTTCTCTTTATCGGTGAAGTATCATTTAGACATTTATACATAACAGTTTTGTCACCCATATTTACTTAATAATTTATGATTATTAAAAGTCATAACTATTAAATCTATAGGTTTGTCTATATGAAAATCACCTGGAAATAAGTGCATTATTAGAATAAAAAAAATTCTAACAACTGTAATTCTCATAGAAAAAATCTATGAATTTAATAGTATTCCACTTTCTAATATCCTGGATGTAGCTTCATGTACAATTTTTCAGTCTAAGTTATACCAATATATGTTCCATGAATTTTGCGATGTACAAATAACCTCAAAATCCTCAAAATTCAATAAAAACAATTTCTTTAAGGGGTTTCTCCGATAAACTAAACTAATTTTTAAGATCTACGAAAATAGGCCATTCAAACCTGAGAACTCCAGTCCCTGAAAATAGTGTGTTACAAATTCAGCAACCATATTCTGTATTCTCAGATTTTACAAAGCCTTTCTAGATTCTTTGTGTTTATTTTACCCATGATTTCTCCTTATCAAGAAGTATCGTTTAGAAATTTATACATAAATCTTTTGTCACACATAGTTACTTAACAATTTATGATTAGAAAAAGTCATAACTATCAAATCTACAGGTTTGTTTACATAAAAATCACTTGGAAGTAAATGCAGGATTAGAATAAAAAATAGTTCTAACAACTGTAATTCTCATAGAAGAAGAAATCTATGCATTTAATAGAATTCCACTTTTATAATATCCTTCATGTACAATTTTTCAGGCCAAGTAATACCAATATATGTTCCATGACTTTTACGATGTACAAAATAACATCAAAATCATAAAAGGTCAATAAAAATAATTTATTTTTTCATCTCAATATACCAAACTAATTTTTAAGATCTACGAAAATAGGACATTCAAACCTGAGAACTCCAATACCTGAAAGTAGTGTGTTACCAATTCAGATATTTTGTGTTTGTTTTAACCTTGATTTCTCTTTACCAAGAAGTATCATTTAGAAATTTATGCATAAAAGTTTTGTTACACATAGTTACTTAACAACTTGTGATTATTAAAATTCCTAACTATTAAATCTATAGGTTTGTCTATATAAAAATCCCCTGAAAGTAAGTGCAGGATTAGAATAAAAAAACAATCCTAACAACTTTAGTTCTCATATAAGAAGAAATCTATGTATTTAATAGCATTCCAGTGTTATGATACCCTTGATGTAACTTCATATACAATTTTTCAGGCCAAATTATACCAATATGTGTTCCATGAATTTTACAATTTACAAAATAACCTTAAAATCGTCAAAAGTCAATAAAAATAATTTCTTTAAGGGGTTTCTCCGATATACTAAAATAATTTTTAAGATATGAAAAAATAGGACATTCAAACCTGAGTACTCCCGAAAGTAGTGTGTTACCAATTCAGCCATCATACGGCATTCTCAGGTTAAATGCCTTTCTAGATTTTTTTGTGCTTGTTTTACCTATGATATATTTTTTCCAATAAGTAACGTTTAGAAATTTATTATTTTACTCTATAGAAACTGGTTCAAATACGGATAGGCAAGCATTTCTGTTCTTTGGTACTATAATTAATGGGTTTGCAGGCTTATAGCAATTTGCAACTGGCAAGTAATAAGCAATTTGCAAATAGTAAGTCATGCTCTCGTAAACTCTAGGGCAACAAAAAATATGAGCGAACTCTTCAAGTCAAACCAAATCTAATCATAAAGAAATTTTATAACAGTGATTTTGCAGATTTTAACATTAAAAAAATCAATCTAATTGCATTTTAATTTAAATTTTTGAAAATATTAATTGGGGAAGAGAATATAGGATAAACTTCGAAGCTCAAATCGCATTATATAAGACACAATAATATTGCTTCCAGCGGGTAAAGAACCGAGAGGACAGTGTATTATAAACAATCCTTTCTAAGGAAGGAGAGCTTGAAGTAGCTAAACCTTAATAATAACACTTCAGTTTTCAAGAATATCTACTTATGATGTAAGTAAAGATGATATTTTACGAATGCTAAATTTAGTTATAGTTTACTGAAATAATGAGATGGGAAGTGAGAATTTAACTAGAATTTTAACTAGAGAATGTATCTTTTCTGACTTATAATAAATTTTCTATAGTATTAGATTTAATTAGACATAGTAACTTTGGAGATTCCAAATATTCAATTTAACGATATTTATTTCTCTCATCATAAAATAAAATATTCTCTTATTATGATGGTTTTTATAAATTATTTAATTACTATCTATCTCTATAAATACAAAATACTAGTACATTTTGTCATTTCCTGTAGTGTAAGTTTTTTATTATAACATAAAAATGTAAAAAGAAAGTTTAATTAATTGCCCGTAAGATAACTTTTGAAATATGTGTATTACGAACTAAATTAATTACATCCTAATTGAGAAATTTACATATTTTGGTTATGCAAACGAAAAGTTTAGTGGTATCTAACATTTTTTAAATTAATATAATTTTTAAAAATTAGCTTTTATTATGCTATAAAAATATAAGTTATTGATTTTATTACTATGATTGAGATTCACGTGAAATGATAATCTGGTTTTATTTGATGTGGAAATTAGTTAACAATTTACGAAGTTCAAAGTTATTTCGCGATTAATTGGATTTCTACAATTTTTTAATAAATATTTGTTTATATATTTTAAGTCCTGCTTTATAAAACAAAACAAAATACTTTTTTTAAAGTTAAGAACAGAAAAAATGATCTAGGAAAATACATTTTTAATTTATTTTACTCAAAGAAGAATATTTTATTTAATATTGTATCAAATATAGGCTGTTTCATTGAAGAATTTTCATCTCTAACGGTACTCTCCTTAAGGTGACAGTGTATTTTTACTTAAGCGAATTCAGCAGAATATTGGATATTTCTCTCCTGCAGCATTAGGATATAAAAATAAGAAGAAAAAAGTGCTTTGATATTTGTCATCTTATGGATATAATTATAAACACTAAAGATAAATAAATTATTATTACTAGTTATTTCAATACTTTTAAAACAAAAATAATCGAAATTTGTGATTTTTTTAAACTTTCCAGGTTTACAGCAATTGTCATAATCTTACATCTTATTAAGGCTTTTTTTCCGTAAAGCCCAGTTCTTGGGCACCAGCATTTGGAACACATTTGGCAGAGACAAAATTTTCTAACTACGCTATTAATACAGCGCATGTTAGCTAGTCAAACACCTCACGTCTTACAAGCAATGAATATTTAAACTATAAAGATCAATAGAATCACTTTTTAAATGTTGAAATCTACAAAAATCATTATTAAATATAATTTCTTCATGCTAAGTTTTGGTTTGACTGGAAGCTTTAGCTCTAATTTTTCACTACCCGTGGGCTTACGAGACTAGTATCTACTTCCTACAAATTACCAGTACTTGCCAATGGCAAATTGCTATAAGCATACAAACCCATTAACTATTGCACCAAAGTACAGAGCCCTACACATTCTGTATGCTCACCTACCCGTATTTTACTCAAGTGAATTGAAAGACTAATTAGAATTACATTTATATAAGGTTTGGTTTGTGAGACCCCAAATCTCATGCTATAACTAGGGCATCACATTAGGTAAGTAAAAAGCTGCATACACATTTGAAATTGAGTATCTATATTGTAAAGTATACAGTGATACTTAAAATTTCAAAATAACTAAAATGGGGCTTTTAAAATTAGAAAAACTGTTATGGATATTTTGGTCGGAAAAAATGTATATTTTAACTATTATTAATAATTTTGAATACATATGATAACAATGGGATATATATGTTTGAATGAATCAAGGAATAGTAAATTTAAAATTTTTAACATTTTACTGTAAAATTGTAACCACATTTGTATAACATTAACTATAGGTAAATTTTCCAAGCAGCTTGATTCATAAAATAAACTAATATTGACATCTCCCTGTAGTCGGAAATTATTTACATTTTATCCAAGAAGATGCATTTAATACAAATTTTGTATTTTACTTTATACAAATCAAACTGTTATAAGTATTTACAGAATTTGAAGTGATATCAGAATTTAAAGTATTATTTTAAAAATGATTAGGTTTTAGAAGAACGTATCAGAAATAATCTCTTTTAAAATGATAAAAAACAAAATGACTAAACCCTAATAAAAATATTTTCATTTTCAAGAATATTTGCTTTAAATATAATTAGAAATGTTATTTTAGGAGGTTGCAAAGAATATGAAGTATACCTAGAATAATCTAAATATTTTTGAGAGAGATAAATTTTAAATATACAAAATTATATTTGGTAATTATTTTTCTTATTCCAATGTACCTTATGTTACTTTTACAGACTTTCTAGAGTTTAACATTTAAGAATTATCTCCATTTTTTAAAAATTTTGTTACACATTTTCAATTTTATTTAAAAAAAATAGAATAATATATTATTACTCGTGTCTGAAAAATTTGTTACATATGGTTTTGTTAGACATAGTTACTTACAATTTATGATTATTAAAAGTCATAACTATTAAACCTAAAAGATTGTCTATATAAATGTCACCTGTAAGTAAATACAGGATTAGAATAAAAAATAATTCTAACAGCTGTAATTCTCATAGAAAAAGAAATCTATGAATTTAAGCATTCACTTTAATTAAGCATTCCACTTTTATAATATCCTAGATGTAGCTTCAAGTACAATTTTTCAAGCTAAATTATAGCAATATATGGTCCATTTTACGATGAACAAAATAACCTCAAAATCATCAAAGGTCAATAAAAATAATTTCTTTTCAACCCAATATATCAATATTTGCATATAATTTTAATTCTATTCCAATTTTTGGAAAGGACCAATTATTCTTTTCATTCTTCAAATCTTTTTTATTGTTGTTCCTTAATTTTGAACTTCAGACTTACTTTTCTTCTAATTTGATCAACTATTCCGAGAGTAACTTCCATTCTTCCAAAAGCATTGATTTCAACTCTTGAATGTTTATTGAGGAGGGTTATCGACATGCAATGGCTATTCCTAGAGTATGAAGCAAGTGCTATATGCAATTGAGGACTAGAGACCACGCTTATGATAAGGGGATGATTCTCTTTTTTTAGATAATCGGTGACAAAGCAATTTTTTGTGGTATGGTGTTATGAGCAATAAAACAAATTGTTCTTCTGGATAAAAATAAATCATAGGGTTTGATAATCTTTTTCCCACAGTGTTCTGCTGCCACTAACTAACAAACAAATATAGAGATATGTACGCCCGTCCAGAATAATCTTTATTCCTTAAAGTATGTCAGTGGCACCAAAGCAATGGATGTATCTAATGTTTGCAGAATAATATCGTCTACTAGGTTTTCTGGATACCATAACTCATACAAAAACGCTTTTTTGTGTTGAATTCCGAAACTCACTGAATATAGCACTATGCCTAAGAATGGGGTCAAGATATGCCAAGATTGGTCTGCTTTCGTTTCAATCTGAGTGACGGAAACACACTTGATTGGACTACGGAAGTAAAGAACCGCTCTTCCTTTCGTCTATAATCGATATCATTGCTCCAGTCACAATCGAGGTGTTAAGAAGGTTTCTCAGCAATCATATATATATATATATATATATATATATATATATATATATATATATATATATATATATATATATATATATATATCGCAGTGAATAAACAGTCATCTAGCAACCTTCCATAGTTGTTATGCCTCTTGGGCGAATTTGTTCAATCCTCCGGTTGTTAAAAATTATTTCCGAATGTGATAACTTAAGTGATTACCATACATGACGCATGTAGACAATAAGCTATTTCTTCAAGTGACTATCTAGATTTTAGTCTACCAGTGGCTCTCCATCGTAACTGATCGTTTAAACGAATATGTGTATTCATTATAAGTAAAATCAGCAGAACTTGTTTCCTTAAAAAATATAAAACAAAATTCAAGCACAAATTTGGTAGTTTCAGAAAATTTCTACTTTTCAAATTCAAACTTCACTTACTTTTTTTTTCGGAAAAAAACTCCTATTTACTGTTGACAGACACCAGGAGCATATATTACAGTCATATTCCTAATTGCAGTAATCAGTTTATTTAATAACAGTGGAAGATATTTCTATTGCGAAAAATGTGCTTATATGTTTTATTTTATACACCTATGTTTATATACTAATTAATATAAAGAAATTCAATTAAATTCATGCAGGTATATAAATTATAGATAAGCAGTAAATATAAAAATACAACAATTTTTCATTACCCTGGGAAATTTAATACACAATAATTTAAGTACAAAAATATCTCGAGAAGATTTTTTTAGTTAAAATATGAATCAAACTTTATTTATCCGTAGATTTTGATGCCTTTTATAGTTAGTACAATAATATATTTTATAGTCATTAAAATTATACAGTTAAATACTAAAAGTAGAGGTATCAGATCCATTTTGTGTCGACTATTTATCCACTGATGTTAAATGAAATTTCCAAACATTAGTTTAATGAGAGAATATTCCGAATTAGTAGACTATTTACTACACTGGAATTGAAACCTTCCCATCCTAAAAATTTTATAAATACTCGTTATACAAATTTATAATTGTCAAAAGTAATTCCTACTACTCAAAATCAATCATTTTATATTTTAATATCATTTTTAATCAGTATCATTAAAATTTTAACATTAAACCATTTGAATACAACAACATGAGTTTTCCACATAACCAGGCCATAATTCTAATCACCGTTGATCTGAAGGAAACATTACTTTAGATAAATTATACTCGGACCTTATCTAGAATATTTATATGATTTTGTAGGGAATATTTGCTCATCTATCTCAAATTATAACTCGAATTAATCATTAGCTAATATACTGAAATTCCTAATAAAGTTTCCCGGATTTTCAAAAGATTGCAATCAAAGTTACAGCAAGGTAATTAATTTTGCTTTTCATACAAATAAACTCTACCTTTGAGAACAAATTTGAAATGATAGTAACGGCTTAAAAATATGACTATTGTGATGTTCCTCGTTATTTTTAATGACTGTCAATAAATTAAGAAGGGAATGCAACTGCTTTCGTCTAAGTATATAAAAATATATTTTATTTGATATATGTTACAAAATACTCAACTGAAATTTTCTGAAAAATATCCAATCAAATGATAAAAGTCGAATGCTAAATGCACTTGTTTAATATATTACACTTAATGCATTTAATTATATATTAATAAAAATAATTACTACATATATATTATTATTTATGCTTAGTTCTTTAATTGTTTTTTATGAAACTGCCTTTTAGTATATTACCAAAAATTGCACATCAGAATAATTTTTACTTCTTTTAATATACGTAAAAATCTAAAAAATCATCAAACAAACATTGACAATTAAGTTGTCAATTTTCTTTTCATAAAAATGTAGATTGATGGGTAAAACTAATGTTGAAGATTTAGTATAAAACATAAAAGAAAAATTTAAGGCATATGGCAGAAACAAGGTTAGATTCTGTTCTAATAAGCCTTACTTTTTTCAGCACTGGAGATATAGATTGTTCACTAAGAGATCTTTGTAATTCATTTTTACTTAATATTTTCCCTCAATCCCATCACTGTTTGCTTTTGCAATTTTTTATATTTTAGCACGAAGACTTTTCTAATTGTAGAATACAATGCATTTTTCGAAGTGTCCATGTTTAATCCGTTTTCACATAGTTTTATAATCTATTAATTCCACTTACCATGGTTGAGAAAGAAATCTCCTAAATCCTTTATATTGTGTGAAGTTTCCATGGTGTTATAAAAATTGCTGATATACAGAAAAATCTTGCAAATGGAGAGAAGATTTTTCTTGAGTGTCTATAATTCATCGTAGATTGTAATATACGTGTCAATGATGTAGATAAAATTGATCGGAATATGAATATTTTTTGACAGAACATCTAAAAGTGGTAGTTAGATCTTTTCAACTTTAAGTTCGAGTGTACCACTCTGCTTTTCTCAGCAATGAAGATATAGATTGTTTATTCCTAAGAGTTTTCTTTGTATTTCATTTTTACTTAATATTTTCCCTAAATGCTATTCCTTTTTGTTTTTGCAAATTTTATATATTTTATCACAGACTTTTCTATTTGTAGAATGCAATGCATTCTTCGAAGTATCCATGTTTAATCTGTTTCCACAGAGTTTTGTAATTTATTAATTCCACTTACCATGATTGAGAAAGAAATCCCCTAAATCCTTTATATCGGATCATTTCCCCATTGTGTTATCATGGTGTATGAAAAGTGTTGATATACAGAAAAACATTGCAAATGTAATGCAGTTTTTCGTGAGTGTCTACAATTCATCGTAGGTTATAATATACGTATCAATTACGTAGATAAAATTGATCAGGATATGAATGCTTATTTTTTATAGAACATCTAAAAATGATAGCTAGGTCTTTTCCAGTTGGAAAGTACCACTGTAATCATTTTCATACAGTGTTCTTCAAAGTAAAGTTCAGTAATATTTCATGTTTTATAATGTTCTTTCGGAGACAATTTAATGCAGGTGAAAGTTCCAGGGTAATATTTGCTCTGTTAGAAAACAGTTTCTTGTTATACAAAAAAAACAACTTAAAAACCAATGTATGGTGTGATTAGTATATCATATAAAATTGCATTTATTGATTACCATGTCATAAGAAGTGACCAAGAATGCGGTAATTCAGTATAAAATTAAATATTAAAAATTGATAAACGATAACCATATATTTATAAACAATGCATCTCACACTCTGGGAAGAATAATTTTCAGCAATTTATAAATATCAATCTTTTTCACATGAATCAGAATTTATATAAGTATTCAAAATTTAAGTAATTTGCGCAATATCAGCTGTATTTATTTAATTACTACCTGAAAATATTGAGTATAATAACAAGTCAAATCTTTTGAGAAAGAAATTTTCATTTATGTTATTAAACTTTAAGCTGGTAGTTATGAACAGACGAATATGAATAGAAAATTATTGAGATATATATCTCACATTCTATTAGAGAAAAACTACAATAGTGGGAATAATTTGATTATGCTTTTGGCAAAATATTGAAGTCACATAACCATTTACATAAAATTGATTTTTATAGTAAGATTTTAAGTAATAGGATCCGTAATAATTTTAGCCGATTGCAAATGAATAAAAAATTATATGCCAACACAAAAATTCAAATCAACGAAATCTTAGATACCGAAATGCCACTCCAATAATTTCTCAGTATGATAAATTTATTATAAATTATTTTCTACAAAGATTTGTGTGTGAGTGGTAAAGATTATCTTATTTATCGTGTGATTATTGAATTCCTATAATTATTCAGACAGTCAAGAAGACAATGATAACAATAATAATCATAATAATAATAGCAATCAGAAATTAATTCAAAAGTATAGGAGACACAAAAATCAAGGATGTTTTAGGAACAAAAACAAAATTGGAAGATTGAATTGAACAAATTATAGAAGAAACAGATACTTCCTAATTAAACTAATATACACATGTATAACTTGATTATAACACACACACACATATATACATACATACATACATTATATTATATATATATATAT
>CM063501.1:71009466-71011966 GCA_032207245.1 Pardosa pseudoannulata
AAGAAAGGAATTTCTAGGTACTGTGCCAACTTGTTGTACAACATCCGTTATTTGAACATAATGCAAAATTTTCTTTTCTGGAAGTTTTTAATAATATTATTATTTTAGAAATGATAAAATCAAAAACTATTTGTAAAAATCATAGAAAGATTTGGTCTGTTCATGTTCAAAATCAATATATTTATTTAAATTTCCTAGATGAGCAAAGACCAACATTCCTGAAGATGAATTGTATGTGGTTGATCTTCCTGTTTACACCTAAACTAAAATACATTTTTATTATTTAAATAATAAATTAATCGAAATTTTCAGCAAACTGTAAAAAATAGTGAAGTAGAACAGTCTTTAGATACTTAAGTACGAAACTCAATTCTTTGGCAAGTTTTCCTCCTAATTAATATTTATAATTAATCAAACAGAGTTTTGAGAGTTTATTTTCCGGAAACCCTATTTTAAATAAGATCTGTGTAAAATTAGGTAAGACTAATATATTAGTATATAACACGTGTATTTCTACAAAGATTTTCAATACTCAAACATACCCTCAGTATATCGGATGATAAAACATTTTCATCTAGATACTGAAACCAGTTCAATATATGCGGATGAAATAAACAGAACTAGTAAAAAATAACAAAGTTCTAAGTTCGCTGTGTACTGAAAAAGTAATCCCTACATTGATTATTTGTAGAAATATTCTAATCTTTTAATTGTTAACCCTTTTAAAGACAGTGGTTTTGCAATGAAACCCCCTGTTAATTCTTTTCTCTGGTTTAAACACATTAATTTTTTCCTTTGTTTTTGACACTTTAAACTATAAATAGATGGTATTACTACAATTAATTTATTTCTCTTTGAAATATACTTTTTTGAATTTGCTTTACATTGAAGAATCAAGAGTTCGAATTTCTTCCTTATCTCATGTAAAAATACTTACCTAAAACAATACTTATAAATTGTTTAGCTATTTATTAATTACATTATTTTAAGGATAATTATTCATTGCTCTCCTGAAATATTTAATCTTTTAAGAAAGAAATATTTTCTGCTGTACAAGGGGAGCGTTTCACAGTTAAATTCCTCTCTCTAAATCTCACCCCCCCCCAAAAAAAAAAAGAATGTAAAAACATTTTTCATCCTATATTTCAAATCTATAAGGCTCATAGATAATATTTATAACCTAATTGTATTAAATACTAGAGAACTTGTAGTCGTGATCTACAAGGGGTTAAAGAAGCAAAGTATCATCGTTAGCATAAATATTCAGCTCAAATTTTGTTATAAACTTATTTAAACTCTGTTAAACTTATGAATATTTAACAGTCGAGTTATTCGATGGTTTTGACAGTGGCAAACCATGCGTAAAATCTGTTCCAATTTAAACACCAATCGAAATCAGAGAATAATATTTACTACAAATTTCTGTCGTTGTGATTTCTAAGTATAATTCAAATTTCCCCAAATACACATAAAACTAGTTACATCTTACACGCCTAAAATGATGTACAATGTTTACAAATTTTACGTCATTGTGGTTTCTAAATATATTCCATATTCCTTCCAAGTACTCATAATGCTAGGTACATCTTTTACGCCTAAAATCATATGCTCATTTTCATTCAATTTCACGGATCGAATGTACTTTCTGATGTCCTACCGATAATTTGAGAAATGAAGTCGTCCCACATATTTCCAGGAGTAATTAAGCGATACAGTAATATGGTTATGGAGCATATAATATATGTAATTGTTCAATATCCTTAGGGATATACACTGATAGGAACGATGTAATCTCACGAGTTTAGAAACAGTTACATTAAATTGTTAAATATAAATGTTTTATAAATATTAGATTTACTGAAGTAAGTAGCTTATATTTTTTTTCTTCTAATGTTTAAAAATTGAAATTTAGTCAGGTATATAAAGAGAAAAGTTTCAGATTTTCTGTATATTTCTCACAGTACTAAATAAAAGATTTCTATCACAATAAAATCCTCTGTGTTTTTAGATTTTTCTTTTAAACTGTGGCACAACGCCCTGTTTTAATGTAACATATTATTGTTATACATTTTGAGAAGAATAGAAACGAAACATTCTCTATGAAATCCCTTTCAAAAGAATGGATAGAGCTATGTGTCCTTTCAAAAGATTTTCGCATTTAAAAAGCAGTAGATTTTTTAGCATTTTCCTTTCATAGATATCTGAAGTATCTAAATCTCCTCTAACTTAAAGTTTCCACCTGGAGAAAGTTGTCTCACTATCTCCACGTTATGCCATTTAAGATTTTTCTTATATTTGTACCGAAGATTGAATTTCTTTCCATAGCATACAATATAGACATATAGATATTTTTCCGATTCAAATGAATATTTCATTCATATATTTTAAAGTTTAAACTTTATATTGCTTTTCCTATGGAAGTATAAATACATTGAGATGTTTTAAACAATGAAATGATAATATTGCTTAAAACCTTTCACGGTAACTCGTCTTTAATAAC
>CM063501.1:71016966-71071966 GCA_032207245.1 Pardosa pseudoannulata
GAAAGTTTCTTTCTATTCTATGGCTGTCTGAAAAGGATGAAAATTCTACCTGAAACTTCCATTTTCCTAAAAGATATAACTACACATATTTTTCTTTTACTGAGCTACAAATAGAGATCTTTTGAATTTTAAGGCTCTACATTTTTTCCCTCAGGAAGGGATAAACCACAAACCACAAAACTCGCACATTTTTCTCAAATCGATCGAACTTAATTGAATATCTTGTAAGAAGAAAAGATAAGATAAAAAATTTTTTACAGAATTTTATGAAGTAATGAAATAACGCGTCATTCTTTTTCCATTTATTAAATTAGTGCTTATGTATTTATTAATATAGTTATCGAATAATTGCATTTATAGAAATAATTCAATTCTGTGAAGATTTCAACATTTTTTATTATTTTTTTTATTTTACATCTGTATTGTGTAGTATAGTTAAATATATTGTATTGTCTACGAGATTTCTAGACGAAATAATTTTATGGTTGGATAAAAGACCTACACAACTTTGATATTTTTATGTAGTGTTATATTAATTTATCTAAATAATACACCTTTTTTAACTTTTGCAGTGATCACTATATTGAATTCAACTATTTACATTTATTAAGTAATTCACATTTTTGTAAATATTTTGGTAGAAAACGATGTATGATTGAAAATATTTTTTAAACATTTCTTTAAATAGTTATAGTCAAATTTAGGTTGGAGAATATTTACAAAGAAACTGATTTAATATTGAATCATTTGCACATAAGCACAGTTTTATTTTAAAAGAAAAACATTAACTTATAATAATTAAAATATATTTTGGTATACATTTTAGCTTAAAATATAACTTTAAAATATTTAAATACATACATTTGGAGCTATAATTTAAACATCAAGTGCCATGTACTTCTGTGGATTAGAAAAATTCGCTACAAAAAATAACAATTCTATAAACTATTTTACGCTACCTTATCAGCTATAAAAAGGGATGTTAGGCATTAATTTTATTAAACATTTACTTGAGTTGAAGCATATTACACAAATTTATAAAAAATAGTATTATTGTGCTAATGCATTTATTTATGAAACTGTAAAGAAAATGGAAAAATGGTTAATGATCTGAACTATATTGAAGATTTTTCTTAGTTAATAGAGTAGTTTTTGCATGATTGTTTACTTGTGCGATCTCATCCTTCCCAAACCGTTATTCTCTCTAAGATTTACACAACCTGATTTTTCAGTTTTTTTTTTTCTGATAGAGTATTAATCTTACGTATTCTGCTCGAAATATACATTGGCATAAATCCATACATCTATCTTCACATATGAAAATAAAAATTAAGATTTCTAATTGAAAAATAGTGTGTATTATATGTATATTGTAAGCCACATAAAATGTGAAAAATTAATAAAAAATATGTGTTTAAATAAGATTATTATAAGTACGAATTTATTTACAGCTTTCTATTTCAAATGCATCATTTTATTGACATCTGGTTGGCTTTCAAATTGCATAATGATTAGGGATATTGGGATACAGATAATAGGTTTGTTTTGATTTCTGAGTAAGTTTGGATGTATTTGTGAGTTGTTATCTGAGCAATCATGCCAAATCTAAATGATACATAGAAAAGAAAAGAAGGCAACAAATCATTGTATGGTAAAATGATAATAAAATCTAGCAACTAAATTGAATTAATTAAATAATAAAATTTTAAGTAATTTAATTAATTATTAATTTATTTAATAATAAATTTAATTTACAAATGTCTAGCATTTGTAAATTAAATTATCAAATGCATTATTTTATTGACATCTGTAAATTAAATTATCTAGTTATTACTTTATATTCACTATTTAATTAAATAAAAAATTTAATTTAATAAAATATTCACTATTTAATTACAGAATACTTTGTGTTCTTGTACATTATGCAGGATTTCAGAAATTTTTTATAAATAATTCTTATCAAATTTTTAGGAAACTGGGAGAGTAAATTTCATTTGCATTATCTAGATCCAGTCCCATCAATTTAATTCATTCGTAGATAACTAATCCACGATTAGCTATAACTAGCTATTGTGAAATAGAAACAAGTAAAACTTAGAAATTAGTAATTTGCATTATTTGCTAAAGGTTAAAAAACCCTTATTTTGACTACCCTAGTGTTTAAAGCTACTTCCAATAATTTCTAATTCAATTAATGAGATAAAGGTCACGTAAATAATTCTTGCATTGTACCCAAAAGAATTTAATGTGTAGCGCAGTGGGTTGCTAGAATATTTATACTTTTTCAAAAGTGAAAGGTTTTAAGTTCCATCTAAAGATTTAGAGGTGTTGTCAAAGCATGTTGATTGTACTCATAAGAGTACGTAAACTTAACTTTGGTTACTCGACTATAGATGGCGCAAGTGGTAAATATTACAATTTATTTTTTAGATGTTACGATTAATATTATTTGAGATAACAAATATTTTTTACTTTAGACATGCGTGTGAAGCATTGCTGCGCGACTATTTTATGAGCCTTATGAATACATTATATTATAAAATCAATTTCAGTTTTTTAAGTATTAATATTTTTCTAAATATGTAGCTTAATAATTTTTTTAAATAACCAAATAATTATGCAATTTATATAAAAATATTTTTATATCTTTATAGGGATTTTAGCACTTAAGAATACTTGAAATATATTTACTTTACGCCTTCTGTATTCCAAAAATAACTCTTTTAAATATTTACTGTTCAGGAAAATTATTTTGCTTTCAAATAAATGTAAAAATAACCCACATTCCCTTTGCAAATTTCAGGTTGTTTTCCTAGCATAATATTATTGTACGAATTTAAATTTAAGGTTAATTAATTAAAATAATAAAAATATTTTCTATAAAGTTTTACATATATACTATATGTTTTTTTAAAACAGAAGCAATTTAAGTTATCGAAACGTTATGTAAAATGCTTTTGAAATTAACTAGAAATAGTAATTTTAACAGAATAAATTTCAATTGCTTTGGGGGTTAAAATTAAAATTATGTTTTGTTATTATTTAATACCTGGAAGTGTTCCCATCCTGCTTTGCAGTATAAACTGTTCGCATTCAAGAAATCATATGCGTGATTGGAATATAAATCTATTTGCTAGACCATGAACTGTTTATATATCAAAACTAGAGTTTAATGATATTGGAATGAACAATTCGAAATGTTCTTATCATTATGTTTCAGGTGTATAAAGTTATGAAATGCAAATTCATTAATGAATACACTTTCGGTAGAATAAATTTATTTGTAAAGGATTTCATTCAGAGTGTCGTCTAATTCCCATTTTTATATACTTCAAAACTCATTTCGAATGCTTTTCTGACTCATTATATCATCATATGTGTCTTAGTTTTACCCCTGATCCCCTAAAGTGTTTTAATGTTTATGATATTTGAGCATTCAAATTTTAGGGTAAGACGAATACAAATGAGTACAAGTTTTATAAAATTTCACAGAGAATGTTCACACAATTTCAAAAAAACTTTAATGGAAAACTTACTTAATATTGAAATGTGGAGAGAAATTTATTTCTGAAATAGTGTATTCTTTTGAAAAAGAAATACCATCAGCTACTTTTAAATTCATTCTTTTTTCGAAATAGTTGTGTAAAAAATGCGCGTATAACAATAATATCTCTAAAGAAATACCTTTTAATTTTACAAAAAATAATTGATTTAAAAGTTTCAGAATATATGAAAATGTGCTTGGAGATTGTTTTAAAGTATTACGGTGATAATTTTTAAGTACGAAAAGGTATATCCTCTATAATTTGTATTTTTATGAAATGATCAAAAAGATTGAAAAGGGAAATGAAATTATACAAGTTTTAAATAGAAGCCACTGTTAACAACAGAAAACACAATAGTGTGAATATACAACTGAAAATTTTAATAACCTCTAAACAAATACCAAACATAATAATAAAAATTAATTTTTTAAATCCGTTCATAGACATGTGATAGAAATTCAATATTGCAGAGTGTTTATAATTATTATATAAAATAGTATGTGAGGCTTCTAGAGTTAATCGTTTCCCCAAACCCCCGTTATCATTGTACAGTGTTTGTTTATAAATATTGTTTTAAAAAACAGCATAAAAAGTAGAAGCATATAAAAACGAATAGTTTCATAACATAAATATTTGAGTTACTTTATAACTTTGAATATGCAAAATATTTCTATAGTATATTTTACTTCTAACTTTATAAAGTACTTTAAATAAAAATATCCATCTTTACTTTTTCTAACTGCAATTCAATTTTACATTAAAGGATTATTAAATATCAATGATACAATTTTTATGAACTATTTACACAATGAATACAATAAAAACCACTATTTAAATAACATTATAGCTAATAAAAAACTTCTAAGTTACTAATAAAAAACTTCTAAAAGAATAGAAATTTATATTTTTTTCAACTACTCAAATTTCAACTGTAATTTTAACTGTCTTTAATGGTCTTATAAAATAAATGTTAATAAATGTTTATAAAATAAATGTTTTGTATAAAATAACAGTTAGTGCAATACAATATATTTCAAAACCTAAAATATGATAGTTTCGTGTTAAAAAAAATCATTAGTAGGATTGTGAGAACTGATATTTTTAATTTCATCCTATTTATATTTATATTTTACTTGACATTATAAAATAACAGCTAGAATTTGTAGAATATCTGAAGTTTATATTTGATCCTAATAGCTGAATATCTATAATTACAAAAATATTTTTAGTCTCATTAAAATGCAGGCTTTTACTTGCCGTTCTTTCAATGGTGGATATTTATTTATTCAAAAACGACGAAACTTATATAGTAAGCTAACAAACTGATGTCTGAAGGTACTTAGATTATATTAAAAAATACCTTCATCATTATCCCCTATATAATAATAACCTAAGTTATCTGTCCGTCTGTTTTCGGATTTTTGAAGCGGTTGGGCCTGGAATGGATAGATGCCATATTGGATTATTCATGAGTTAGGGTTAGCAAAATTGAAAGCGAGCAATCCACCCCTTCCCCCTTTTTTGATTGTTTAATGCCATTATTTCAAGCCCTATTTTCATTATTTCAAGCCCTCGTTAAAAGCAAGCGATGATTAAATTCATCAATTTACCATAAAATTACAAAATTATCAATTTACAAAAAACATTTTTTCCTAGCATAATGACGTCATTCCTTTAACCATCTCATTTAATCATTTCTTATTTTAAATTATTTAAATATCGTCTGCATTATTTTTATACATTTTATTACTGAACTTAGATATTACTTAAATACTTTTCTTTTATATTTGGATTAAATAATAGATTAGGTATACATTTGTGATAATTTTAAATTGAATCATTGATTATTTTTTGTTGCAATGAAAATTTTATCACCCGTATGAACAACAAATTATTTTCACAAAAGTCTAGGAGTCTATTTCAAGGACTAATAAATATCTAGTGCTTAAGTTATATATGTTTGAAAATTAAGAAGTTTGTGTGTTTGTTTTTTATACATAACCACACGGTTTGCAATCGATTCTCTCAATTTTGGACATCATTCATATATAACGCCAAATAATCACTGTCAATATTAAAAGCTCTGTTTATCCTATCACTTAATATGACAATATAAATTAAGTTTGGCAACTTACAGGCCGTCAGTAAAGATAAACAAATGATTGAGCATGTACCAGATAGTTCTCAGCCAAAACAACAATCCATTTTTTTACCTGCCTCGTAGGGTACTTTACAATTCTGGAAAATTAAAAATTTTAATGATCCCGTAATATAACGAGCTATATGCTAGTATAGGTATTATTTACACATCGTATAATTCAGATAAGATGAAAATTATACTTCCTATGTACTTTAATCTTTATTATATTAATTCAATAAGATCGAAATTTTACAATTGAGTATGTAAAATTTGTTTAAAATTTCAATTAAGCTTTTAAAAATAATTGCAATATGTATTTATTTCCATCAGTAAGTAAACGAAATTTTCTTTCAGAAATTATAAGGATTTAAATTATATACCTCTAAACCTACGCCATTTAAGTTCATTAACCTTTAAGCTTCGGCTGACCATTGGCTTGCGTTTGGACTACAAATCGGCAGCATTTTCGAAAGTTCCTCCCCCCTCTTTCTACTTTCTCAAATGCTTTGTCCTATTGTCACTCTCTGGGAGTGGAGGACGTTACAATGCAAGGTTGCTCTAAAACCAGTCTGAAAGTTATTATTTAACATCTCACTTTGAGAAAGACCGTTAAATTTTGGTAGCTAAATTGTCCAAGCGCCAAGCATTTCAAGGCTATTTCAAGATTACGTGAACTTTACTTAATGTGATCAAGCTAAGTAATAATTTCTATATAATTAATAAGAATAAAGATTCGCAAAAATAATTGCTCTTTAATTTTCCTATAATAAGTGACTTAGATGCTTAAATATGGTGTCTGAGAGACAAATCAGGGATGTGTTTTTAGAAATATATTAACTCTGGACGTATCTGTGAATTTATTAAAATATAAATTATTTATGAATATTTTATTTATACTTTCTTTTGTAAAGGACATTGAATCAAATAAGAGACTAAAAATTCGCTGATTTGAAAATCCACTGAAGCATTTTCGCTTCATAAACAAAAGTAAACTTACTTTCTTCTCTTCTGATAATGAATTTATCTAAATTATTATGCAAGCATAGTGTTGTCAAATATTTACTTCCTTTATTAGTCTTACAATCGAAAATTTCGTTCATTAACTGTACTTAGAAGAACCAGGATTTAAATTTCAGACCAAACATAAAAATATTCTTAAATTAGAGTAAGAATGTATAAAATTACTGCAGATACAGTAAAATTTAATTCATGAAATTGGACTACCATTTTTATGTCGGTCATAAAGTTCTGAAAAATGTTTATACCAGGAAATACTGAGAATGAAAAATGTGAGAATAAGTCTCATAAAAATGTAAAAAGGAGATAAAATTCCTTTAAAAGTCATCATAACCCGGAATACAGGGAAATCGAAATATTAAATCTTTTACGCGTGACAACGAAATCGTAAAAATTCTGAGATAAGAAAAAAATAAGTTAAATTGTTATAAGGATCAAAGTACACATAAGTATAAATTATAATTTAAAAGAAATTTTTAAGACAGAAAGACATGATTTACGCTTCAAAGGAGGAAAATATTTTGTATTACATATGAAATTTATAGTTATATTTTAAGATAGATATATGTAAAATAGAATGCTATTTATTTTAAATTATAAAAAAATATTTTATTAGAATTTGCGATCATATTAGTAAATTTTATGCTAAAAATGTTTATATGTTTGAGTTACTCATTTTTGAAATCATCTTATTTTTATATTTTTAACTTTAATAATATGAAACTAAGATATACAACCATGTTGGTCAGATGACTAAAATATGATTAAAAATTGATATGCGGTCTACAAAGGGGTTAATATGAAGACACTTCGATAGTAAAGGTACAGGTGGCTGCAATTCAGATCACGTATGAGCAAGATTGATGCAAATTGTATTACATGATATATTTAGTAATGGTTTAAAATATATTGAAAACGTCATTTTCTCCAACACACAATTCTTTCCGAGAAACACAACGAATCATGACGTGTGTTAAATCGGAATATACAAAATTCGACGGTAGTACAGTTATCAAAATTTTGACTGTCGAAATAGTTGATCAGAGAGACGTTCATTGTAATTTACATGATTTTCATACGACGATTTTTAAAGGAAATTAACGTTTAGGGCCAAGAATTTACAAATGAACCCCATATGTCACAATGAAATGGCTGGTCCTTCAATATCCACCCTTAGAGAAAATTTTACTCCCTAGGATCTTTATTTATTCAAACCAAGAAAATTTTGATAGCAACGCTATATTGAACAGGATTGTTTTAGAAAGAAAAAACAGTTTTAAAATTTTACACACAGCATGACAAATATCAGTATCAAAAAAGGATGTTCAGACTAAAGCCACGCTGGAATAAAAGAGATTTTTTCGAGAAAGTAAATAAAGTATGTAGGTTTATGAAATGCATACATTTTTTGTGAATTACATCTGTCAGTGTAATTATCTTAATTATTAAACTATTTTTCTTTTTATTTAAATGTAGTTGAATAGCTCAATGTTATTTAAATACAATATCTTCAAACTATAATGATATCAATTATGTCTTCTATTAAATAAATTAAATTTGTATATTTCTTATAAAAGATTTAAAATGATAGTTTTAATTATTTTAAAGAATTTTCAACACAGATTATTATTTAAATTTTCTTGAAATAAATTGCATGTATAAAATTACATTAAAACTTAATATATAACAATTATTTAAATACATACTTAAAATTATAATAATTATATAAAGGCATTCTTAGAATATATAAAAACTGAATTATCATAATATATATGCAAAGACATACATAAATATCTATGAAATAATATGCATGAATGTTTTACAGTAATATTGCATAACACCTACTCATATTTGTTTTTTAAACATTAAACCGAATTTTATTTTTTTACTTTGGTATAATCTTTCATTCTTATTAAATAATCAAGATAGTTCTATTTCTATTTGTGTCTGTTCTAAAAATAGGGCTCAGTTTACCATTATGTTAAGCCCCATATCACTGGAGACTTAAAGGTGCAATAACAACTGTTTCATTCAACTGTTTCGTGCTGCAGTAAGGTAAAAATCTTTCAACCGATTGCAGCCTGAAACATTTGAACAAGATCATTGTAATTGCTCATTTTCTAGTGATAGGAGCCGAAGATGATGGTGAATATATAATCTCATTTATTTCTTTCGTAATAAAAACATTTGAAATTGAAATTTCTTATTTAATGTATGTTTTTGTAAAATTAATCCAATTTCAGAGTAAACTATCAATAATTTATAAAATTTTAATTTTTATCTATTTTGATCTCAGCTTTATCAATATAAATATTTTAAATGCATCACTTTACTTACAGTAAAATCATTTTAATGTATAGAAAATCTTTTAGCCTTAGAATAAAATTAAGTTGTTTTGTAAAAAACGATAAGAACAAGAAAATAGTAATTAAAATAATCATTATTTTAGTACATTATATCAATTTAAAGTCCGAATTTAACATATTTAGTGATTAAAAATATAATTTTATTAACTACGTTAATATTATATATTAAATTTTATCTTTTCTTGACATGGGAAAAAGTCGATGAATTTCACAAATATATGGCAGTTAGAAATGCACCTAGATTATTGCAAATAAAAAATGTAAAAGGTTCTATTTAAAAAAATGTTTAATGAAGTTTGAAATAGTAATTAAAATGTATGTTGTGGTAATAATTATATTGATTATAAGGTATGATGAATATTAAAATAACATTTTCATTTGTGATTTGTTATATTTAATAATTTAAAGAGACAGCATTTTTTGTTTAAAATAAAACATAGTACTGGTTTTGCATGTTAATGCAGTTGATACAGTATTCATTGTTTCAGTGAAACAAAGTTAAAACAGATCTTGCACACACCGCTCACTATATTTCAGAATCTTTAGACTATATTTCTTTAAAATGATCTTTTTAGACAAGTAAGTGCTGAATAACATATATTGTCGATTTTATGAAGTTAAATAATAAACGATATTATTGTAAAAATAACGATCACCCATGAAGAAGATCTATGCTAAGAGACTGTAGGTAAAATCAACACCTATATGTGATGTTGGACTGTGCCAAAAATGCTTTTTTTATATTAGCAAAAATTGAAAACGCAAACCATTGGACAATATCGATTTACCATTTTTACACCACATTGAATCGTGAATCCAATATACGTTCGATTTTTTTTAAAATTTTATATGTTTCTAGAGTTAGGGAAACCATTGAATGATTTTATCTAAAAACAGAATTTTACATGTTTGGTACATTATGGGTTAACAGTCAAGATCATTCATCTTTGCTACCATTATTAAAATCACCAGTAGATAGACTATGGTCCAAACTTTCCCCTCTTTAACAATGTCTTTTTACAGGTTTCTTTGTGGCAGTGATTTGTTTATAAAACTTTACTGCTTAAATCTAGTTTCGAATAAGCAACCGTTCCAACAGTGAAATTGCACCTTCTGAAACATCTGAAAATCCTTCTATTTACTTATAAGACCCTCCCCCCTATCTAACAAAGTTTATACATCCATGAAGAAGTAGAGATCGATTATACTGTAAAAAGGTCCTACTACAAACTAATACATATATTCTCTTTTAACGTTGGCAATATAAGCTGTATTAGATCCTAAGTATCTTAATGTTGCCCATAATTTTTATAATTAAGTTTTAGAAATAAAGCATGTTTAAATAATTTCAATTGTATTGCATTTTATAAAGTCTGCGATGTATTAATGTAAATTCTATTCTAAGTTAAATAATATTAACAAAATTGTAAAGCGTTTATAGACGTTTTCAGTAATTTGTTAATTAACTAAACGTGTTTTTACGAAATAAGAAAAGCATTTCTGCTCATAACAGATTGTTTAAAAGTTGACTATAGCCATAAAGTACGTGTATTAATTTAAATCTTTCCAGCAGAATCTAACAACTTAATAAATTATCTGGTATGACATCATATTTCTGAAAACTTAGTTAATTTGTACACTAACATTTTTTCTTAATGAAAAGTTAATGAAAATTTTTCTTAAACTGACAGCTTACTTTATTTACAGAAAATATTCAAAATATACTACTAAGTTGAATACATCAAAGTTATGTGTAAATGAACATATGCTTTTTTCTGAGGTTTACTTTTAAAACTATTCATTATTTTTCATTGCATAACAAATAGAATATTTATGTTTGCATGTGTGAATATCTCTCCTGTCTTTTATTTTGAAAAGTTAACCATTAAACTATTTAGTTGAGTAATTTAAAGAAAAGTGCGAAGCTATATACATAAAAGTTATTTGTAAATAAACGTATAATATTTTCTGAGGATTACTTTTAAAAATAGTCGCAATTTTTTAAGAAATAGAAAATGTATGTATATATGTGTACATTTTTGCTTGTCTTTTATTTAAAAATGTTAACCTGTAAACTATTTAGCTGATTCATTTATTTGGTAAAAAAGAAATTTGTTCTTGGAGAACTTAATTTTTTAATATTTACTAATAAATCATTCCAAGAGGGTTTCTGTGCCATTTACACAGACATGTATTTTGGATTCATCAAAGCAGCGTTCTTTTATTTCCGTCTTTAAGTAGTTTTATTAAAAACTCCTTAAGATTAAAAAAAAACTATTATTAGTTAGAAAAATACTCTTGCCAATTATAGAAAATTCCTAGTGTCTCTACGTAATTAGATTACTATTATAGTGAAAATGATGTATCTAATATATTTCGTATTCTTTACAAGGCTTAATATATAAGGATTTAAAAAAATATTTCTAATTAAATGATTTTATTAGTAGAATATATTTCTAATAATTTCTCGGCACAGAAAGCAGAAAAGTTTGAATCAGTGATACTTATACTATTTGAAAAATAGGAAAAAAAATCAGGACAAAAAATAAGATGACTTTCAGATGATTAATGTGTTTCAGTAACGGGGTAGAAATTGACTTTTTTATTAAAGTGAAGTAGTTTCATGATAATATCTATTACATTTTTTGCAATCATTTCACTCCAAAAATAGTTTTAGTCTTTATTTACTAAACTCTATTTTGTCAAGTTCTCTAGATACAGAAATAATTTCTATGAATATAATTTCTCTGAATTAATTTTCTTTACAATTTAGAACCGTTTTAAGTGATAGAAGTCACAAAAAGATTTTTAGGTTTATTTTAATACAGCCGCAAGAGTTGTCAGAAAATACATGTTTTTTTCTTTTTATTGCGTATATTTTATAATTTATAACATATTAAAATAATTTTAAAAATTTAGTAATATAAAAGATGAATCTTAAAAAAGTGATTTCTTATTTTAATAATAGTTATAAAATTTGCCATATAATTTATAACAAACAATAAAAAATTAGTTATAAATGGTTTCTTTACTTAAAAGTGAAAAATTTTACTTTTAGAATATTTACTTAAAAATTAAAAAAAAAACTATTTGTTCGAGAGATATCCAACTTAACTATGATCCAAATTTAAAATTAAAAATAAATTACACCATTTTCAGGAATTTATCATAAAAATAATGTTTATTTTACTAGCATCGTAGAAACGCACACAATGAAATGTGAATTCATTACAAAATAATACTTTTTACCTAAGACGCCTTTAAAAATATATGGTTCCTTTACATGGTTAAGTGTTATGATATAGCTTCAAATTATTTAAAAAAATTAGTTATAAATATTTGTGAATTATGCCTATCAAATTCTATATTTAGTAACCTTAAAAAATTAAAATAACATCTTCTAATGTTTTTTTTATTTTATGTGATTTTCATCCACAGAATTTTTGTTCTAAGTAAATAACAATGTTTTCTCTTCCTTACAGTTATAGATACTAACTGTTGAAAAATACGAAATTTCGTCTCTGAAAATTTACAAATATAATATATAAAAAAATAATTACATAACTAGTTATTTTTGTGTAATTGAAAAAATTAGGGGAAATATTTTTCTTCGAGTTATGCTATATCGGATGTAACAAACACAGAACAAGTTTCGAACATTTCCAGAAGCCTCAGCTTACAATGTTATTCTTGGGAATGTACGAAAGAAAATAAACCTATACAAATATAACTAATTTTAAAGAAGTACAACTTGTAACGTTACTTAATGTTGAAACACGTTAAAACTGCTTTACAATACAAAATAAAATAGCCATGTTTAAATAAAAAACAGATTACCAAGAATATTTTTACTTGTTGACTATTAGAATATTCGTTAGCATGTAACATTACATGTGTCTGCAACTGACGAGAATTTTGTAAACATTTGTCACAGTACCGGATTCAACGCATGACAAGTGCACGGCGTGTGCTCAAAATTAAAGTGGAAATTATCGATTGAGAGAAAATGTGAGACTTGTCTTTCGCATTCTCTCATTTTGACAAGTGAAGAACTATTTTAAACTGGTGCAACAATATTTCTGTCTTAGGAAGAAAACTGAAACAGACATAAAAGAAACGGTATAACATAATCCTTGGATTGAAAAAGTAAAAATTAGAAAAAATGGATTTGTTAATGTATACATAAGATAAGTATATCAGAGAAGATTGTTGCTCCAAAAGTTAACAAGTATTACCCTCTGTGCTTAAGAGCAAAATTTAACTGGCAGAAATTACTATCAGAAGGCTTATTTTTTTGTATTATTTTAAAAATACACGATATTTTATTTGAAATATATTTTTGTATTCCGATTATGTTATTCATTTTCTGTACAACTTCTGTATAATTCTAACAGGTATCGCATTCAGTTGTTAAGAGCAAAATCTAACTGGCAGAAATTACTAATAGTAAGCATATTTTGTTTTGTATTAATTTTAAAATACACGATAAATTATTTGAGATATATGATTCATGTATTCCGATTCTGTTATTAATTTTCTGTAACTGCTTACTTAGTTAACATTTAAGAAAGATTGGAGGATAGTCATTCATAAATAGTCCTTATAACTGGATTTATGGAGATTCCATGGGTTATTTGAGTGTTAAATAGTGTAAAAATGTACAACATAGATTGTTGTAGTATATAAAATTCATAAACTTCATGCATTTATGTGACTTCTATGAAACAAAGTTATGTGTTCTCGGTTAACATTCTTTGCTGTTGCTGTGTCCAGACATTTTTATTCATATCTGTTCTCGTAACAGAAGCTACAAGCACAGCTATCAACATAAACTATTATTCTGATGTTGTTTAGAACAAGTAACTGATATGAAAAATCGTTTCCTTTATATGTCACATTTGGAACTGAATACCGGAATGTCTATAAAAATATTGCGGTTAACATCTTTAGAAGTTTCATATTTAAAAGAAGGTTTGTGATTAAAATTGTAATTAAGTTTTTCAACTTATGTTATGTTTCATAGATCTAGATTAATGGTTTAAAAATTGTAACATCTACAGTGCATTTAAACTCTCGACAGCTGCTACGAAAACATTATTCAACAAATAATTTATTTTTAAAAAATTAAGAATTCTTTTATTTTGTACACTATTATGGTAAAGTTACAAAAGCTAAAATTTGATAGGTATAATTCATAAACATTTATAACTCTTTTTTTTAAATAATTCGAAGCTATAGCATAACAATTAACCATTTTAATGGAGTCTTAAAAATTATCATTGAGTGCGTTTCTACAATGCTAGCTGAAATAAACATTGATCGTATTGAGTAAAGAGTATTGCATAGTAAAATTTAAAAAATTGATAGTATTTAAATTTGATATAACTCTCGAAGAAATAGTTTTCTTTTTCATTTTCAAGTAAAGATATAAAAGTAAAACTTTTTTCACTTTTGAATAAAAAAAACATTTTTAATTAAATTTTCTTTCAGTTTCTTATAAATTCTATGGTAAATTTTATAATTATTTTTAAAATAGGAAATCTTTTTTTAAGATTCATCTTTTGTATTATTAAATTTTAAAAACTATTTAGCATTACTAAATTTTCTCGGTAATTGACAATAAAATAAGCCTAAAAATCTTTTTGTGACTTCTATCCTTTAAAACGGTGTTCTAAACTGTAAAGGAAAAAAAAATTTTAACATTCTCTGAATAAGCAAAATAGAAAAGTGCATGTCTTTCAAATAAAATAATTTGTAGGAAGGTAGAATAATGGTATTATTATGCAAAATTAATCTTTTATATAATACTTTTTATGCTTATCAATAATTTTACAGCACTAAATCGTGTTTAAAAATATTAATAGTAAAGTGTGGAACAAAAATATTAAAGATATGTGTTTAAAATTATTTATAAATATAATTATATTTAAAAACATCAGTAGATTTAAAACTTAATAAACAGGCAATTTTAAGCTAGATCAATTTTATGCTTGAATTAATATCTTACACTAACTATAAATAGGTGGCACTGTTTTAAAAGATTAACCCTTTCTTGGGCCGTGGGAAGATTACTTCCTACACAATCTTACAAAATACACCTGTGTGAAGTGCAAAACCCATTCTAATATATTGGTCTTGTTATTGAAACTAATGGCAAAATACCTGATTTTAATACCGTTTTATCACCTATAATGTTAGCATTGTTCGATCTCTTGAATTTCTTCTACTTAACTATAGCAATGTAAATACCCGAAATTTGTTGAGAATTGAAGAATATGCTTTAATTCCTGTTGATTATGATAAATTAAAGGACATTTTTTTATGGCACTCGTTGAGTTATGATCGTCACAAGAATGAATGGCCCACGAAAGGTTTAAGGTAAAATAATCAAAATGTTATTTGTTTAAGAACTTTGTGTCCTTAAGCATACACATTCTAAATATTTCCCAAACTTTTAATATATATTTTTTGCAATATATGTCTATCTCCGTTAAAATTTCAGTTTCTATTGCAACGTTTTGGTTTGAATTTTGGCTGTACTTTTACAATAGTAGATTTCAATTTCAATTTTTATCCTAGCGTTTGTTGTGAATTTATTGACTTTTCAAATGCATGGGTAACTAAAATTTAATAAACAGACAATTTTAAGCCAGATCAATTTTTTATTTACTTATGAAGAATCTGATAAGACTTCATCAACATCACTCAAGAGGCCTGTAAACATTAGTACAGTATATTTTTTGGAAGTTTTAATAGATTCACCTAAATCTTGTTTATATTGACGAAAGTTTGGAGACAGTCATGCATAAATGGTCCCTATAACGAATAAGTCCCTATTGCTATAGTAAGATATATTTTGCATTCACTTCTTTAAAAGATCTGAAAGCTGAATTAATTTCCAACATCTTAATACAAACAACCTATATATATATATATATATATATATATGATATCTAGATGTTTTTTCTATTTTACTATAACAATGAAAATTGTGGCTAACTTGAATCACAAGCACATTTTTGTTGTTTGTAATTTTCGTTTTTTTAGTTATGTCTCGTCACATGTAAGTCACATGATTCATAATGTTGATCTTTTTCTTGAATAATATACTTTCATAAGAGATGTTTTCAAATATTACTAAGTAGTTATCAGTTATGGGGACCATAAAACGATAAACATTAATTAGTTCTCAATAAAAAATATTGCAATAAATATTTAAAGTACATTTATCTGTGATAAACTAATTTTTACACGTAAATACACATCATATATCAATTTCAAAATCAGCAATCGATCAAAATTTAAGGTGTTCTTTGAAATGATTCTCAGAAATCTTCTTTAACTGCTAAGAGTAAAAGAAAATCAAACTTTTTTAAACTTCTCTAGTTTAACGTCAGAGAACTTTTTTTTTATTGAATTTTAACTCTTATTTAAGTAAGAAACGTGGTTCGATTTCATCGCCTTTTTTAAGAGGTCTTTAATCATTAATAAATGTACATTTTTAGGAAGTTTTCGTAGATTTCACTGAAGTTATGATTATGAAATTTCTTAGAAAAGGGATTTTGTAGGAAGAAAAGATGTTAAAAGTAATGTATGATGGAAGGAATTAAAAAAAGGAAAATTAATTTCATTCACAGATATTTTAATTTGATTAAATGTATTTTCAAAAACTACTTCTAGTGATCATTCAACATTCTGTATTTTCTCATGCAATGTTTTTACATTGTTGAATATATTCGGAATAAAATAACATGTAGGCATAACTTTTAATATTTCCAGAAAATTTTTATTGTTTAACTAGTTGTTAATAAAAGTATTACAGTAAATATTTGAAGTACAGTTAACTATAATAAACAAAGTTATCTAGATGTTTTTCTATTTTACTATATACTAATTTCGAAATCAACTCAAGGTTTCGGGTAATACCTTGAATCATATTCAGAAATATTCTTGAACTGTAAACAGTAAAAAAAGATCAATACTTTTTCGAAACTTTCGAAATATTTGAAGTCAGATAACTTTTTAAACTCTTATTTGCGTATGAAACTTGTGGTTAGATTTCCACGAAGTCTTTTAAGAGGCCTGTAAATATTACTATATGTATATTTTAGGAAGTTTTAGTAAATTTCTCTGGAGTTACGACAGTGAAATTTCCTTGAAAAAGAACATAAATAGGAGCAAAGTTGTTAAAATAGAAAAGTTGTATTTAATATATTTTGGAATTGCCTTACGGCATTAAAACATAATTAACGCTGATTTTCTCACAGATATATTATTTTGATGAAATGTATTGCCTAAAAATTACTTATAGTGATCTCTAAAAGCTCTTGATTTCCTCATTCAATGTTCTCACATTTGTAAATATTTGCCTGAATAAAACCGCCTGTAGAAATAACTTTCTAATTTTCCATGAAACTTTTGTTTTGTATTTGTGAGAATTAAAGAATATGCTTTAACTTTGTTGATTGTGATAAATTAAAATAAACTAAATATCTTACCTATCGTCACTAGGTTCTAAGCAAACAAATATTTTAATTGTCCAAAAGTTTAGGTATAATCACTCTAAGAATTTTCATGAACTGTTACTGATAGAGATCTATCTCTGAGAACTCTGGATTTTCTCATGCAATGTTCTTACATTTGTAAATATTTTTCAGCTAATTTTTCAACATAACCACAACCAGAATTGAGACACTGGTCATACTGTGGAATCCGCTTTTGTATAAAATAAATGTTTAAAGTTTCGAGATATAAGTTAAATAGGAAAGCTCAAAATTCAAGTAAAACCAAGAATTAAGAATGATATGAATTGAAAAGCCTGCAGGAATAACTTTCTAATTTTCTATTAAACTTTTGTTTTTCATCTTAACTAATTCTAAATAAATTTTTGAAATAAATGTTTAAATTTATAGTACTATGAACTAAATATTTTACCCAAACATACTTCCTATACTAATTTAAAAATTACTTAACAGTTTCGGTATAATCACTCTTAGAAACTTCATGAACTGTTACTTATAGTGATCTCTAAAAACTCTGGATTTTCTCATGCAATGTTCTCCCATTTGTAAATATTTGCATGAATAATACCGCCTGCAGAAATAACTTTCTAATTTTCCATGAACTTTTTGTTTTTCATCTTAACTAATGCTAAACAAAATTCTTGAAATAAATGCTTAAATTTATAGTAATATGTACTAAATATTTTACCCAAACATACTTCCTAAACTAATTTAAAAATTACTTAACAGTTTCGGCATAATCACTCTTAGAAACTTCATGAACTGTTATTTATAGTGACTTCTAAGAATTCTGGATTTCCTCATGCAATTTTCTCACATTTGTAAATATTTGCCTGAATAATACCACCTGCAAAAATATCTTTTTAATTTTCCATGAAACTTTTATCTTTTATTTTAACTAATGCTAAATGAAATTCGTTAAATAAATGTTTAAATTTATGGTAACGTAAACTAAATATCTTACCTAAACATACTTCATATACTAATTTAAAAACTGCCCAAAAGTTTCGGTATAATTACTCTTAGAACTTTTCGTTTTTAACGTTTTAACGTCAGGGAATTTTTTATTTAGTTTCAGATCGTAATACAGGGTTAGTTTTTTTCAAAGTCTTTCAAGAGGCCTGTAAATATTAGCATACTTAAATTTTAGGAGTTTTAGTTTATTCCCCTGTTGTTACGACGTTGAAATTTCCTAGAAAAGGGATTTTTAGTCGTAAAATATAAAAGACATATTTACATATGGCAGGAATCGTTTACGCAAATATAACTAACGCCGATTTATTCACATATGCATTTTGTTGAAACGTAGTACCTAAAACTATTTTTAATGGTAACTCAGCACTTTGAAGTTTCTCATACAATGTTTTCATGTTGTTGCATTCTTAGCTAAATAATAACAACTTGCAGTCATACCTTTCAAAATTTGCAAAAATTATTTCTTTTTAATTTTAATATAATACTAATAAAAATAAAAATCTGTTAATAAATGTTTAAAATATAGTAAGCTATGATAAACTAAATATTGCATTTACATTCCCTTTATATTCTAATTTTTAAAATCACCTAAAATTTCGGGTGTTTCTTGAAATTATTCTCAGAAATTTTCTTGATTTGTTAGGATTCGGAGAAGATTAAATTTTTCATATTTAATGTCAGAGAACTTTCTTTTTATTCAAAGCTATCTCTTATTTACATGTGAAACATCTGATTAGATTTCATCGACGTCTTTTAAGAGTCCTGTAAACATTCGTATTTTTATATCTTTAAAAAGTTTCATGGATTTACGATCATGAAATATCTTGGAAGAGAGACTTTCCAGAAAATAATTTTTACTTCGTTGTAGTAAAGTAAATATTCTATTCACGAAATATTTCTGTGTTCGTATTCAACGTAAATACTCATTTTATCTGTGCTTTAACCAATTTAGATTAGTTTCGTTTTCTCACCTCTATGTCCGTACAAGAACTTGAAATTTGAAACTTGAAATATCCTTTATGACTATCTCTGAATGAATTTTAACTAGGTTTGACATAAATATGTACTTAAATTTGAATATAAGTATGCATATATCTCGCATTTTTGAAAAATAATTTTCGAAAAGATTAAGTTTTGATTAGATAAGTATTATTAATTTTAATATGTACTTACCTTAGTAAATCGTAACTTCAGTTATATTCTGTTTTATGCAACATATAATTTTAAGAATAAATCAGTTATTAAAACTAAAATTTAGCTTCAAGATCGCTTCTACAGATCTCAGGCATTAAATCATTGAGAGTATTAACTTCTGATCCTATATATTTAAATTTGCTAACAGTTTCAAATTTGTAATTCCCAATTTCAAAATAGGAGTGGCTATTAATACCATCTCAGAACTCTGATAATTCTCATGCAATGTTTTAGAATTCTTGATCTTTTTCTTGAATGATATAACATTCAGGCATAACATTCAAAATTTCCATGAAACTTTTAAACATTAATTAGTTCTCAATAAAAAATATTGCAATAAATATTTAAAGTACATTTATCTGTGATAAACTAATTTTTACACGTAAATACACCTCATATATCAATTTCAAAATCAGCAATCGATCAAAATTTAAGGTGTTCTTTGAAATAATTCTCAGAAATCTTCTTTAAATGTTAAGAGTAAAAGAAAATCAAACTTTTTTAAACTTCTCTAGTTTAACGCCAGAGAACTTTTTTTATTGAATTTTAACTCTTATTTAAGTAAGAAACGTGGTTCGATTTCATCGCCTTTTTTAAGAGGTCTTTAATCATTAATAAATGTACATTTTTAGGAAGTTTTCGTAGATTTCACTGAAGTTATGATTATGAAATTTCTTAGAAAAGGGATTTTGTAGGAAGAAAAGATGTTAAAGTAATACATGATGGAAGAAATTCAAAAAAGGAAAATTAATTTCATTCACAGATATTTTAATTTGATTAAATGTATTTTCAAAAACTACTTCTAGTGATCATTCAACATTCTGTATTTTCTCATGCAATGTTTTTACATTGTTGAATATATTCGGAATAAAATAACATGTAGGCATAACTTTTAATATTTCCAGAAAATTTTTATTGTTTAACTAGTTGTTAATAAAAGTATTACAGTAAATATTTGAAGTACAGTTAACTATAATAAACAAAATATTGCATGTAATAAAACTTAACATACTAATTTCGAAATCAACTCAAAGTTTCGGGTATTTCCTTGAATCATATTCAGAAATATTCTTGAATTGTAAAGAGTAAAAAAAGATCAATACTTTTTCGAAACTTTCGGAATATTTGACGTCAGAGAACTTTTTAACTCTTATTTGTGTATGAAACTTGGGGTTAGATTTCCACGACGTCTTTCAAGAGGCCTGTAAATATTACTACATGTATATTTTAGGAAGTTTTAGTAAATTTCTCTGCAGTTACGACAGTGAAACTTCCTTGAAAAAGCATTTAAATAGGAGAAAAGTTGTTAAAATAGAAAAGTTTATTTAATATAGTATGGGATTGCCTTAGAGTGTTAAAACGAAATTAATGTTGATTTTTTTCACAGATATATTATTTTGATGAAATGTATTGCTCAAAAATTACTTATAGAGATCTCTAAGAACTCTGAATTTTCTCATGCAATGTTCTCACATTTGTAAATATTTGACTGAAAAATAATGCATGTAGAAATAACTTTCTAATTTTCCATGAAATTTTTGTTTTGTATTTTAACTAATGCTAAATGAAATTCGTGAAATAAATGTTTAAAGTTATAGTAATATAAACTAAACATCTTCCCTAAACATATTTCATATACAGATTTAAAAATTGTCCAAAAGTTTCGGTATAATCACTCTTAGAAACTTCATAAACTGTTACTTATAGTGATCTCTAAGTACTCTGGATTTCCTCATGAAATGTTCTCACATTTGTAAATATTTGCCTGAATAATACCACCTGCAAAAATAACTTTTTAATTTTCCATGAGACTTTTGTTTTTTATTTTAACTAATGCTAAATGAAATTCGTTAAATAAATGTTTAAATTTATGGTAATATAAACTAAATATCTTACCTAAACATACTTCATATACTAATTTAAAAACTGCCCAAAAGTTTCGGTATATGCACTTTTAGAAACTTCATGAACTGTTAAGAATAAAAGAAAAGATCAAACTTTTTTAATACTTTTCGTGTTTAATGTCAGAGAACTTTTTATTTAATTTTACCTTGTATTACACAGTTAGTTTTCTTCGAAGTTTTTAAAAAGGCCTGTAAACATTAGTATACGCCCATTTTAGGAGTTTTCGTTTATTCCCCTGTTGTTATGACTCTGAAATTTCCTAGAAAAGGGACTTTTATTTGTAAAATATAAAAAACATATTTACATATGGTAGGATTACTTTACGAAAATATAATTAACGATGATATATTCACATATTTATTTTGATGAAATGTATTACCTAAAACTATTCATAATGGCAACTAAGCACTTTGAAGTTTCTCATACAATGTTTTCATATTGTTGCATTCTTACATGAATAATAACATAAAATTGCAGGCATAACTTTCAAAATTTGCAAAAATATTTCTTTTTAATTTTAACACATTGTGTGTGGGTACATTTCGCAGCGAAATTGTACCGGGAGCGGGCGTTTTGCTCGTAAATTTAGTTATTCAGTTAAATCTCAATAGATTGAAAATTATTTAATTTTTTAACCAACTTTTCGTATTTTATATTGAAATATATAAACAAATATATAAATAGAAATATATAAATAACAACCATAAAATTTTTGTAAACAAAAAGTATATTTTTTAGTGGATAAATTTATAACAGTATCATAAATATGAAAAATCAAATAGAAATAGTAGTATATTTTTAATTTTTTCGAATTATGTTATATATAAACATTTTAAGTCATAAAAATGGAAAGAGCAATCATAAAACTAATAATGTAAAAGCTAGTTTTTATTTATCTAAATTTTTATAGAATTTATGTAGTGGACAAGAACATTTGGCTTAGTTTTCCTGTATATATCGCTATTTTGTACCCACAAACAAACCATGTTGTTACACTAACCCGTACTAGTACGTGTTTTCGCGTCGAGTATGAATCGTTAGAAAACGTACTAGTCCCGCATACAATGTGTTAATAGAATTCTAATAAAAATCTATAAATAAATGTTTAAAATATACTAAATTATGATAAACTAAATATTACATTTACATACCCTTCATATACTAATTTTAAAAATGTCCTAAAATTTCGGATGATTCTAGAAATTAGTCTCAGAAATTTTCTCAAACTGTTAGGATTCGGAGAAGATTAAACTTTTCATTCTTGATGTCAGACAACTTTTTATACAAAGCTATCTCTTATTTACATGTGAAACATCTGATTAGATTTCATCGACGTCTTTTAAGAGGCCTGCAAACATTCGTATTTTTATATCTTTAAAAAGTTTCATGGATTTACGGTTATGAAATATCTTGGAAGAGAAACTTTCAAGAAATTAATTTTTACTTCGTTTGTAGTAAAGTAAATATTTCTAGTCACGAAATATTTCAGTGTTCGTATTCAAAGTAAATACTCATTTCATCTGTGCTTTAAACAATTTAGACTAGTTCCGTTTTCTCACCTCTATGTCCGTACAAGAACTTGAAATTTGAAACTTGAAATATCCTTTATGACTATCTCTGAATGAATTTTAACTAGGTTGGACATAAATATGTACTTAAGTCTGAATATAAGTATGCATATATCTCGCATTTTTGAAAAATAATTTTTGAAAAGATTAAGTTTTGATTACAGAAGTATTATTAATTTTAATATGTACTTACCTTAGTAAATCGTAGCTTCAGTTATATTCTGTTTTATGCAACATACAATTTTAAGAATAAATCAAAACTAAATTTATTAAAACTAAAATTTAGCATCAGTGACACTACTACAGATCTCAGTCATTAAATCATTGAGAGTATTAACTTCTGAACCTAAATATTTAAATTTTCTAACAGTTTAAAATTTGTAATTTCCAATTTCAAAATAGGGGTGGCTATTAATACCATATGGTATGTACTTAGTTTTATTTTGGTTGATTGCTAGATGCATTTTGCTGACTGCAGTCTCTACAGATAAAAAAACCTAAGTGACTCGGAAGTTCTTGCGACTATGTTAATATCGCCAGCAAAAGCAAAAATCTGAACAGACTTGTTAATGATAGTTCCAAGAACATTAATTTTGGAGTCTTTAATGATTTTTTGGAGGGAAAGGTTAAAAAAGAAGCAGGCCTGTGCATCACCCTGTCTGAGCCCATTTGAAACAACAGTGGGCTCTGAGAGATTATTCTTAATTTTAACCGTAAGTATTGTAAGTCTCAGATGCTAACCGTTGTTTTTTCAAACTAAAAAAATACTTGAAGTCTAATTTCACTTGCAGAAAAACAAAGATCCAAATTTACAAAAGTTTAATCAGACCCATTCTTACATTTTCTGATGAGACCTGGGCAATGACAGAAAAAGTAAAAAATAAAATTTCTGGTTTTGAAAGAAACATTTTGAGAAGTATTTTTTGGCATAAAACATAGTAATATTTGGATAAGAAGAACTAACTTTGAACTCCATAAATCGTTTAAAGATCTAGATATAGTACAATATATAAGGATTCAGAGAATTACATGGACAGGACACATGTGTAGAATGGACGAAAATCGTGTAATAAAAAAGACTTTCTCGGCTAGACCATTTGGCACCCGGAAAAGAGGGAGACCTAAACTTAGGTGGTTTGACTGCTTGGAATAAGACTTTTAAAAATTACTAACTGGATGTCCATGGTCAGGGACAGAAGAGCTTAGAATTCCATTCTGAGGAAGGCAAGGACATATCGTCAGCTGTCAGGCCCTTGAAGAGAAAACTAAAATTTATTTTATTGAGGTTTTTACACTTTAAAAATATTTGAAATATTCTAATATTTTTCTACATTTCTAAAACATACGTAAAATACACGCTTGGCATTTATTACAATTAAAAAAAGACACAAAAGCGGTCATTCTCTCTCTATCTAAACATGTTTAATATGATAAAACATAAAAATATGAATAAAGCCGTGCTGTGTTTTGATATAATTAATTCTAAATACAAAATTACATAAAAAAATTTGAAAAATAAAGATAATGTAAAATGTATAGTAACATTTAAAATAATTTACACAACCTGACATAATTCTGTAAAATTATTGCTATTAAGTAATTTTGTACTGGTATTAGCAAGCTATTGTTAAAGGTTTACAGCTGACATAAATCGGAAAACCTAGACCAATAATGCATCTATTGGAAGCATTCATTAAGCTAGTGTAATAAAAAAATATAAGTACAAATAACTTTTGTTTAAAAGTCTTTAGTAGTATGTATTGGAACTATAATAGTTCTTATAAGTTGTTCATATAAGATAAAAAACATCACCAAATGCTATATTTGTTTAAAATTAATAATATGCATGTATTATGCATATTAAATATGCAATATATATGTATTTATAATTAACTACTATAATTTTTATTCTTATTTTAAAACTCTATTACACGTATATTAAGTGATATAATTTAACCCTAATTTTTATATCGATGAATTGAGATAGCTATTAAGATACTAATAACTAGCTTCTAATAAACGATGACAAAAGTTTCTCCCATTTATATTCACTTTCAGTCTTTTAAAGTCAAAAATATTCTTCAATAATAAAGGTAGAAAAGAATTTATTGTACGCATCATTTTTCTGAAAATTAATGAATTGATTTAGCCTGAGAAAAAAGAAAATGTTCAAGAAGAAACAAAAATTGGATATGATCTAATTTTGACTTCATTTTCCATTTTTCTAATCAGGTTATCGATTATTATCAGATGTATAACATTGTTTCTATACCAGGAATTGTGCTAGAAATGTAATAACCACGTGAGATCCCTGTAAAAGATCAATATGGTGGCGTAGATCGTTCTCATAACCATATTTTTGTTGACTGTAATTTTAACTCTTACTTTTCCAATAGTATACGCGTTTCACACACTCGTTCATCTGATAGCATGAACCTAGCACGATCACCTAGCATAAATTAAATAACAAAATATCATTTAAACTATATTTCAATATATATTCTGAGAAACGTTTATTATACATTTAGTAATTTCCCACTTGATGCATATTTCTATAAATACCGGAAGCACAAGATATGAAATTTAATGTGATTGATGTTATTTGATGTACGTTCTGTTGGTATTTCATTTTTCTTTTCACTACTAATATTTTTAATTATAATTAAGAATATAGCTTTATTTTTATTGAATATATTGTCAAATACTGATATACTTTAAATATTATGATAACAATACTAAATTTCTGCTCTGCTGATCTATCACCTGTAAACAATATTGTTTTTTCTCCTGGCGCGATACCGTGGATTGCCAAAAGACATCCCGAATACTCCGCATATTCCAATATAAAGCAATGTTTTTTTTTTCAAGTTATTACATTCACTTTACTTACCCGCTTACTTGATACGCGGGTAATTTCCCACTTGATGTATATTTCTATGAATACCGGAAGCACAACATATGAAATTTAATGTGATTGATGTTATTTGATGTACGTTCTGTTGGTATTTCATTTTTCTTTTCACTACTAATATTTTTAATTATAATTAAGAATATAGCTTTATTTTTATTGAAGATATTGTCAAATACTGATATACTTTAAATATTATGATAACAATACTAAATTTCTGCTCTGCTGATCTATCACCTGTAAGCAATATTGTTTTTTCTCCTGGCGAGATACCGTGGATTGCCAAAAGATATCCCGAATACTCCGCATATTCCAATATAAAGCAGTGTTTTTTTAAGTTATTAAATTCACTTTACTTACCCGCTTACTTGATACGCAGGTAATTTCCCACTTGATGTATATTTCTATGAATACCGGAAGCACAAGATATGAAATTTAATGTGATTGATGTTATTTAATGTACGTTCTCTTGGTATTTCATTTTTCTTTTCACTACTAATATTTTTAATTATAATTAAGAATATAGCTTTATTTTTATTGAAGATATTGTCAAATACTGATATACTTTAAATATTATGATAACAATACTAAATTTCTGCTTTGCTGATCTATCACCTGTAAGCAATATTGTTTTTTCTCCTGGCGAGATACCGTGGATTGCCAAAAGATATCCCGAATACTCCGCATATTCCAATATAAAGCAGTTTTCTTTCAGTAAAGTTATTACATTCACTTTACTTACCCGCGTACTTGATACGCGGGTAATTTCCCACTTGATGCATATTTCTATAAATACCGGAAGCAGAAGATATGAAAATTAATGTGATTGATGTTATTTGATGTACGTTCTGTTGGTATTTCATTTTTCTTTTCACTACTAATATTTTTAATTATAATTAAGAATATAGCTTTATTTTTATTGAATATATTGACAAATACTGATATACTTTAAATATTATTATAACAATACTAAATTTCTGCTCTGCTGATCTATGTAAGCAATATTGTTTTTTCTCCTGGCACGATACCGTGGATTGCCAAAATATATCCCAAATACTCCACATATTCCAATATAAAGCAGTGTTTTTTTTTTCAAGTTATTACATTCACTTTACTTACCCGCGTACTTAATACAAATACAAGTCAGAAAATTATGTCTTGATGGTTATCACGTCTCCATCCAGGTCTTCGGTATTATATTCCAATAATATTCTGATAACAAAGCACCAATAACTGCTACATTTGTTTTTAGAATTAATAAATATATATATGCATTTATTAATAACTACTGTAATTTTTATTATTATTTTAGTACTCTATTATACGTATATTCATTGATATAATATAACCCTAAATTTTTAAATTGGGAATGAATTGTGATAGCTATTAAGATACTAATAACTAGCTTCTAATAAGCGGTGACAAAAGCTTCTATAATCTTAAATTCACTATCAGTCTTTTAAAGTTAAAAATATTTTTCAATAATAAAGGTAGAAAAGAATTTATTATATGCAACATATTTCTGAAAATTAATGAATATATTGGTCTTGAGAAAAAATGAAATAAGAAACAAAAAATGGATATGATCTAATTTTGACTTTATCTTCCATTTTTCTAATCAGGCTATCAATTATTTTCAGATGAATAACATTTTTTCTGTACCCGAAATTGTGCTAGAAATGTACTAATAACGTGAGAATACTTCAAATAATCAATACGGTTCCCCAAGTCGTTCTCATAACCATATTTTTGTTCATTTTAAATCTTAGTTTTTCCAATAATATTCGCGTTTCACACACTCGTTCACCAGATAACACGAACCTAGCACTATCACCTAGCATAAATTAAGTAACAAAATATCATTTAAACTGTATTTCAACTTATATTCTGAGAAACACTTATTGTTTCTGAGAAACACATATTATATCTGAGAAACACTTATTATATATAAAACACTTATTATTGTTCTGCGAAACACTTATTACACTTTATATTCTGAGAAACACTTATTGCACATTTAGTAATTTACTATTTGATGCATATTTCTATAAAAATCGGAAACACAACATATGAAATTTAATGTTATTCATGTCATTTGATGTACATTCTGTTAGTATTTCATTTTTCTTTTTACTACTAATATTTTTAAATATAATTAAGAATAGAGCTTTATTTTTATTGAATATATTGTCAAATAATGATGTTTTTTAATGAAACGTGTTTAATTATTAAACGAATTCAATTTCTTATAAATACCTTCGATTAATATCTGAGAAATATTGTTATGAAATACTATAAAATTAAAATTAAATATTTTGTTGGACTAAGTAAATAATATCTTCATTCAAACATTACAGAATATAAGTAAAATGTATGCTTAAATTTAAATTGTAGCAAAATAATGAAAGTGTGATACATCTAAAATATATTTACTCTTTAAAAAATTAATAAAATTTATAATAGTCAATGACTCACTCATATGAAAGAAACTAAAGTAAAATGGATAAAAAGATTTATTAATATACAAACTGAAAATTAATACAATATGACCTGTACTTTGTAGACATAGTACAGGTCAAAGTTTAATTGATTCATATATTTATCACTGTGCAATGAAGGAAAAATTGGAGGAAAAAAATAAAATAATGTTTTTCGTAAATTTTATAATTTTCTGAACCAGTTTAAACACAGAAAAGTGATCTATACTCTTAATGGCACTTTCTTAAAAATGTGTTTTAATTACATAGCTAATAAATTTAGTGTATCTTTTCATGAACTCTTTAAACTTTTTGATTAAAGATTTAGCCTTTGCAAAAGCAAATCCTTGTTTGTAATTTTACCTCTTACATTATCAGAAGAGGATTACCAAAGTATCGAATGTTATTTTCTTCCCTTTTATTTTCTGTAAAAATATTTGTTTCCGGACTTAATCCAGTGTAGAAGAGCTTGTCCAAACACACTTAGCTTATTTCTTTAAACAGACCTTCGTTATCTGAGTATAAGATAAAAATATAATCCTTACTGAGGTAAATGGTTATTTGAATCTTAAAGCGATAATTTACAATTATTAACATCAGGTTCTATATTCACTTTTATTTGAAATTACAAAATTGTTATGGTTATTTTTATTTTCATTCTCAAAAAGAACTGCTCTTATAAAAGAAATTTATCCCTATTTATTTTAGTAATCGTTAAATAAATAAAACAATTTTAATTATAAAATGTTTCCTAAAAACTGTGGCGTAGAATGTTTTTTAGATTATGAAAGACATTGAAATTGCCATTAGAAAAACTCATAAGCGTTAGTATATACATACAAACACACACACACACACACACACATATATATATATATATATATATATATATATATATTATTATATTATATATATTTTTATATTTATATATATATATAATATATATATATATATATATATATATATATATATATATAATATATATATATATATATATATATAATATATATATATATATATATATATATATATATATATATATATATATATATATATATAATATATATATATATATATATATACACTCAAGAGTAAAAACATTATTACCACCCCTACATTTTGCAATGAACTAGACTGGATGACTTGGAAGGCACGTGATCAGGTGAAAGTGGTATTTAACTGGTGGAGAGTCTGAAGAATCATTCTTTTATTTACTTCTGTGTGTGGTGAGAAAGGCTCTGGATCTAAGCGATTTTGATAGAGGGTAGATTGTAATGGCTCGAAGACTCGGAACAAGTATTTCCGATACTGCACGACTAGTGGGTTGTTAGCGATCTACAGTTGTTAGTACTTATGAAAAGTAGAGGAATTACGGTGAAACCAGCAGTTGACTACATGTTGTTGGACGTCCAAACGCTATCAAAGAAAAAGGTCGGAGACTGTCTCGTATGATGAAGCAAAACCAGATCCATACAGTGGCTCAGCTTACAACCCAATACAATTAAGGGATAAGTAGAATAGTATCGGAACACACTGTTCAGAGGACACTGTTGGATATGGGATGCAGCAAACGTCCCACTCGTGAGCCTGTGCTGACCAAGCGTCATCACGAACTACGACAACGCTGGAAGAGAGTTGCCTGGTCAGATGAATCAGGGTTTGTCATTCATCAAGCCAATGGCCGTGTCAGGATATGCCGTCTTTCAGGCGAACAGTTGCTCCCTTAATGTACAATAGGTCATAAACAGGCCGGTGGTGGCTGTAGTATGCTTTGGGGGACGTTCTCTTAGGCGTCTCTGGCACCCGTGGTTGTGGTAGAGCAGTCCATGAATGCTACAGGGTATCTGAACATCATTGCGGACCAGTTACACCCTTACACGGCCTCTGTTTTTCCAGCTGGAAATGGAATGTTCCAACAGGACAATGTCCCTTGTTACAAGGCTAAAACTGTGTTGGAGTGGATCCAGGGACATGATGCTGAATTCCAGTAAATGTCCTAGCCTCTAACACACCGGATCTCAATCCGATAGATCACATGTGGGATGTCATGGGACGGCAGCTCAGAGTTCAAAGACCACCAATTTGCAATATCTTGGATTTGCGTAACCGTTGCTTTAACATCTGGTAAAATCTGTCTCCGGCCATCTACCAAGGACTTGTGGCACCCATGCCAAGGCGGATTGGAGTTTTGTTGCGCGCCAAAGGCCCACCAACGTTATTGATAAGTAGTCATAATGTTTTGGCTCTTGAGTATGTGTGTGTGTATATATATATATATATATATATATATATATATATATATATATATATATATATATATATATATATATATATATATATATATATATATATATATATACATACATACATACATACATAAATGTAGGGCACATCTGGATGTCAGGATGTGTGAGTAAGGCTTGAATAGCTTGATGAGTTCCCAAATTTATAATTCATTTCTGTTTTTTAAATAAGATAAAAAATTATTTTAGGTTTGTAGTTTGCCTGTGTGATGCAGATGAAATTTTAATCTGAAGTATAATTAATCTTATGTTATAAATTTTAGGCCTTTGGAATGTTTTATTAAAGTGTTGGGATTTGACTCACTAGGTTGTCCTTTAACGGTCTTCCGTATATTTTAAAAAGGTTATTAACCACTCTATATCAAGTAAAAATTTATTGCTTGTAACACTTTTCTTTCCGCAGTACTTTCCGTTATTAAAAATTAAAGTAATTATATGTAAGTATTATAACAATATTTATGTTAATATTTTAAGATTAGGAAGCTGAAAAAATTAAAAGTAAATCATCTGCAAATTTTATATCTTCATGTTTACATTCTCCCTTTTTAATTAACAAACGTAAACGTAAATGTCCGCTGAGTAGAAAATAAAAATAGCTCTGAATAACCTGTAGCAGTTTAAGAAAAACCCTCTTCTTATTCTTCCAAGAGGGGGGAGTTATCTTTTCCTTTGAGTACTTAATGAGATAAGTATTATTTACTTCTACAGTTTAAGATTAATTAATTAAAGTAGTTTTGCTGGTATGTGTATAGTGATAGTTTCTAATTTACATTTTAGTATTTAAATGGTTAAATTTGAATATAAATTTAACCTAAATAATTGATACATTATATGTATTATATTAACATATGAACGCGACACATTTATCAGATAGAGGAAGAAATTTTTAACAAGATTTCCTTTCTGAGAAAATTTACATCATATATAACATCAAAAAGGAATTATATTTTAAATTTTAACATTTTAAATGTTGTATTCTGGGATAAAATTGGGTGAAAATATTGAATTTCTACAAAAGACACCTTAAACGAGATATTTATAGATACCAAGATGCCTTTCCATACGCATGATTCAGTGTCAATTTTTAATATAAAATAAGAATATAAATATATTTCGTATCATTTCGTAAAAAGAGTAAAACCTATATTCCTCGGATATCCATTAAAATATTGAACTTTTAAAAGTGTCTAAGAAAGTTATAATGACAAGTGCCTTTTCAGTCGTATATATCAGGGATAATTTTTAATATAAATTTTGTAAAATTGAGGTATATTTCAGTAAATAGAGTATTACCTTCAATTTAAAAAAGATTAAAACACTGTAAAAGACTAGAAAATGTATTAAAAAAACAATACTTAATCTTAATCTTTCCATTTATTTCGTGTTAAATTTCATAAGACTGTATTTTATTTAATACGACTGTATTTATTTTCCAGTGACGGATGTGTGTCCTAGTTACTAAGAAAATTGCAAACAATAAAAATTATAACCCAGAATATCAGTATTTACAAGTAGTTATATTGTACCACAATGAATATTGGTCGGTAATGCAAAACACTCGTCAATCAAGTAGAAACATAGAATTATTAAGTTTCATACACGTAAAAATGTAAAGGTAAAAACATCCTGAATACTAAATTCAGTTTCAAAAAGAATATTAGGAATCTACTAAGAACAAATACAAAAAAGGTTTGAAGAATAGAACAAATTCATACATAAAAATCTAAAAAGTAAGAATATCCTAAATACACCATTACGATTAAAAGAAATATTATAAACATTTTGTATGTAAACTAAAACACTCATCAAGAATGCATGGGACTTGCCTTTTTTACATATCATCATATTATCCGCCGGATTTTTGTTGCCCATTTATTTTTCCGAGGACCAAATAGGTAGAAAAACATTGAACCATATAAGGGTAAGTTACAAATACACCCAAATCGTTCCTCGGGAATAAAACTCGAACACATTGTATGGGAGCACACTACAATACCTATTGCACAATCTAGGCGTCCTGATCAGAAAATGGAAACATAGACTTATAATATTTGATATTCGAAGAAAACGCAACGTAAGAACATTTTGTATGCTAAATTTAGATTAAAAGAGAATTTTATAAATCTTCTAGAAACAGAAACAAAAATCTTTTTAAGAACACAACAACTTGATATATAAAAATCGAAAAGTAAAATCATCCCATATACACCATTGAGATTAAAAGAGAGAATTTTGTCTGTAAAATAAAAGGTTCATCAGACAAAGTAGAAAAATAGTCTTATACTATTTAACACACGAAAAAAACGAAAAATTAGAAACATCGTGAATACTAAATTCAGATTAAAAGATTATATCATCAAATACCTAACACCAGACACAAAATCTTTTAGAAACAGAACAATTTGATACATTAAAATCAAAAATGAAAAACAATCATGAATACATCATTAAGATTAAAAGAGAGAATGTAAAACTTTCGTCTGTAAAATAAAAACTGATCAGAAAAATGGAAACACAGACTTATAATATTTAACACACGGAAAAACGAAACGTAAAAACTTCCTGAATATTAAATCCAAATTAAAAGATAATATCATGAAAGCTCTAAAAGTGGAATTAAACTATTTTAAGTCAACAAAGTAACAGAGCATTTTGATACATATAAATCGGAAAAGTATAAACATCCTAAAAAAACCATTGAGATTAAAAGAGAAAATATTATAAATCTTCCAGAAAAAATATTTTAAGAGAACAACTTGACACACAAAAATTGAAAAATTAAAAACATCCTAAATACACAGCTGAGATTTTAAGAGAAAATTTTGTCTGTAAAATAAAACATTCGTGAGAAAAAAGTGGAACAATAGTCATAATATATGATACACGGAAAATTAAAAACTATGAATACTAAATTCATATTAAAATATAATACATTATACTGCTAACAGGAAAAACAAAATCATTTAAAATCCGATCAATATGATACCCAAAAATCAACAAAGTAAAAAAATAAAAGAATCCAGTATACTCCATTTACATTAAAACAGAGGATATTATAAATCTTTTGTCTGTAATATAAAGGATTCATCAGAAAAAGGGAAACACACTCTTATAATATTTAACAAACGGAAAAAAAGAAACGAAAAAAACCATCCTGAATATTAAATTCAGATTAAATGATAATATCATGAATGCTGTAAGAGCAGCACCAAAATCTATTAAGACAACAATGTAACAGAGCAATTTGATACATGTTAGATGAGGTCGCTGGGTTTGTTTAAATTATCTAATGGACTGTAATCTTTTTCCTTATAAATTTTATTCACAACACAAAACACACAAATACATGAAATCAATTAATTCGTAATAAAATATGTCACCACCGCGTGAAGTGGGTGGGAGCGTAAATTGGTTGCTCTTAACGCTAACACTAAAATAGGTCACCACCACGTCAAGTCGGTGGTAGCGTAAAACTGACTGCCCTTCACACTTTCGCCTTGACGACGGCGATGCTTGTTTCCAGTAAGGCTCGCTAGGTGGAGCTCTTCTTAAATTTGCATCCGCCACGGAACAATACACAAAAATAAAAAAATTAAAAACATTTTAAATACACTACTGCGATTGAAAGAAAGAATTTTGTCTATAAAACAAAAGATTCATCAGAAAACGTGGAAACATAGTAATAGTATTTCATACACGAAAAATTAAAAACATTGTGAATGCTAAATTCAGATCAAAATATAATATTATCAAACTTCTAACAACAAAAACAAAATCTTTTAAAAAGAGATTAATATAATACCCAAAAATAAAAAAAATAAAAAAAAATCCAGTATTCTCCATTAAGATTAAACAGAAAATATTATAAATATTTTGTCTGTAAAATAAACGATTCATCAGAAAAGTGAAAACACACATTTATAATATTTAACACAATGAAAAACGAAACGCAAAAACTTCCTGAATGTTAAATTCAGATTAAATGTTAATAATAGCATGAATGCAAAACTAAAATATTTTAAGACAACAAAGTAACAGAGAATTTTGACACACAAAAGTCGGAAAACTGAAAACATCCTGAAGACACCCTTGATATTAAAAGAGAAAATATTACAAATCTTTTATAACAGAAACAGAAAGTTTATTACGAAAATAATAAATACACAATAACAGAAAATTTAAAAATATCTTGAATACTACATACATATTTAAATAGACTATCATGAATTTTTTAAAAGCAGACCCTTAGGAAATTTCTATGTTTTGAAATATGTAATTTCAAAGTACCTCAAGCTATGTATATCCGTTCAACGATATACCTTATTTACTCCATTTAATGTATTTTAAAATAACCTTATAATACAATAAAATGTTACCCTCATGCCATATATAATCATGTAATGATATACTTGTTTACTTGATTTAATGTACTATAGCACAACCTTATAATACAATAGAGAGTTACCTTTATGCCCTGTATATCCTTGTTACGATATACCTTGTTTACTTGATTTAATGCATTCTAACATAACCTTATAATTCAATAGGTTGTTGCCCTCAAGTATACATAAGAGTTCATTAACCTAGAGATTAAGAATATCTCGTGCATTAGCATTATATAAATTAAAGGTGAAGGTCGAGAATATATTATGAAATGAGTACCCTTGAATTCCAGTAAGAGAGGGATTGCTTCCGATTGAAATCTACCATTGTATTTTCGTAATGCATGCAGAAATGCATTTAAAAGGTATTTCTATGTCTACTCAACTATGATGAACTATGATCAATATTGTAACCTTAGAGTATATGATTAATATATTTGTATTATTCTTCCCTTGAAAATCTCAACTTAAAATACAAATTTATTGATTTTGGTAAAAAGGAAAGCAAGCTAACCTACACACTAAAATTCAGTAGTCACACCTATTCAAAATAATCGACACTATTATTTTACATTTTGTTGCATATACAACTGTTAATAAAATTATGATGTTGATATGACATGACTTCATTGAACACCTATTACTCATTTTTTTAATCTATCGTATGTTTTCACAATTCTCATTTGCAAATTCCTTTAAAGGTTCAAATTTTTTTTTTGAAAGTTTCATGCTGTTTTCTAAATCATGTACTGTCACCTGGCGGCGATCGTTAAAGTTAATATTTGTAACATTGATATTTTTTAGCTATATAACATATAGATACTTCATAACAAGCCGAATTTTTTCATAACTACTCTATTTTTCTTACTACATAGCAAAAAGGAATCAAACAAAAAAGCTTCAGTACATATTATATTTTCTGTTCTACTTTATTTGCATATTTATAATGGACTTAAAAATATTTAAAAAACATTGTTCCAACAGTCTAAAAAGCCTTATTTCTAGTACAGGAAAATGTGTTGGTATCTGTTGTATTTTGTAAATCGATAATATTAACGTTAATCATATTGAGATATTTCCTTACATATAGTACGAATTCAGATAAAAACTATTTGTGCAAAACTAGATGATACAACAATACTGAACTCAAAATTTCAACATTCTACAGTTACACGATTATGATTAATATCCGGCAGCGTTAATATCTAATATGTTGAAATATCTTCTTATATGGAGATCTAATTGCAATCAGAAAGCTAGGTGCACAGCTAATGTTACAACATCTTTAAATATAAAATTTAAAAAAGCTATCTCAGCGTATGAATTTTATAAAACATAGAAGTTTTCCAGAACATTTAAATGAAATTGAAAAACTGGATACAAATATATATAAATGCAAAAAAAGAGTAAATGAAATATAATATTTTTAAAATTCATGTAGATTAGTACTAGCTTTATAAATAATATTATGTTGAATCCTATTTAATATAATTTAAACGAAGACATCGAAATAAAAAACATATAAAAGTAAATAAAAAGTTAAAATATGTTATGGTATGCAAACATATTCTTTAATACTTTGAGATTTGAAATATATTTATGTATTTCTGTAAATAAATTGCATGGCATGTATGACTTACTAAATGCAATTAAATTTTTCCATTTTCATCCGTGTTTCTAAAGTAATATTACAGGGATTTAATCTTTTTTGGCATTTGCATGATCAGAAATTTTTAAGCAGACTTGTAAATAATTGTTTATTTCATTTGCCTTAGTGGATTTGTTATTTTGTCGTACAATCTGTTTTTGAGTTCGAATATTGGTTTTTAAGTTGGATGTGTAAATTTATATTCGTATTGAGATTTTATGTTAATAGAGAGCGTATGCCATTCAAAAATGGAGGTATAAAACTAGAAATCATAATAGTCCTAACTATGAATGTTCAATAAAATTTGCGACTAATCGTTTGTGAGTTATGACTCATAGCTTTAACATATTTTGTAAGGAAATGTTTTGTTTATATAGTACAGATTACACTCAATAGAGGAGATAAACATCTAGAAATTATAACTGTCCTAAATACAAAACTTTGGCATTTTATGGGCTAATTCTGTCTGAGAATAAGTATACATATGCGTACAGACGTCACGTTGAAACTCGTCAAAATGCATTCAGGAAAATGGACAAATCTCTGACAAAATGGATATTTAAAGTTTGAATGTTTTCATCTGAAAGTTTCTATGTACGTAAGTAGAGACGAAACACAGATTTTATTCAATATAGAATCAGGCTTGGTCGAAAATAATATTTTCAATTGAAATCTAAATACCGGTTTGTGATTTAAATACTTCATTTACTTCGTATAAAGATATGAAAAAACAATTAAATATTAACCTAAAATATCAGTCGATAAGTTACAGAACCAAAATTTCAGATTAAATGTGTATAAATAACGTTCTAATTACTTTTGGGATATATGGAGAGAACGTAAGTCTGTGACAACGGGAAAATGGGCGACAGATTTGAGTCTTATATAGATAATAATGTTGAAAGTTCGGAAATAACATGATCCAGTTCGCTTGCAGATACCCAACCATAAACATATGAAGGAAAACTATTCAGAAATTTCTTATAATAGTCAGAAAAAAAGAAACTTAAAAAGTCAGACTATCAATGATTTTTTTTCATATATTTTAATTTGTGCACAACATTGTACAGTTATTTTTATGGTAGTACACAACTTTTATCTAAAATTAAAGCACTATAATGTAATACTAAAATAATTTTGCATCCCATTATTTTGGCATTTTACGTTAATCGGTGCCTCTAACTGCCAAGTTCAGATTCCATAGTGGTTAGAGCATCCCACTAGCATGTTAAAGACTGTGGATTCAATTCCAGTGAATAACTTAGTTGACTTAGTTCTCCCTCCACTGGTAGTGTACAGTTATTTTTATGCTAGTACACAACTTTTATCTAAAATTAAGCACTATAATGTAATACTAAAATAATTATGCATCACATTATTTTGGCATATTACGTTAATCAGCACATCTATCTGCCAAGTTAAGATGCCAAGGTGGTTAGAACATCCCACTAGCATGTTAAATACTGTGGATTCAATACCAGTGAATAACTTAGTTGACTTAGTTCTCTCTCTATTGGACGTTTACAGTTATTTTTATGGTAGTACACAACTTTTATCTAAAATGAAAGCACTATAATGTAATACTAAAATAATTTTGCATCACATTATTTTGGCATATTACGTTAATCGGCACCTCTAACTGCCAATCTCAGATGCCATGGTGGTTAAAAGCATCCCGCTAGCATGTTAAAGAGTGAGTATTCAATTCCATTGAATAACTTAGTTGAATTAGTTCTCCGTCCATTGGAAGTGAAGTGAACTTACTAAATGATGACAATACAATAAAATAAATAAGAAGTCTATTCATCAACAGATAATCTAATTTGTAAACAACTACCTCTTCGATACAGTTGAATACTAAATAATAAAAGCAAACTCCTCGCAAATCAAAATCTAGTTTAATCTTCCAATGGTGATAATTATCTCAAAAGATTTAATGGCTGCTCCAGAACATCCGCGATAAATAAAAAGTTAATTTATAGAATCCAAAATTTAATTTAGAAACATAACAAGATCTGACAATACATGAAAAGAAATTTTATTTCGAAATATCCACCGATCTTTAAACTATTCCTAAAATAATTTTATGCAAACAGAAATAAGAAAATTCTTCATTTAAATGTATAAAGTTGCAGACGAATTTTTGTAGAATTTTTTTTCTTTATTGCTCTTAATTCCAAATCTGTGTTCAGTTTAAATATGCATGAAAGCAATAAAAACAGTAAATTCCTGTTATAGAAATGATAAAGAATAAATTTATCTTTGGTATTCATACGTCTCTTTCAGCTTTTCACAGAATCAATATTTCCAAGACATTAAAGCTTATCTTATAAGCTAAAAATTAAAGAGATTTCGGAAGTTGTTAAAACTGATGAGAATAGAATATCATCTTAAAATAAACATACAATTCTAAAATAGAATTATTTTATTTGAAATTGCAAATATTAAATGCACATAGAGTAATAGAAAAGAAAATTAAACTTGCAGTGTTGAATTGAAATAATTGTAGAAAAATTGTAGAAAAAATGTGATTTTTTCTGCCTACACTTGTTGTAATATCTTATATCATTAACATTTTTCTTCATAATGGAGTTTTCTATTGTTACATTAATAAATTGTACATAGAGCTAAAATATTATGTAATACAGTTTTTAGAAAAGTAATGTAAATGAATTTTTCAAGTATATAACAGGTAAATTTTTCTTTTACCATGAGTACAGAGAGACAGAAGAGCAACCTCTCTAAAAAAACATTATGTGTAGCAAGATCATAAGATTTACGACAGGAAATCAGCTGGAAATTTGTCTTACAAGTCATTACAAAATCAGCTTTATTACATTTGAACTTTTCTTATAAATAATTTTTTCCAACGTGGCAGGCGATACATAAATTATCCTAACGCCTTAACAAGATATTCATTTAGCACCACCATAGGAGCATATGTAGCTGAAGTTATGCTAAGGACGCGAGTGACATTAGCCCCGCTGAGTCCTTGTAATTTAGAAGTAGGGACCAAGTAAAAGACCCCCAGTCGTGGCCTGCCATCCCCAGAAATATCGTTTGAGAACTTGAAGGACTTTGTGACCTTCAAGTTCTCATATTTTAGGTGCCCGAATCACCTTTAGAGAACACGCGGATCTTAGGCCGGCTCCAGCTCTGAACACGCAACCTTTCAGTTACGAGATCGCTCCCTTTGCCGACTGAGCTACCACGGCTCATGTTATAAATAATGTTTGTTCACCTTTTAACTATTCCTCCTGTTTTACAACTGTTACCGTTATTTATTCCTTATAATTACTGAGTTTCAGCCTTTAAAGCGTTAAAAAGAATTTTACTGTAGTTTTTTTAAAAAGTTTGAACTTTTCTGAATCCCATATTTCAAACTACATAAAAATATGCCGATTATATCGTACATTCCTGTAAAAAAATAAGAATATCCTGAAATTTTCATTGCTTTCAACTGCTGTTTACGACACATAGGGTTCCCTACTTGAACGGGATTTTTCCATTACAGAGTGTTATTACAGAGTGTGATTTGCCTTGTTTAAAGGTCATTTATACCTCTATAAAATAAAATCAGTCACGTTTAACACGTTTGGAAATTCTGACTAAAACCCTTAGGCGATGGAACGATGATTTAAAACATAGATCACTACTCTTCGGTTCTGAAGTTCATTCATTTGAAACCAAGTCATAGTATCGATGTTCGTACTCATTTGAAATCAGCTTTAAGCAGCAGGTGTTAGTTTTATCAACCATCGTGCACTGAAGAAAGTAAACCCTAGTACTCTAAATAAACCGAAAATTTTCAGACTGTACAAATAATTGACTGAACGACACAAGATTAATTGTCACACATACTTTTCATAATCGTATTCCTCCTTCTTATTCAGAAACCAAATAGTTTATGGAAGAGGTAAAAGCTAGAAAACTTGAGAAATTGGCTGCTCAGGGAATAGAAAGTTGATTAAAATATAGCTTATATGTTACAGAAGCATTATGACTGAACAGTGAGTTCATTGCATTAAACAACTTATTTTTTAAAGTTCCTTTTTTCTACTTATGTGCATTGTTCTGATAAATATTATGCAGATATTACGCTATAACTTGTCTTGTAAAAACATGGTATTAACGTTTATAGCCTACCACTTTTTTCACATGGTTTTTAAATTTACTTTCATGATAAAAACATTTCACATTTAGAAATTCTGACGAAAACCATCAGGCGATTCGAAGGATGATCCAATACATAGGTCACTGCTCTTCGGTCCTGAAGTTCATTCGTTTGAAACCCACTCGTAGTATCGATATTCATACTCATATAAAATCACCTTTAAACAGTAGGTGATGGTATTATCAACCATCGTGTACCAAAAAAAGTAGACTACTCTAAATCAACCACAAACTCAAATTTTTCAGGCTGGAGAACTAATGGATGATTGTAAAATTTGACAAAGAAACATTATGAACTTTCTTGTGTTGTTGAATGTGTAAGATCATTTGTCAGACATGACTTTTATAAGAATACTGCTCCCTCTTATTCGAAAACTAAATTGTTTACGGAAGAAGTAGAACTTATAAAACCTGAGAAATTGGCTTCTCATGAAACACATGATTTAGTAGAATATAGCGTATATAGACGCGTTATGACTAAACAGTGGATTCATTGCATTACAAAAATATTACTTTTTACAATGTTTCTTTTTCTATTTACAAGAATAATTCTGATAAAATTATCCAGATAGAACGTTAAAATTTGTTTTATAAAAATATGGTGTTAATGTTTATAACATACATCTGTTTTCATGGGATTTTTAAATTTATTTCCATGATTAAAACTTTTCAATGAAATATACTGTGTTCAACTTCGCTTATTATTTGTTATCTGAAATTGGATAAAAAATTTCTAAATTTAAACTTTATTTAGCTATACATTATTATATGTTATTTCATCGTATTGCAATCATAAATTGATAGATAATTTAATTTTCAATTAATACTTTATTATATAAGCTTTAAAATTAATATCAAATATTCAACTATTGAAGAAAAAATATTTTTTCAATAAATAAATTTTCTATTTTTGTAAACTTATATTCCAAAATAAACATATATTATGTATGAAAGAAAAATGTAAATATTTTGTATCATAGTTAGTTTTAAATCTATAAAAAATACAATGATCTCCGATATAAAACTGATGATACAAGTCATTTAGAATTGCTTTGCAGAATATTTCTTCGAGAAAAATAAGAAATGCAAGTCGAATTAGCTATTGTGAATCAATTGTTTGGCAACAGCATCTCAAAAACTTTTACGACCATTATCAATCATTCTTGTATCGACATTTTCTGGAGAAGTAAAGTTACTGGTTTAAGAGCTGTCAAGGTTAAACAGATACGATAACTTTGCAACAATACCAGACATTTATTCATACCATTCTATTTCAGTTACTTCTTGAGTGATATAATTTTACTTTGATATAATATTGATTCACAACTTTATCTATCAATAACTAGAAGTTGATATTTCTTACATTTTGGAAAATGTATCGACTAAACGATAAAGATTGCTGACTAAATTACAACCTAATCCAAATTCTGAAACCCAACATAAAAATAGTGTCAGAATGTTAAAATTTCAGTCTTCCGAAAATTGATCATTGATAAGTAAATACGTTATATTTATTTCAACGCATTTAAACTTTCCATTTTACATTCGTAGTAAAATCTCCTTTAACAAGCTTTAATGTATCCCTAAAGTAATTTTTATCTATTATATGTTATCAAAAAATGATACATTTTAAATGCTATATCCTTGTATAAGTGTATATTTTTTAGAAAAAGCTACAAGGGTTTACCATATAAATGTATACAGAAAAACATGTTTCTGATTCTTTTTACTAATACATTCCATAAAAGCACTGTATAAACAGTACTAATAGAAGAGTATTTGTGTTTCTAAAATTACGCTTTCAGTTTTGCTAAAAATGTCTTACTAAAAACATGATTATCAAATGAACATACAAATCTTTTCTACGTAATAACTGAATTTTTATTGTTGTATATAGAATTTCGACATTTAATTAACAAATATTTATGGCTTTATCAAACCTGATAAATAATATTTTGTTCGACTATTACACCAAACATTAGATATTTAAATAATACTAATAAATTTTTTATACTAATTACCTTTATATGCCTAGTAAAAATAAATTTGATTTTTTCTAAAATATTTCGTTTCTTTACACAGGAAGAATACTTCTAGTGTGACAAAATTATAAAAGATTAGGGGATCGAAAATCTATTTGGAATCACATAACAATGCAGATTCAGAAGCTCTACTTTAATCCCTTAACCCCTTCCGGTAAAATGACGAGTCTAGCTCATCATTAGTTTTTCATTCCATACCGCACAATGACGAGCTACACTCGTCATGCGATTAAAGTTACTGTTAAATATGATAATTAATTTAGTTTCAAATTTCTAGTGTACTGAATTTGGCAACACTTTTATCACTTGTGAAAATCACAAGTCACTATTGCATATTGTTTACTTAGAATTTCTTGGTACAAGTCATTGTCAAATTAATGAGTCAGAATAAAAGAAAACCTACTAAGAAATGCCGTGTGTGTTACAAGAATCAAATTAAAAGTGAGACTACTTGGCGGTGTAAACAATTAAGAATTCCTTTGCACTTTGTTTTGAAAAGTACCACTAGCTTGAAGACTATTATCTGTATACCTTGTTAATGTTTTGCTTTGATATTTTCTTAATTTTACTGTTTCTGATAATATTTAACACTATGTAAAAAGTGGATTTTAATTAAGAATATGTAAGAATTGTAAAATGAAACAAGTTTTTTAAATAAAAATTAAATGGTTATTTCATGCACAGTTTTTCATTATTAAATCATACCGGAAGGGGCTAGTGTGCAAGCTCGAGTTAACTCGAGTTCGCTAAACTTGCCAAAATGTGCACACACGAGATAATTCAAGCAGCATTGTACTTTATGTTGCTATAATTTTCGACACTCGAATGCAATCGAGAATTGAAAATAACAATCTAAAAGCAAAAAACAAACAAACAATCGTTTTATTAATATTTATCATTTATGTGGGATTGTAAGCTATAACACTTACTTATTCAGATAAAAAACATATATTTTTTATAAATTAAACGTTCTAAATTGTGTTTTTTACATTAAAAAATTGATTTCTTTTGGCCGGCCTTTAAAAAAAATGTGCATTAAAGGGTTAATGGAATAAAAGACGTTGAATGCAATGTCACATGAACAGCAATATCGCTGCAAGTCAGCTTTTGCGATACATTTTACTATATTGTAGAACAGAAAATAAAACAATTCACAGAAGACTTAAAGTGAGGGATATGTAAAGTATAACTCTTTACACCGTTCAATACAATATTTCGCTTTTTACACAGGATAAATACTTTTAATGTAACAAACTTACAAGAGTTGAGGCGATTGAAAAACTATTAGGAATCACATAACAATGCAGATTCTAAAGTGCTACTTTAACCCTTTGACAGTTTCATTTTTTTCCAGAATTCGATCAAACAAATGTCACATTTTTATTGCATTTTTTTTTTCATTTTACATTTTTAAGTAAAGATATGTTATTAAAATTAGCATTTCTAATATTTTTAAGCATTTATTACAACTTTTTTCTTTATATGAAAGCATCATAGAACTGAAGTTTACCTTTAATCTCATTGATATCCAAGTTAATTTTTGGAATTCCAGCGAAAGCAAATCTAGGAGGCAGATCCGAAGGATTATCACAATTTCAAAAAATTGTCTTGCTTGACTAATTTCATCTGTACTACTATCAGAGTCACTACTATCCAGGTCATCTAGTAAACTTTCGCTACTGTCATTTACAGATAATTCAGTTCCTGATTCCGAGTCACAGTTCGAATCACAAGAAATTAGCTCCATACACTCTGAATTATCCATTATTTAAAAGTAAAAGTATATTATTCAACTCTTACATCAATAAAATTACAGTCGGTTAGTAAAATATAACCAGAAAGCTATACACTGAAAGATAACAATTCGTCTTCTTACACAAAACATGCGAAAAAACCCTCGCTTTTGAAACAATCAGAGTAGAAAATACATTAAACTGCAAACTATCATTTACTGAACAACTATCGTCATCTATACGAATAATTTGTTACTAAAATTGGAAAAAATACGGCCGAAACAGTGCAAGCTAAATAGAAATCAGATTACCCGTACGCCGTACAGGAAAATCAGTAAAGGCACGAAATCTGTGCCCGTACGGCATACCGGCAAAACAGGGAAGGGGTTAATACGATAAAAGACATTGAATGCAATGTCACCTGAATAGCAGTATCGCTGGACGTCAGATTTTATGTTACATTTTACTATGATTTAAAACAGAAAATAAATTAAAGCAATTCACAGAAGCCTTATACAGAGTAATATGTAACTTATACAACTGGTAGTGCGAAAAAGTACAGAAAGGAGTTTACGTTTTTATGCAATTAACTTTATTCCGAGATATAGTTGATGCACATCCGTCTCCTTCTGTACCCTCGCCGTACTTGGTTGTACTTCGAACTTTTATTGGTGTACGTGACGAAATTGCCATCACAGTATTTACCTAATCACATTTGCAAAGGTGTACATTTTGGTTGTGCTTAGAATATATTTAGTATTTGATGGCTTAAAATTTTCGAAATATGTATGGAATTGCTGATTATGGAAGTACTACAGCATATACATGTGTGTGAGTGTGTGAAACTCTATGTGTTCTACTTTACATACGAAATCAACCGTATATAACGACATTTTTTAATTAGATGCACGTTATTCACCCACATAGAGTAATTTTCATCACTGTCATTTTTTCTATTCTGTTTCCCTTTCATTTTCAAAATTGTGTAAAATGAAAATGTCTACACATCTGCAAAAGATATTTTGTCCGATTAGATCTAATGACTGAAAGCTCCATTACAACCTATGTTATTATATGAATTTGTGTAAATTTATGCTTTTTAAACTTGTTTTATGTTAGTACCCATTTTATGTAAATAATTAAAAAAACATTGCTGTATTTTACTGTTTTAATAATGTGTTTGCTGACATCAGTTATCTATAATTCAAATTTTATTTATAGAACTTTCTACATACATAAACTCCAATGGGATGGCGACAGAATTAACAACTGTCAACGACGTTTTTACATTCTATCCTTTAATAAATGAACCAACCCTTGAAGAGATTTATTGCAATATATCTGATCTTAATCAGATAGAATCGGCTAATGGTGAGTGCATATTGTTTTCATATATTTTTAATAAAAATACATTTTGTATTATAAAAAAGTATAAATACAACTAAATACATTATTAAGTGCATGTATATACCTGGTGATCTAAAGTCAGAGGAAATGGAAAAAAACAACTAGAGAACGAACAAATATAAGAAAAACCGTTTGAAACAATTGAATAGAAATTAACCTAGATATTTTGTAGTGTGAATAAAAATACTTCATTTGTTATCTTAATGCCCAAAATAGGTTTGTAGTTATTTCAACTAACAGGTGGGGGAATTGTAACCAAAATACCTCAGATTTTAGCCGCAGTTACAAGAGTAGCGGTATATAAAGTCCTGACAGCGTATATACAGTTTCCGTTTTGCAACAGAAACTCGGCAAAGGAAAGTAGAAGACAAAAGAAGAAGTAGAGTAAAAGAGTACTGAAGCGGACTGAAATGTTTAAAATGAGAGCAACTCCATTCAAAGTTTCTAAATATATCAATTAGCCTCTGGTTTAGCAGCTTCAATAATAAGAGTTAAGAGCTATAACCTTTAATAGAATTTTTAAGGCAGTGCAACAATTCCCAAATCTTAGATTTTTGTCTCAGATTTTAATGCCAGTTGTCGTCTACAGTGGTACCAAACCTGGACAATTAACAAGTGAAAGACAATTATATGATCAGACGAATGACCTTTTATAATTTTCTTCACAAAGGAAGGATTGTGTACGTATGGAAGACGTTTACACATACGTTTGATCGTGATCGTTTTCTTCTAATTATCAAGCATAATTTAGATCTGGCATTTTATTGCCAGCCTTGCCGAGTTTTTCTCCTGGCCCAATTATAAACTTTAAAAGAAATATCATTGGAAGGACGTATAGAGAATTTTAGCTTACCAGGTCTGTGGTGGGGCGATTTAGATCATTAATATACATGATAATTAATATAATTAATATAAATAATATGATTAATTAATTAATATAATTGCTAAAAATAAAACAAGAAGTGAATTGCTTGGAATCTAAATCTGACCTCATCACATATTTTGTAAAGGGGAGAGGACCATAAAAATGATATCAACGGATTTTTGTCGTGTGTGGGATTCTCGGGCGGGGTTCTGATCCTAGTCCCAGAGTAGAATAGTGTCTCCGTACGTGACACTAAATAAGAATGTACCTTTGTGGAGTATTTATGAATCCCTAAGGGACAGTGTCCAATTTGAAGGGGCAAGGTGTTCACATGTTTGCTGTTTTAAGGAGGGGCAAAGATTTAGACGACTCTCCCGATTGGACAAAAAGAAGTAATAAAGTACAGAGATGAAGATAATATAAAATAAGAAAAAACAAGAGGGAGGGAGGTTCGAGGAGTCGAGACGAAGTTTACGACAGAGTCGGTGTTCGGTAGTCGAGGAGAGAAGTTCGACTGTCAAAAGTTCGACGGTAAGTATTCAGGACTCGAGAACAAAGCACGGGGACCAAAGGAGATTTGGGTCCAAGAAAGACTTCCACATCGCACACTGGCCAGAAGTGTTCCAGCCTTACAGAGACATCCAATTTTATTTAGAAGGTCCCATACCAGCGGTTAGACTGGAGTCCGCGTTATCATCCCATCAATCGAAATAACACGCAAGGTATCTATAAGAACTCCCAAGAGTGCAGCCTTGGCACATCAAATATATCCACAAAGGTACTCATTATTATAAATATTTGAATTTAAGATTGGGTCCTCTCTCTTATATATATAGTTATCTAAGTGATAGAATTATTATTGTCAAATCTTAATTAGTATAGCACCTAATTGAACGGGTTGAAAAAGTAAATCTTATGAAACATGATGAAATTTTTGTATATTAGTCATGTATGTATAATTATAATAAATTTTCTTGTTTGTATTTTAAGCTGATTTCAGTTACTCTTAATTTAGCATATTAGTTTATTTTTTTATTTTAAGTCTGTAGTATCTCAGAACCTGTGGATGAATTTAAACTTAAATAGTCTACTCAACGCAACCCAAATAATATTTAGTCTTTGTGACTAACAAAATATATAACCACTATAAATTTGATAATGGGTAATTACCTAAATTTAAACGAGAGCTACACGACAAGGTCCACCCAATGATACGAAATTTGTTTCTGGAGCATATTGAATTGTCAAAGATAAGAATGATTATATTCTTGTTTAATGGTTGTTTTATAAATTCGACGATGAATTGGATAAACCTACACCGTCCCGCACAGATCCCCAACCAAAATATAATTTAATGGTTTAGTTTTGAGTTTAATCCGGAACCCTATCCTGAACCAGAATTTCTTACAGCATTTAATCATTATCCTGAAAAACAATGGTACAATATTCATCTAAATTTTAATTATTTCGTTCCCTGGAAAATTTCTTTAAATTCTTGGTAAAGGGTTTCTTAGAAATTTGAGTGTTATTTGTTATTTTATAACTGCATGTAGACACACACACGCGCGCGCGCACACACACACACATATGTATATATATATATATATATATATATATATATATATATGCATAAATATACATATAAATATACATATATATAATATATATATATATATATATATATATATATATATATATATATATATATATATATATATATATATATATATATATACATATATATATATATATATATACATACATATACATATATATACATACATATATACATATATATATACATATATATATATATATATATATATATATATATATATATATATACATATATATATATATACATATATATATAAATATATATATATACATATATATACACATATATATATACACATATATATATACATATATACATACATATATATATATATATATATATACATATATATATATATATACATATATATATACATATATATATATATACACATATATATATACATATATATATACATATATATATATATATATACTATATATATACATATATATATATATATATGTATATATATATATATATATATATATATATATATACGTAAGTATACACTCATAATTTGTTAAACGTCTAAATTTCCCAATAACAGATAATAACAATGAATAGTATACATGCCGTTCACATATGAAATTCTTTCTCGTTTTATATCTATACGGAAGTAAATTTCTGATCAGCGATAATTGATTTGTTGAAGTTTTAGCAAAATCAGCAAGAAAAGGAAAAAAATTGCTTTCATTTATGGTAAAATTCCGCAATTTTGAGTTGAATGACATAAAAATTTGAACTTACTAAAATCAGCAACTTCAATCCTAATTATACAGATTTCCTTTTTAAATACTAAATTAAGTCTCTTGCCAATTAGTCTTGATTAGATCATTTGAACTTCAAGAAGTTTTAAACTTCGTAATGTTATTCACTCTCAAGTTGAAATTGATTACTATATTTGTGTCTTACCAAAGTTGAAGTCTAGTGGAAAATATACATATTTATTAATCTAGTATCTGCTTTATGCCCATCTATCGGTCTGCGTAATTAAGGTTTCAGTATGGAGTTAATATTTATTCAAATTTAAAGTTAGGTTTAATATTATGTTATTCTGACAATGTAAGAAATTTCCAAAAGAAATAGACTTTATATTATAAAAATAATAATACATTGATTTAACTTTAATTCCCATCAGGAACTTAAAAAATAAATTTAAAGAAAGAAAATAATTTTTTTGAAAACTTTTGATTTTTTTTTCTTGCAAAGAATAACAGAAATATTACTAAAAGTTTTTATGTTCTTTAAAAAATCAATTGTATTTACAAATAAATGTATTACATGATAAAAATGTTAAATACTTTTTGAAACTGTAACAATATTATCGATAGAATGAGATTCGATTTAAAAAATTGTATAATAAAAACAGTAGAAATTAATTCAGAATGAAAGAAATATACCAAATCAAAAGTGATAAAATAAAGTTAGTTAACTAAATATAATTTAAAAAAGCAAAAAAATTGTATTATATGAAAACAATTTTTAAATGCTTATGTAAAATACACTGTGTCTTAACAAATAAACCGCAGCACAGTTTTCTTCATAAGCTACCAAATATGAACCTTTTTTAATCAAAAACTAATTCCCTATAAACAAGAAAGTATTCTTCAAAATTAAAGAAAAATTGGTAAACAGTTTAGGATGTTTGAACTCTCTCTGTTTAATTTGGATCATCTGGTATATCTAAGTACTTAAATCTCATTAAAAACTATAGTACTATTCTTTGAACAAATAATTTTATTAATTTGTTATCCTTTGTAAAGAATTTTTTTTCTCTTTTATCCTCTGAAAATATTTTGTATTTATTTCACAACTGTATTGGAGAAAACTATACTTTTACTATATAAATAATTTAAAATCCTTAAATAAATTACTTATTATTTATGTTGAAAATTAATTTAACAGATAAGTAACTTGAAGTTTTAATAGAAGCAGCTATAAATTATACATTTAAACGACAAAAATTATAAAATTTAGTGATATAGAAGCCTCTTTATAATTCCTTTCAATATTGCACTAAAAAACTATGACAAATACACCTATCACTAACTTTATCCATTTACTTTTAAATACAAGAACAATTCAATTTTTTTATATTACACGAGAGTTGATATACTCCTCATGTTTACAAAATTAACTCCAGTGACTCTTTCTTTTAGAACAATGTAAAAGACACTTTTCTTAAACCCTTTATATTCAAAGTAATCCCAAAATTAATAAAAAGCTATACTTTTACTATAATGTAAGTGCAGGGTTTCATAATTAAACTTAAAAACTTTACATTTGTCTACAGCTGAAACTATTATTCCGAAAGTAAAGAAATGCTGTGTAGGAAAATATAGGTTGAACTCTAGGCATTAGGGGGACACAATTTAGGAAAATAGCGGCTGATGACACTTTAACCCTGCGAGTGGAACACATCGAGGAAAAATATCTTTGGTTTACTGTGTCAGTGGCCAAAGCGTTCTATGATTTTTTCCTTCACCCTTTGTCGACAAGAATGGAATACGGGAAACCCAACCTCGTTACTGTCCCTTTACTTCTGGTTATATATAGATATATAAATAGATATTATAGATTGTTAATTTTTAATACATATAAAGCTCGTCAAGTCTGGAATATTATCCCATAAGAAATAATGGATTCTAAAAGTAAAAATAAAAATATTCTTTGAGAGACTTATTTATACTTTTTACGAAAGTCATACAAGATATTTAAGTGGTGCAATCAGAGATGCATCTGGTACCTCAAACTTCGAAATACTTCGAAAAAGAGATTTACAAAGCCATGAAAAGCTATGAGCGTCTTTGTACCTCGGGGGATAGAGGTGAATCCCTCAAGCAATGTCAGTGAAAGAGGGGTGCAATTCCTAAATGATCGACCTGACCCTCATACCTCAAAACTCCAAGGAGGAAAGCACTGGCAAAAATGTACATTATATTCATTTTCGGAACGTTTTTGAAGTTTGAAAATTGTACGTTTTGAAGTCATCATCGGTTTGGCGGAATTGTACGTGCGAACCGCTTAGAGGTTAATCCAGAAATCGATTTTTGAGAATACTCTTATTAAGAAGAGTAAATTGTGTAAGACTAATATGTTAAAAAGTATCCTCTTTCGGGTTGCCAGTTTGGAATCCGAGCCTGCTTAAGTTCCGCTGTTCTCCTTGAAAGTGACTGGGGAACGTAAAATATGTTTGTGGTCACGAAGTCCTCTAAGTTCTTGATCAATACCTCTGAGGGTAACAGGCCAAGCCAGTGGACTCTCTGCTTGGTCCCTCCTTCAAAATTACGAGGACTCACGGAAAACTCGCACTTTGAATCTTAAGGTGCGCTTTAAAACGAAAGTTGCATCATTTTGCCTTAATACGGGTAGCGTAAGGATCAATCGTGCTTGGTTTGACCAAGTGACATCAGAAATAACACCAACAATAGAATAATCTTACCTTTTTGTTTGAAGGCAATTCAGACATGTAATTAGTCTTCATAAACCAAGAACTATTATTAATCTGAAAGATAGCATTTCACGTCATATTATCACCATTTCCCCGAACGCGCTGTGTCCACTGTAAAATAAGCTATAGTACAATTTCATATGATAGCTAAAAATTATAATCGTCATGTTGAACATGTCTTGTTGTAATACATTTGTAACTAGAGTAAATGTTAGCTAAATGTGTAATTCATAAAAGAACTCCTTTGGTTGGGAAATTTTTAACTATAATTTTTTATTTGCTTTTAACAAATTTTCATCTTTTTATTATGTCCCAAACAGCATTTCATAAATTTCTAAACTATAATTTCGACTGTAGGCGAAATTAAAGTTGAGGGAGGTTAATTATGGACACTGTGTATATCAATTTTGGTTTCTATCAGTCAAAAGGTATTAGAGGTATAGTGTTCGGTTATTTTAGTTATAGTAGTTCATACAGACTAACACAGATACATGGGTATAGTTCCAAAGATGGAGTCAGGGAAGACTGAAGGACACTCCGGGTTGAATTTTCAGAAATTTACATTACTTTCCCTAATCTAAATATACAAAAAAAAACTAAATTTGAATACGGATGTCACTTTTTATGGTTTATATAAACCAATTGCATAAACTAATAAATTATATGCTACTGATTTGAATGCTTATAGCCAACAGGAAAAAATGTACCTATAAAATGTAGTCATTATTGTATAACTGAGATGTTTGGTTGTTAAATTTAAGCAACATTTATTTTATTTTTTATAAATTTCAAAATATTTTACTTTAAAGTATATCAGTTTCATGAGGATGTGACAATTAGAAATACATCTCAGTAATTTATTTATTCGTTAGACATATGTTTGGTTGCGAAAGAACGTTCAGAGTTATCATTAGTAATAATTATATTATATGGTGTGGAAATGATTCTACTCAGTTTTCGACAAAGAATACTAATTTACCCTTTGTGCTTCTCATTTTTAATTACATTTTCAAAATCTATGCAATACAAGTGCTGCCTATTTACTGAATTTTCATCTAGCTGACAGTAAACTGTCGTCTTAATGAAATATGTGAATTGCTGCTTCCAAATTCTGTAATACCATGTTTAGCATCAGATACATATAAAATAGCAACGAGAGTGACGTTAGAGGAATTTCACCTTTTTATTAGTGTTTCGCTTTTCATGTGACAGCCAAAAAGACTGAAACTGACATGTATCTCGAGGAATACTTAATTAGCATGTAAACATATTATACAAATAAAAAATTGATTTAGTGAGAATATTTTCAAATCCTGTCTACTATATTACAGCCATTCTAATTAAGTGATTAAATAAAATAACTATTTTGATATGCATTAAAGAAAAACCTTAAAAATTATTTCTATTATTTAATGTTCTGCTTTACGACATGATGAATGAACTTCTCAATATATTATTAATGAGTTGTTGAAGCTCCATACCTATAAATTTCACTTATATATCAAAATAATAAAACTGATAGAATAATAAAACTGCAATGTTAACTTTTAATCTTAAATATAATGTTGGGTATTAGCTTCATTTAAATTAAATAAATCAATCACCACGTCCTCCACTTGACTTAACATTTCTACTGGCTGGCTCAATAACACCCCACAACACTGTGAAATCCCATATTGCAGGACTTCAGGGGAGAAGAGCAAAATACGAGTCCTCTCAATAAACTAATTTTATTTTTTAATGTTCATGTTTACTTCCCATGCCTACGACTGCAACTATCTTGGATACCGTTTTCCAAATTTGTGGTGTATACATATATGTATACACCACAGGACTTCAGAGGAGAAGAGCAAAATACGAGTCCTCTCAATAAACAAATTTTATTTTTTAATGTTCATGTTTACTTCCCATGCCTACGACTGCAACTATCCTGGATACCGTTTTTCAAATTTGTGGTGTATACATATATGTATACACCAGAGAGCCATTACATTATGACCACTCTCAATTTATAAAAAATGGATTCACCCAGGAACAAAGCCACTATCTTGCGCGGCTGATGTTGGAATGTATAAAGCGGCTCTGTATTGCTCTTCCATACGTAGCGTGATTAGCAACATAATTTAAAAAACAGCTGATTTATTGGACTTCGATAATGGCCTAATTGTTGTGACTCAACGACTGGGAACTTCAGTATCAGAAACGGTGAGATTATTGAGCTATCCACTGGCAGTTCTTGTAAGAACATATTGCAAGTGGTGTATGGATGGTGAAACAAATCGCCAGCGGTGTGTCATCTACGGCGCATTTACTCCAGAGAAGAGCTCAAACTGCAACGTAACCGAAGAGTAACAGCAGTGAAAATTACCAGTCAAATTAGCTGCAGCAGTGGCGACCCAGACAGTATTTCTCAAAATATTGTGCATCATCTATTGCGGCGTATGGATGTACACATCCACAGGCCAAAGCACGCTTTCACGTGCCTTCACTGATGGCACGTCATAACCAACTGTTTCTGCAATGGGCCAAGATGCATCGGAATTGGCATTAGAAAGTTCCATGGTCGGCGAATCAATTTTCTTGTCTATCGCATTGACGGGCGATTTCCAAAGGAAAACGTGGATACAGTATGCATAATTGGACAGAGACAAGCAAATAGCGGAAGTATTATGGTGTAGGTGTTAGATATGCAAATGCTAATGTATCAGCACTTCGGACACTATGAAGTCAAGTATAGCAACTGCGGGACTTTCTGGCT